>CM052015.1:10891637-11256058 GCA_028476595.1 Obolodiplosis robiniae | reverse complement strand
CACAACGCAAAACAAATATTGTGAACCGCAGCATTCTTTCAATTCGGATTGTAGTAGTTGAAATCTATCTGCAACTGCAATACCACAATTACGTCTCGTCGAAATAGTGAAAATTTTGCGCGAGCAGAATACGATGCTGCCATCACTAGAGATCGGAACCAGTTTAAATTCATATGTAATTAATTTCAGCAGTAGCTTTGGAGTGCAGCCACTGAAATTATTTATCCGAGAAATATGATGACGCTGAGAATTCGCGGATGAAATGAAACACAGAGCAAACTATCATTATATCTGCGAACACATACCATCTGCGGGATTGCACCTTTCATTTATCCATTTCAGCCAGCTTGATTGTAATGCTTTTTAAAGCCATTTTTTAATTCATCCGCACCAAAATTCCGATAAATCATTTTGCATACGCAAAATCTGTGAATTTTGCTTTTTTTCACCTGTGAGTTATTTTAAGGAAATGTTTGTTCATGATTTTCAGCTATTTTTTCATGTAAATGCCAAAAGATGCATGAAAATGATGATGTGAATATATTTTCCTCCCTAAACTGGTCGTTGTTCTGATAATAGTGAGATGGATATCACGACGAAATGGAGATAAATGTTCTTGAATGTAATTGATGAGTTATCAGAATCAACATATTAACTTATTTCAAAAATAGTGGTCTATTTGCGTCGAGGATTCATTCAATTTAACATTGGATAGTTTATTTCCGTCGCAAGAGACAAGAGAAAAAGATGTCCAATGGACATTGTCCATTCATGTTAAAAATAGCTTGCAAAGTCTTACAATCAAAATGAAAAAATTTAGCCTTTTCAAATCTGCTCGCAATAATCTCACTTCTTCCGCATACTTTAGAAGCGTGCTCAAATTCCGTTTGTCACAACAATCTTGAAATTTTATGGGCAGAGTTTTCACAGAAGAAATTCCATTGTGCTCATATAATTCCATTTGTTTGTTTATTTGTATTCTATTTTTAACTGTGTTAGAACATTATTGAATGAAGATTTTTTTGCGTCTCGGTCGTTGCCGTTGTGGCATATCTACAGATGATAGCCTTAAGCAAACAATGTGCGGTCCGATTTTTATTGTTACTCAAGAAATACAATGCTCCCATGCGGCAAATGAACGAAACGAAACGAAGTCCAATGCGAATCTTTATGAAATCTGAAAACTGTATTAAGGATACATGCTTGCTGAACAAAGATCCATATCAAAATCTTTTCACATCTTTTTGCTTCAATCAACGAATATTTATGTTTTGATGAACCAGAAAATACCTTAAAAAAAATGTCCGCAAATTTGATTCGCTCAATTTTCTGAAAATTAAATTGGTGGCTATCGCACAATATAAAATCGTTTGGGCTCTCCATTTTCGATGCGTACCAAAAGATTACATTTTGCACATTTTACTGAATCCAAATTGATAATTCAATTAAGACAATTTTTACCTTAGCAAGCAAATTTGTCAGTAAGTCTAATTACAACGTAATTTTATGTAATTTTATTTAAGTTGCGGCAACGACAATTTAAATACATTTAAAGATATTAAAAAGGTTTGTGCTTTCAATTTGACCATTGGAATGTTACAACCGAAACTCAGTTAAAAGCTTAAATAGACTGCATTCGACGCAATCGGAAATCTTTTGTTAACAACGATGTCGTCAGCCGATGACTCACTTTTCAGTCGTCTTCCTTTGCAATTCAATAGTTGAATCGTCAATGGCATCGACCTTTTGAATTGGCTATACTCAAAAGGCATTGCTCCCTGTTTTCGGCATTGGTTCTTCGTTAGCAAATGCTCAAATTTACGATTGCATAGCCCGTATGTTTGTTAATTTGATGTTATTTGAATATGTTCGTTATTTATTCATCATTCACGCTTCATATATTGCAGCTCTGGAGTAAATTCTAAAAGTCACAAACTGTATCGAGTATAACAAAGCGGAAAAGACACGCTCGCTAGTCACGAGTAAGAACTCGTAATTTCAGCTTGAGTCCCAATGAATAAATTCCACTTTTGATGGCTACTAAACCATCTTCATGGCAGCTAACGCACTGAAATATCAAGGCGTGAAGCCTGATGCTTGTTTATGCAATTTAGGGTTATTTGACGAAGTGTTGTTCGAGAACCCTCGAAAAAAACCTTCAAAGCGAAAAGGAAAAGTTGAACAGACACTCAAGAGATTTTCCGAATTAGATTGAGTAATTTGGATCGTTTGTTCATGAGAAGGGCTTTTTAGAATGAGTATCATATGAATGTAATTGAAAATTGAACACACGATGGCAACGGCCAGAAAACAAACATAATTGAACGATGTGTAGAGTGGACAAAGAAACTTAAACCCACAAAATGCGAATAAAGTGAAAAAGCAGATGAGGTTTTCAGGTCATTTATCGCTCAATATTGCACATGCTTGAATGCTTTTGGCTATTCTCATGTGTCGCATTTACATCAAATTTGCTGGTATTTACCTCAATATTTTACATGTTGAATGTGTCAACGAATTATTTGATGCAGTTTGTTGTGATTTTCAAGCATCGTTTTTAAAGCAACAATATTGCACACACTCTTGTCGAACATTGATACAAAAAGAAGCAACTGCTTCAACATTTGTGTGCGTGTTGCAGTTGCTTTGATTAATCGACATTTGGAGAGAAGCATAGAGTATTTGATTGTTGGCAATTTTAACATGGATGTTTCCCATGTGCTTTGATACGCTTCAACTATGCACCTTCGAAGTGTATACCAGAGAAAGGATCAGATTCAGTTTCATATTTGACTCCTGATCCCTTGAATAAAATGTATGCCAAAGAAATCAAATCGACATTGTAACCTCAGTCAATCGTCAAATTGCGTCGAGTTGCAATTCCTTCATGTTTACCAAAAGCTCATGAGCTAATAAACTACTCCATTCAACTACACTTAATTATTGTATTAAATATAATAAAATTGTAAGCAAAATGCACACAAAATACACGAAACACTTGAAATAACAACAAAATTGCATATCACATTTCCAATGTATCACGTTGCGTTCTTTTGCTTATTATAAATAAAGGCATTTGCCAATGCACAACCAGTTCTTATTGTGACTTCAAATAAAACACTTGCGTTTTATTTACTCACTTTTATTTCCCCATTCAGCACAAAATATCAAGTTGGTAGCAAAGCGAAGTTCGGTGTAAAGTTTAATTATTCTTGTATCGTTTGTTTTTTCGTGCTTTGTAAAAAATGGGTAAAGAACTCAACATCATAAAATTGACCGGATCGGACAACTATCATGTCTGGAAGTTCGCGGTTAAAAATTTGATTGATTATGAGGGACTAACCGAAGCACTCACACCGGTTGATACCCTTACGCCAAATGTGGCAACAATGACTGATATTGCGAAATTGGCTAAAGCCAAAGGATTATTGGCACTGAGTGTAGAGCCTAGTATATACGCGCATATATCATCAGCAACGAGTGCATTGGAAATTTGGAATGTGTTAAAAACTCTGTTTGAAGATCGTGGTTTATCGCGTAGAATTACGTTGTTGCGTGAACTTATTTCCATTCGACTTGAAGATTCTGATAACATGAACGATTATATCGGAAAGATCAAGTCAACGTCGAATAAATTGATCGGAATAGGATTCAATCTAACAGGTGAATGGCTGGGTGCTATCATGTTAGCGGGATTGACCGAAGACTTTCGTCCATTAATAATGGGAATTGAAACCAACAACGAACAAATAACCGCCGAATTGGTTACTACAAAATTGCTAGATATGCAAGCTTCGAATAGTGGTGAAACAAGTGCCTTTTTTAACAAAAATAAGAAAAAGAAATTCCATAAAAAAAAATGTTATACGTGTGGATCGGTATCGCACTTAAGTAACGCGTGTGACAGTAAAGATACAAAAAATAATAAGGCTGACAAGTCAAAAAATGAAAAAAAAGGTGGCAAAAAAGACGATTCGAAGAAAGCAGCCTTTATAGCTCTAATGTGTAAAAGTGACATCGCAGCAAACGACGATAGTTGGTATATCGACTCTGGTGCCGGCTGCCACATGATAAAGAGCGATAAAGGAATGCGAAACTCAAAACCGTCTGAGATCAGCAGTATTATGAGTGCGAACAATGAAAAAATGAACGTGAAAAAATGTGGTGATGTATCAATTGAACTAAATGATATGTGCATTTCAGTTGATAGTGTTCTACATGTGCCTGACATTGCTGCAAACTTACTTTCTGTATACAAAATATGCCAGAAAGACAATAACGTAAATTTCAATAAAAACGGTTGCACAATTACTAACTCAAACGGTGAAGTGATCGTGTTCGTTAAACCAACCAACGGAGTTTACAAAATTGGCAATAAAGCAAAAAATATGTGCTTACTTGCAGCTGACAATCGCGATAGTGCCATCACGTGGCATCGCCGGTTGGGTCATATGAACCTTCAGACAATGCAAAAAATGCGTTCAAACATTAATGGCATTGTTTTTTCACGTGATGAAAATTTGGTTCGCGCATGTATGATTTGTGCAAGAGCAAAAAGCACACGCTTACCGTTTACATTGAGTACAACAAAGTCAAAAGAGAAACTCGAGATCATACACACGGATATCATGGGGCCAATGGAGACGGCTTCAATTAGTGGAAAACGTTATTGTCTAACGTTTATTGATGATTTCTCGCGCAAAGTATGGGTGAGATTTCTGCGACATAAGTCTGAAACTTTTGACGAGTTCAAAGCTTTCCGTACCATGATAGAAAAACAAACAGACAGTCAAATCAAGATTATCCGATCGGACAACGGTGGTGAATATTGCTCTGATCTTTTTGAAAAGTATTGCCGGGACCATGGTATACGACATCAATTCACAACACCATATACACCGGAACAAAATGGTGTGTCCGAAAGAATGAACAGAACGCTTAAAGAAAAGGCCAAGTGCATGATTTTTGACGCTCAATTACCAAAATCATATTGGGCCGAGGCAATTAACATGGCCGCTTACATTGTTAATCATTCCATAAATTCTGTGCTAAAGGATAAGACGCCTGATGAAGTTTTTTATGACACCAAGATTGATGTATCCGATTTAAAAATCTTTGGATCAAAAGTCATGGTGCATGTTCCAAAGCAAAGACGTCGAAAGTGGGATGCCAATGCGAAAGAAATGATTTTTGTTGGGCATGATGACGATAGGAAAGGCTATCGTTGTATCGATCAAGATACACGCAGGCTCACTATAAGTCGCGACGTTCGTTTTTATGAAAATGTGACCGACACACTCAATGTTGAACATGACACCGACGAAGAGAGTGTAAAAGATTTTTTGGATACTGACACTAGGGTGGTCGATGATCAAAATGAGAGCTTTGAAAGTGCGATTGATTCGGAACAAACTCTTACGGGGAGTGCTTTAGGTGATGTAGCTGAACATGACATCGAAGAAACAATGCATGAGACATCAGTTGAGGCAGATGATACGAGAAATGATCCAACATACCAAACACGAGCAAATGTGGAAACCGTGAACACAGAACGACCACAACCGAGAACGCGTCGACCTATTGAACGTCTTCAAGTCGCATGGTCAGCCTTTTTGGCCGAACCTGTAACTGTTGAGCAGGCATTCGAAAGCCAAAACGCCGAAGATTGGAAAAGGGCGATGGACGAGGAAATGAATTCTCACCGTATAAACAAAACGTGGTCGTTAACGCAATTACCACCGGATCGAAAAGCTATTAAGTCACGATGGGTTTTCAAACTGAAGGAAAACGCAAATGAAAGGCGTTTCAAGGCCCGTCTAGTGGCGAAAGGCTTTTCGCAAAGGCATGGAATCGATTATGATGAGACTTTCAGTCCAGTCGTGCGTACCACTACACTTCGTATAATGTTTGGAATAACTGCTCAACTTAACTTGAAAATCCATCAAATGGATGCCATCACGGCATTTTTACAAAGTGATTTGGATGAAACCATATATATGCAACAGCCTGATGCATATAATGATGGTACGAATCAAGTTTGCAAACTAAATAAAGCCATTTATGGTTTGAAGCAGGCCGGGCGACAGTGGAATGTCAAATTAAGTGATGCACTAGTAAAATTTGGACTTATTAAATCGAGCCTCGACCCATGTATTTTCTACAGTAAAGACAAAGTGTTAGTAATCGCGGTGTATGTTGATGACATACTAATTTTTTACAAATCGAGAGATGACCTGAGTGAAATTAAAACTCAATTGAATAAACATTTTAATATGAAAGACATTGGTCATGCTACGGAATGCATCGGTTTAAAAATAAATCAGTACAGCGAAAAAATTGAAGTCGATCAAACGAAATACATTGAAGAAGTGATCAAACGGTTCAATCAAGTGAATGAAAGGGTTGCCAAAACACCCAGTGATCCGAACATTAAATTATCAGTGAGAATGATCGACGATAAAAATGATATTACGGGCCATGTACCTTACCAAGAGGCAGTTGGTAGTTTGCTATATATTGCACAGGGTACCAGGCCAGACATCGCTTTTTCGGTAAACGACGTCAGTCGCTTCAACAGTAAACACTGTGAACAACATTGGGACGCAGTGCTACGCATCATTCGGTATCTAAAGGGTACAAAAAACCTAAAACTGTGTTATCAAAAAACGGGTGACGAGTGTGATCTTCATGGTTTTTCTGATGCTGACTGGGCGTCCGATATCGATAAGCGCCGCTCCTGCACGGGCTTTGTATTCAAATTGTGTGGAGCAGCCATCAGCTGGAAAAGCCAACGACAGAGTATAGTTGCACTCTCCTCGACCGAGGCTGAGTATATTGCTCTTTCATCGACTGTAAGAGAAAGTTTATGGATACAGCAATTCATAAACGAATTAACACCATCATTCGTATCAACAGTACCCATATACGAAGATAATTCAAGCTCAATTAAGATCGGTGAAAAAGAGGCTTTTCGTGAACGAACAAAGCACATAGATGTCAGATATCATCATACAAGGCAACAAATAGCTAAAAAGCTGATCAGGTTGCATTATGTGTCAACACACGACAACACAGCTGATCTGCTGACAAAGGCATTAACCGGAGAAAAAACTTTGAAATTCGCAACCGAAATGGGTTTGCATAAAATGACATAACATCCTTTTTTTTTGTTTCTTTCCCTTTTTTTTGCTTAATGCAGGTATACGCAGTCAGCAATTCAACAATTAATGCTTAGTGTTAAGTTTTTCTTGGTATAAATATCCATGTCACCACAGCAATAAACCTCAGTCACAATTGTTCAGTTAAACTGATAATAAATCGATTCAAACACAACATTCATTATGGGTTGGTTCACGTCATCGGAAGAAATAGAGAGCGAGTCAAAGACGGTCGATACGAGTGGTCATGTGAACAATAACATTATCATTGGCGAAGCGCGCGACACACACAATCAGCTAATTGTCAACGAGAAAATACTATTGGCATCATATTGCCTCATCGCGTGCGAAATTATAAAGATTATAGCCTGCGCCGTCATGCATTATAAGAGGGCAATAAAGAAACGCTACAACGGACCACCGAGAGTTTGATAATAAGATTTTACTGTTTTTTTTTGTTTTTGTTCACTGCTAATTTAGTTATCCATTAAATCAGAATGTTCGAAGAAATTAAAAATTTATCAAACAAGAGAGTGACTTGAAATAACAACAAAATTGCATATCACATTTCCAATGTATCACGTTGCGTTCTTTTGCTTATTATAAATAAAGGCATTTGCCAATGCACAACCAGTTCTTATTGTGACTTCAAATAAAACACTTGCGTTTTATTTACTCACTTTTATTTCCCCATTCAGCACAAAATATCAAGTGAAACCTCAATTTTTCGACAAATGACATGAATATTATGACGACTCAACATTAATTATGGATGTATTTCGTATGAATTGATTCCATTCATGTGTTTTCATTCATACGATTATTCGAATATCTTTTAAATTCCCTACAAAAGTCAGTTTATACGAAGATCAAATGTTTTTCGCCCAATCGAAAGATTCATCTCAAATATATTGGAGTAGTTGATACAAAATGCATTCAAAATGTCTATGTCATTCAAGTCAGCTGTCAAATTTGTTTGGTTTGGTGTATTTCGTGTGTACAATTTCCAAGAGGCAACTTTGTCGAATCCATTCACAGATTGATATACAGTCAACTAAAGACACAGAGTGTTGATGGAACGATGTTGAGAATCAACATTCCATAAAATGGAGAAACTTTCAATCGTGTATATTTTACAAGAATTTGTTGCGCTTTTCGATGTTAGCGTGAAATCCATTATGATAAGCGACAAATGAGACGCAGTGCGAGCAAATATTTATGGCATTTTGAATGAAAAGCATTTAAAATGTTGGAATATTTCAAACACTCTCTATTTTATGTTGATTATAGTGCATTCAACAGCATGCTATTTACAAATAGCTAAAAATTCCCTAGTTAACGATTGCTTATCAGTTTGCAAAACCCATGTTTACTTACATTAACCAGATTCTGCTGAAGGCCCGAACGCATTCAATTAATTGACAGCTTATGTACATATTATGAGCGCTTCAATCGTTTTGCAGCGTTAAATTATGGTAAAATTGGGATGTGTTTGGCGAACAAACTCAGATAGAAAAACAATTGCTGTGTGACACCTTTCAATTTGCATTCGCGTGATTTGTTCCGTGTTAAAGGTTTTTGTGTGAATGGTTTTTCGATGGATGTTTTCATTGTTCAAATGTGAATATCAATTCCAAAAATCTGTCGCATTTGCAAATTGGATGCATTTTGACAGTAAATATGTTTGTTAAATGATTGTATCGGGTGCTGGAGCAGACAGTTCACACATGTACCGATACATTGTTTTCGTATTCGACTTAGTTTTTTACTTTCGTTCACCCCAAACTATACCAAATAAATGAGCAATTTTATGCTAGATAAAAAAAAGGAGAAGTTCTCTCACACGTCGAAATGCTATGAAATTCCGAAAATTTTCATTTATTTTCATTCTTAGTTTATATGCACAGTAGTAGCGGTAGATGAGGTGCCGCACATACAACAGAACATTCTGTTAATTAAACGCAGCCCAGAGGCATTTCAAATGAAATGGCCATTTGTGTATGGAAAATCCCAATTATATTGGCTTCGTTTAACCAAAACTGTTTTGCGTTTGAGAATTGAAATTCGTGTTTTGAGTCTCATCGCAATGAGTTGCCGAATAAAATGACAATACACGTCCTTGTTTTAAGTCCATTTCGTGCATTTTCTATGCATTTCGAAACCGCGCAGCCTTTATAAATCGAAATTAACCGTTTTAATGGCGAAACCATGGAAGCCATGGTCGGTGAACGGTGTATAAAATGGTTGTGGACTGTGGTTTGTGGTTATTTAGCATTTTTCGCCCCATCGATGTATCGCTTGGAAGCACAAATGTTCAATAGACAAAATTGCGTCGATGAATATTCTCGTACTTCCGACATGAAATCTCAAGACCACAAATGTTTTCCATCTTTCAAATATGGTAAAAATATTGATTCTATTGATGTTTTCAAAAAAGATTTCACACATACCCCTGAAATTAAAACTTCTCCCAATAGAAAGACTTGGCACTGATTCCGATACTGCTTCAATACAATGAAAAGATGATACACAAAGCTTTTTATGGACGTTGAAAGTCGATTATACTGTATTCATATCTTTTCATGGTGTTAATCTTTCAACAACGTTCGATTACTTAGCGCATAATGGCTCGGTTGAAGATGAATAACTATGACCTCAGCTAAATGGTAATTTACTAAATTAAGTGTATTATGATGAGGCAATTTAACATCATGAAATCCCCCGAAATCTTTTTTATCCTGTGTCATATTATCTAAATGCTTTGTGCTGATTTGAACTACCTTTCACTTTTATGAGTCACGAATTCCCATACAATCGATTCCGTGAGCATAAAAATGTTTTAGTTGGAACTGGGGAAAAGTTCATGAAGTTAAGTGCACATAAAATTGTTTTCAACATACTTTCCTCACTATCGACGAATCGCTTTATTGCTCGGTTGCTTTTTCGATATCAATTCAGAAGCTGGAACGATGAAGTTCAACCATCAAATCGGTTGCAGCCACTAAAATCACATCTTCATCACTCTTTTTCTATTCTATTTTGAATGAGAACGGTTGTTCGAAGGAATGGAATGTGTTTTCAACCCATGGAACACCTGCACAAATATGAAAGTTTCAATATTCTATGAAAACACGGAATAACATTCCGCATAATTAGATCCGACAAAATCACTAAATCGACAGTGCTACATGAACAAAAGAACGAATTGCAGTTTTTCGGGCTGTCAATGAAAATGTTGATTTAACATTTTCCTTTCCTTCAAAAACTACGATGGTTGTCGTTTATGAAAATGATGACGAAAAGAACAGTGAAGAAAATGCTCTGCACTCCATTAAAACATATTGGATGGATTTTGGTTTCTGGTTCCACTCAAAGTTTTCATTTTGTGGCACAGCATTTATTTTTGAAGGTTGAACTTTATTGTTTGTGAGTAATCTTCAACCGCAGAAACACCTTATTACATTAAAAATATTAATCATTTGCGATGCACATTTCGAATATTTTTTAGCGATTTGGGAAATGGTCTTTTTTCCGGTACAATATGCTGCTCTCTTATTTTCTCTAGCAAATTTTCCGACGGTGCTTTTAACACTTTCCTTGAAAACTTGCTCCGGTTTACAGCGTTGGAAAAACCATGCTGTTGCCAGAAGTAGACCAGCACAGTACAGCTGACTGTTAATTCGCATTGTGTAACCACAAGCAAATTTAAATCGTTGCTCAGTGCGAATATTTGGTTTCACATTGGCCAAAGCGAATGCTGCCGTTGCTGTTGAGAATCATGTGAGTCATTGCTGCACATTTTCCCTGGTGATGGTTGCAACGTAAGTGGTTGTGGCGTTTCCACAACCATTTCATTCCATTCCAACATTCCGCATGCACACTACATATGCTGATGAAAATTTAGAAAATAAGAGGGAAAAACCAAGTCTTTATTTCTATATAGATTGTGATATATTCGAACTACCGTTTCATTTCTCGTTGGCGGCTGTTGATATCGTTTATTTCACAGTTTTTCTGTACGCTCGCTTTTTTTATCATTTATTTTAACATTAGTTTGTTGTTGCGCCGCTTTTATATTTCTGTACGTGAGATGAAAAGTAGGGTATGTTTTCTATACACTTTTTGGACCATAGATTGCGGTTAAATGGTTGGAGATAACAAAAAACTCTCTATAGTTAAATTGTAGAACAATATAAATGCTAACATTTTCTGAAGATAGTTGTATGCTATCGCTTGCCAGTTACGTGCAAAATATGGCTCAAAAAGTGGCATAGACGAACTCCATTTTACATCTTACACTCATAGATTCGATCTCGATTTTAGTGGGTTCACTTACTCCATGGGCCATCATTTAATTTATTTGGCCCCTTCGATAATAATGCAAAAGAAAGATGGATTTTGGACAACAGATATGCATTAATTTGGCTAAACCATAGATAGATTTTCTCTGCCACATTTTCGAAGATTGTTTTTGCAACAAAAGCGACAACTTAATACCGAAGGATGAAAAATGGCTGAATGGATAAAAATGAAAAAAACAAAAATAAAAAATGAGAACATGCTAGTTGAATTATGATTTGACTCCGAGTTTTCAGTAAACTTGAGTGGCTGAGTGTTAAAATGATCCTTCAAAAAAAAACTCCCGGTGTTGACAAAAATTCGAATACATCCACAATTTGGTTCAACTTTCAAATTTCCTCAAAAAGCGCATTTAATGCCGACAAATATTTTCAAGTCCTCACATTTTGAATGACTCAACTAAAATAGATTTGAAAATGATGTGTTAATTAAAAGTGATGTTTGAGCAAATATTCTCATTTTAATGAGTGTCACTCTCCGTACGAGTGTCAATCTCCATATAAGTTTCATAAATATTAGTATACGAAAGATAAAAACAAACCCACAATTATGTTCATGATGTGCAGGAGCGCAAACGTTGGAATTCGGGCTGAGACGACGAATCGCAATTGCTTGAAAGGCGATTCTGGCCACCAGTTCAAGTAATCTGATGGTAAACAAGTTTTAAATGAAAACTTTTCATCCATTATGAAATTATATTTGCATCGAGAGAATAACAAACTGAACAAGATACTTCGTATTTTCCATTTTCTTGATTGTCGTCAAAATAAGAGCTGCACTTGTGGGCCACGTTTTGCACCTCCTTCAAAGTTTATCGGTATTCAAATCACACTTGAAAAAACGGCACATTCAAGGGTTTTTCATTTGAAAGAAACCCACTTGATGCAAGCATTTGATGATTCGGTTGAAAAGCGTTATCACAATGCTCGCTGAATGAAGCAATCCATACACTCGCAGGAAAAACGTTTAGAACACACATTTTTGGCGTTTTGAACGTTAAATACTGATTTCACAATTTATTTTTTATGTATGTCAAAAAATTTCGGAAAAAATTTGTCATAACCTCAACACAGCAACAAATTTATTGTTTGAATTTTATGTCAGATGAAGAACGCACTCAAATTTTATTTATTGACTGGAATTCTTATAAAATGTTTAAAACGCCGAAAATATGTCTTTTTATAAGTAAGTCTAAACTTTTTTCTTGTGAGTGTAACAATCTTGAATTGTCTTTTCAAGCATTCGGCAAGCGAATGCAGTTTCATTTATCATTAAATAATATCCTCTTATTTGACCGAATATGTGTGCAGGCTGCCTTCGTTCGGCGACAATGGAGATCAAGAGCATTGCATGACGAAAGATAAGGATAATGGCTCGTACTTTGTGCATTAGGCGTGGATAATGTTCTTTTAGTTTTCGGTCTGTCGATGTCATATTTAAGTTGACGCTCTACATGAATCTGCACATGCTTTTACCATTTATTTGAAGTGAGATTTGTTTCTTTTGCTGTGTCACTCATTCGAAACCATTCCAGAAATGTCAAAGTAAAATATACTCGCATTCGAAATTTCAATTTGCGACGGCAAATACAAGTCGGAATCCATTTCAGTAATGCTTTAAGATTTTTCCTGTGGATTTTCAGTTAACTTCATCTGTTAAAACTCATCAAAGCCGAAAGTTGAACTCAAAGTAAAAAGCATATCGTAGGTAGCATGACAACCTGTTATTTCTCTCCTTTTTTTCCATTTTTGTGGATATAATATAACTACATAAAACTGTTGCCAAATTATGCAAAGTATTTTTTACGTAATTGAAATGAGTCTTGTGTGCTTTTGAATTACACAAATAGTAAAAGTGGGGGATTCTGGAGAAGTTGTCTGAGACTTTTATTCTTGGGTTTTACCTCATTATTTCGATGAGTTGCGCACTTCAAGTGCCTTTGACTCAAACTAATGATTTTGTTGATTAAATAAATGGATAGGTAGGCCCAAAGTCTCAGCGACCAAATCCCATGACGCAGAATAAAAAAATGTCAAGGCTTCATAATTAAACAGTCGAATATAATTTTTGCGGTAAATTCCCCGGTGCTTTATGAAGATATCGTTCCGGAACAATGTTTCCTTTTAAGTGTCATATTTTCAGGAATTTTCCATTTATTTATTTTTGATGCGAACGAATGTGGGCTTTGATTTGCGCATTGCGTGTTGCTCACTCCTAACCACTACATCTTTAAAAATGAACAGACGTTCTTCTCGTGCGCGTGCAAAGCCAAAGCATTCGCCGTTTCATGCACTTCTATTTAACTTATGAATTTTATAGTCTATGTATTTTGACAATGTTGTTTATTCACTAAATGAATAATTTTGATGAGATTATGTTTTGTACTTAAAATCAGCGGTATCTGGCTTTACAAAGTTAAACCGTCAATTTTTTTGTGGTGTGAATATAAATATCGATATTTTCAGTCTCTTCCCTTGTAGTGTCGCTGATGACGACAGCAAGTGCACGGGTAAATGCCAAAGGTCTTGGCTAATATTTTCAAGTGATTTGCTTGAAGACAGTTTTTGGTAATTTAATGTCCTTTGCATCGCATCACGCATCAGATGTTCTGTCTTCAGTCAATGAACGAAAATATTTAGCAAATTTAATGTTTTGATTATATTTATGGTTGACATCGTAACTTTTGTACAATGCAAAGCCGAACGCAAATACAACTAAATTCTGTCTAACGATTTGTTTGTACAAATTGATAAGATAGACGTGAACATGCTGCGCACAATGAACACGGCTCCCTTTTTGTTTGTACGATCTGATAACAGCCAGTACATGAACTTGATGTAATCAGAAAAGAATGTCAATAGAAATCGTTTACCGAATGACTGATACTGTCTGAGTGTGACAGTGTGGTGATGATCTAACTGCCATACTTTTCACAGCTTATGAAAGTTTATAGGGAAATGGCACACTTGTTACATTGAATAACAACCACTTAAACTTACACAATAACTCGATGTTCTGGATCGTTTCCGAAAATTGACTTTATGAATTTAATTAATCTACTTGAACGGAATCTCGACCCGCACACCACTTATTTCATTGACCCTCAGGAATCAAATGATATTCGGTGTGGAAATGAATAATGTCGATTTTTTGTCTTTGAAAGAGCATTTATTTCAATAACAAGATTAATGAACAGATTATCCAATATATTCGCCATCGTTAGCTATGACCTCCTCCCATCTTCTGGGAAGTTTGTTGATTCCTCGTTTGAAGAAGTCCTCATCTTTTGAGGCAATCCATTCATCGACCCATTTTCGCACTTCTTCAGCATTTCGAAAGCGTACATCTGCCAAACTGGTCTGCATCGATCGGAACAAATGGTAATTGGAAGGAGCAAGGTCTGGAGAGTACGGGGGGTGATCAAGATGATCCCAACCGAGCCTCCCTATTTTTTCTTTAATGATGTTTGCGCGATGTGGTCTGGCATTGTCATCGTGAAATAACACTTTGTGGTGTTTTCGAGCTATCAATGGTCGTTTTTCGTTCAGTTTCTTTGCCAATTCGCCCAGTTGTCGTCGGTAGCGATCAGCCGTGATGGTTTCATTCGGTTTAAGCAGCTCATAATACACCACACCTTTTTCATCCCACCAAATGCACAGCATAAGCATATGGCAATGAATATCGCGTTTTGGTTGTGAAGTTGATGGTTGTCCGGGATCAACATACGATGCTTTACGTTTCGGATTGTCGTAATAAATCCATTTCTCATCGCCAGTCACAATTCGACTCAAAAAACTATGTTTTTTCTGCTCTGCAAGATGTTTTTTGCATGCATCGATTCGTGCTTTGAGTTGTTTTTCATTCAGCTGATGTGGGACCCATTTTCCAAGTTTTCTAATCTTCCCCATTGCATGTAAGCGATAACCAATGGTTCTTCGGTCAACTCCCAATTCCAAAGCAAGTTCTTGTTGCGTTTGACATGAATTTTCATCCAATAATGCTTGCAATTCTGCATCTTCAAATTTTTTTGGCCCACCTGATCGTTCTTTGTCTTCCAAGTCAAAATCACCATTTCGGAAGCGTGCAAACCATCGTTCACAAGTTTTTTGAGTTGGAGAATGTTCGCCGTAAGCTTCTAACAACAATCGATAACTTTCAGCCGCCGTTTTCTTTAAATGAAAGAAGGTTACTAAAAATCCCCGCAAAATAGATTTATCAGGCACAAAATTCGACATGTTTGATGCAATAAAAAACTTTGTTGTTTACACTTCAACGAAATGACACATACTGACATTTTTAGCCTAATGACAGACAAAAAAAAAGAAAATGGCCGCGGTGTGTTCCGGTGCACATAACACTAGTTACGCCATCTTTTATCTAAATCGACATTATTCATTTCCACACCCATTAATTCTAAAAATTCAAAAATTGATTCGGAAGAAGCGACCTTCATTTGAACAAAATTATTCCATTAAAATGCAAGCCGAATGGCATGATCGATTCAGCAAAAAAAATCAAACCACAAAACGGCGTAAAAAAAAAGGTTTGCTCTGTTTAGGATGATTTATGTTGTCTCTGATTTTTCGAAGCGGATCCAATCAAAAATAAGCGAAAAAAGGTAGAAACCGGTGAAAAAAGGCCATCTCTTTTTGTGTATCGAATTGTAATTTATCCGTTCAATAGCAATCGTTGGAATTTTTCAGAGTCGTACATACAAAACGAAAAACCAACAATGTGTATGAATAAAAGCGGCCATTTTTCAATAATAACCACCTCGAACTGTCATACGTCGATGCCAATTTATGTGAGCATTTGATTAATTTTATCGCTACAATATTTATTCATCTTTTGTTTGCAATTGAGCAACGCACATCTAAATGATTCGCTTGGACGCTATTCACATTCTAATTTTTCTGCTTTCGGTATTGAGCAGGAATTGCAGTGAATTGGAGTTGTAGTACGCTTCAGCAAAATGTAATCTAGTCGATAAATGTAATGCCATGCTATGCCGTTGCATTTGAATGCTTTTGTAAGAGCTCATCCGATATTACGACACGACTTAAAGCTCAACACAATTTGCGAACGCAATCGAAGCATTACACGGCATAACGCCACAATTCAAGTGTTTTTTTCTTCATTCCGCTGCTTTTAACGTTAGTTCCCTTCGTGCGTCCGCCCGTTTGTTTGCGTAAATACATTTTATTTGCATTCGAACAGAATTTTTTTCGCTCATGCCAGCCTGTTTAACATGCCGCGTGTGCGATTTATTAACGCGAATGAAATTTCGTCTGCAGTGTCCCATTTTTGCGCCCAACATTACTTTTCGTAGACTTTTTTTTCCATGTTTGGACAATTTAAATGGTTTGTACTGAGAGATAAAAATGAAACGAATTGAATCAGAACGTTTTTTTCTCGACCAAATCAATCGATTTTCAGGTTTCTCTGTCCACAACTTTTTTGTTGTAAAATTTTTCAATTCTCGAAACAATGAATCTGAGTAGAGATGGATGAGGTTAAATGTCTTATTCATGAAGCTTTATATCTCAATGTTCTCGGGCATTGTATTGAATTCAGCTAAATCATTGTTCGAATTAATTTGATGCCAAAATCCATATTCGCCGAAATTCAATTTGCATAGAAGAAACGAAACGCCCAACACATCTGAAACTTTTATATCAGAACATTAATTAGGTTGTATAGCTAGACAGCCCAATCAGAGGGAAATTCCATAACGATGACGCCTGAACTACGCAATCTCCATTGAATGAGAAAAAAAGGAAACAGACTACTTGTCGGCTTGAGTTGTTCACATTGTGTTTAGTTGTCGCTTGCAGTGCCGTTTACTCATTCCAAACTCTATACGTGGGTCGAAATGCTTTTTTCGCCACTTCAAAAAAGATCATTCTAACGAAACAGAGAAAAATAAACATTCATGGCAGATTCTAAACACATTACAAATATTCTGTGTCACACTTGTATTTAATATGTGTTACAGTGTCATTCACGTCAAATGACCGGTCAAAAAGCTGAAAGCGTAGGAAATATTCAAAGCATAAATAAAATGTGTGTGCAGTAAAATCATCGCACGAATAATTACATGTCAAGCATTTTTTGCAATCATTTTCCCCACTTTTTATCATTTTTGCCGTTATAAATGGGTCTTTTCAGTAAAAAACAGCCAGAGAAAAAAGTGAAATGTGTGTTGACGAGCTGTTTTTAATGCGAAAATGGATAGACAGCACATTGTGCAAGCAAAAAGTTGTGTAGACAATGCAAGCAAAAACTCACAATTGGATTCGAACGGACTCAATTACGTGCGGGAGTGAAAAATCCATCCATCAATAAAGAGCGAAATGTTTACCTGAAACGTCCTTCATTTTTCAAATGGAAGGATGGTCAGTGGTCACGTGTCCAACAAAAACCGCTCCGAGTTTCAAATCGATTTCCATCTTTATAGTTTTTGATACACTTTTTATAAGTATATATTGTTTTTCTATGAAAAAGCAATATCAGCCACATGCCAATTTGAAATGAAGCTCATAATCGACTTCTGGTGATGACAATAGTTCAACATTGCGTGAATTCAAGCAATGCCTTCGATCAAATATTGCTATACAATGATGCAACAGATCAAAAAGAACAAATCGATAATCTCTTAAGATGGAGCGCACAAGTACTCAAAAGTTTAATCCGAATAAAACAGATTAACGTCGAATATATCAACGACATCACGTTAGCAGAAGATAATTGCGACTTTTCCATCTCTTTCCCTCTCTCTCTTTGTATCGCTCCATCACGAGTTTCGATGCCAATAAACGATCTCAACGTCTTCTGCTACATTTTGCTTATAATGGCTTCGAAAAGAACATCAATTTTCTATTTGTAATGCCAAAGCTCAATGCCTACTTTATTGATTACTTTGAAAATAGTAAGCGATTTAATATGTAACAAAGAAACTTTTTTTCGTTCGTAAAGCCATTTTTCCTCTGTTCATTTTGGTTTCTTTAACTGCAAATTCCAATTCAATATCTATATCAATCTCATTGCATTTCTATGCGTTGAAAATAATATACATCAAACAAATGGATCGGAATCCTACTCGAAATTCTACTAGAAATAAATTGAAGCAAAGTACTGTGGGTCTCTGACGTTACTTTTGCCATCACGCGACTCAATCAGACTAAAATTGAAACGTTGAAGTAAATCTGAAAATAAGAATTATATTGAGAAAAATTGCACGAAATAATTTATGATGCTTGGAATGAAACTAATAGTTTATTGAGTTTTAATACTGCTCATAATTTTATGACGTCGATTAAAAATTAACGACAATCCCGAAAACAGGAACCAATTACTTGAGCTACTCCATGCTTTTTCTTTCATTTTTTGCAGCTTTTTTAATTCAAGTTTTAATTACTATAATGAAATCCGAAAATAATCCATTGCGAAACAATGATGTCCAGCTTGAGCTAAATACATTTAAGTAAGCCAAACCTCATAATTGGAGGAATTTTCTGTGCACAACGCAACATATATTTATCGTTCAATTTATATTTTTCGCACATATTAACACTGCATAAGCGCGCAACAACATGAGCAAATGTATCTTTTTTTTTCATTTGTGTACACAGATTGTTTTAATAAGTTGAAAACCTACGAGTTTTCGCGATGGCGATAGCGCGGATTCATTTTCGATTTCTATTTAATTTGCTTATTTGCATGCAATTATAATAAACAAGACTAACAGATTTAATGCGGATGACAGCAATTTTGCAGTGAAGCGTTTTTGCAGCAGCAAATCGCATGAAATCATTGACTGCATTGCAATTAATTGCGAGAAAAATGTGACTTTGTCTCAAAATATATTGTCAATTATTTATCAATGCGCGTTTTCTCCCATTGCGCAAGTGTAGCAGCAAGAAAAAACAATGTTTTTAATGAGCTACAAAAAAGAACTGTAATTTGTGGTAGCACCAATTCGGGATAAACTAACTGCAGCACTTGATCTCATTGAATGTAGGTAATTAACTTGTTTCCCTCGTATGTATTTACGATTATCGATTCACATTTGTGGATGGGTGAAATGCTGCCATTTGACAGTAGAAGAATTGAATATATTCCCAAATGCATCCAATGAAATTACGGCTTGTTTCGTTTGCACTTCTCGGGTCCAGTGAGTTGCGCTCAATGCGGCTGCATGCTTAAATAATTGACTTACATCAACTTCAAAGTATCAATTCGGTTAGCCATTCCCCAACTGAAATGCGCTGTCCTTATTCAATTTGCTTTAAAATCACTATGCAACTCGTCACTCAACCGAAAGTTTCTTCCCCTCGGAAAACAACGGTTAAAATATTTCAATTGATGTAAACTGGACTCGCTCTCTCGAAAAATAACACAATTAATATACAAAAACATTTGTTGAAAATATAAAATTGAGAGAAATAAATAGAAGGAATAAACAAGAGAGAGCAAAAAAATAAACTGGCAAAATAAATAACAGCAACGAAACAAAGGATATGAACAAGTTCTTATTTGCTGGTAGCCGAACAAGTAAAATTACATTTACGTGAACTGAACGCGAGGAAAAAAGGTGGTGATTGCGTGAATCAATTTTCGAATGAAAATTGTGTTAACGAAGGGTCAACATTCGCCATGGGTAAACAAACGCCGTTTCGCAGTTTCTATCTATTTTCACATTAAATAAATGCACATATTTTCCATGCAACATTTATTATGCAAATTATATTTATTTATGATGGTATTTCACCTCATTTTGAAAAGGTTGAAGCTGTTTGAACCATCCATTGAGGCTTAGCGGAGATTCGTTGTCTGTTATTATTAATTAGTGTGTGCTTTTCCCGATATTATTAAAATTACACATCAAAAACCATCATTTGGTCATTTTCATTTTTTTTTTTTTTTTTTTATTTCAACTCCATTTCATTCCATGGAATCGGATATTATCTTTTGTTTTCATATTAAATTTCTCTACAAGAAAAAATATTAGCTCTGTATGAAGCTTGTTATTGTTTCCTTTCCATTCCTTGTTATTTTTTCCCGATATTGACAGCGTCGATTTGTCCGATTATTTTTTAGCTTCAATGAATAGACCATGGAACAATAAATAGTGACGTTCATAGGATACGAAATCCCAATTATCTGATACATATATCTATCTGTACGTTTTCCGAATCCACACCTTCGCCGATTATAGCTGGCATTTTCCTCGCTTCATTCTGACCCAATTCGGTATTTCCTCTTTCACATCTTCTCGCTTTACAAACATAAATAATAAGAACCAATAATTTAAGCCATTCAAACTTTAACTCGAACTGTAACGTGGAAAAAAAAAGATGCCATCTTTTTTGTGCCGAATATGATATCGAGTTTTGGAATATTTCACAATGGAACGTCGTTCATGGTTAGCCGTCGATTGTTTGACCATCATGTGAAATTCATTGCGAATGTGTGAGAGGGAATGGCGTTTCGTTATAGCAAGAAGAAAGAAAAAAAAAATGGAAACAGAACTTTTTCCGATCAACTGGAAAAGAGTTGATGATATTTACGACGTGTGTTTTTAGAAACACATATGACATTTACAAAATTGGATAATATATTTCGGCATCGCATATAACGTGTATAACAATTGACCCTAATTGAATCGAACGTAAGGCTGAAATAGAATTTATACAATATGTATTATGACTGAAAAAAAAGCATTATTACGAGAACAACATCCACATTCTAAAAAATATTGAAAATGTTGGCAGAGAGCATTTATTATGGAGCATATGAAATCGGAAACATTTTCAAAACCGAATTAGAAAATGTTAATTTAAATTTCTGTCAACTGAATAATGTTCAATGAACATATAAAAATAGGCATTTTTTTTAAAACCATTCGAGTTTCGCAGAGCCTCTGTTCTGAACGTCGTCGAAGACGCAACTTTTGATTTGCTTGCCCTCTGAATATAAATCACGAAATATGCAGCGAATTAAAAGTCCTACATATCTTTGTGAGAATGAACCGATGTCATATTCCTTGTGAATTTCTATAATCATGAATGACATAAATCTATTGATTCACCTGAATCTAACTATTTGGTATTAAGCCGACAATCTGCTACTCCTCGATTTTTTGAATGTGCATATTTTGTTGGATTAATGCAACGCCAATTTGTCTACCCAAAAGTTGTTTTGCTTGACAAATGTCATGATGGCTATGTTCGAAATCGTATTTGTTATTCCACGAAAGGAGAACCAATTTTCAGCAGAAAAAACTACAGGCATTCACTACAAAAAAGTGGCTCGATCCCAGTTAGTGGAGCCGTTGTCATGGATTGAAATGATTTTGTTGGAAGAAGCAAAAAAACGAAAAGAGTACACCCAACATGACTAAACCGTAACCAAATTCTAGAGGTAAACAAATCCATAGACTACAAACACTGTTTTCCATACAAAATGCAACATCAAACTAAACTTATCGCAACCAAGAGATGTGCGAGTGTAAATAACATTTTTGTGAATGCAAACATGTGAAACAAATCGCATACACACAAGGCTTGCTGAGCAATCGCAAATCAAAGTCATCGCATTGAATTAAAATGTAACAAATACAAAATTAGTGCACGGTCCACGATTTCGCCAAAAATATTTATCATTGAAAAGAATCGTTGCTTCATTTCAATCATGTGCAGAACGATTCAGATTTGGTAAACAAAACCAAACTTCGGTGTTTATTTATTTTTTGATGTTTATCAATTACTTGTACATGTTGACAAAAAAGTTCCGATGACGAGAATACATTCATGAAAAAGTGAAAAACGGCCAAAGGCTGCGATACTCATTTTATGTCAATACGAATTGCAAGCCAGTTGATTTCAATTTCCGTTAAAACGAACGAACGAGCAAACAAATGGTAGATTTTCACAACCAGATGACAAAATCTGCGCTGCAACCTGATTAGCACACTTTGACTGGAACTTCGTCTTAACTTGAGCCTGATGAAATGTAATTCAATCAGAGTTTGTCTTGCTCAAATAATTTCCAACTGGAAAATTGAAGCGAACAAAATCAACAAGGGAAACAAAGTTTAATCAGTCGTTTTACGACTGTGCTCTTATTTCACGATATAGTTTTTCACGTAGTCTATTGAGTGATGATGAAATTTTTATTACAGCGAGAAAAACATGAACGCTGTGTTTCCGCGGTGTTACACAAAAGTCGCAAGTTTTTTTAACGAGTGGAAAAAATATTGATGCTTCAAGAACTGTTCAGCAATCTTCAAGGAATTGACAAACTTTCAACATGTGAATGATTACTTTCGATGAATTGGATTCGCTGTGTTGATCTCAGTTGATGATCTGGAAAAGTGCCACTAGAATCACTTCAGCTGAAATGAGCTCCATCAATTTCTGTTCTTTTTTTCCTTATCAAATAAATAGTCATTTTTGGATAGTGATGATGTAATTTCAATCCAGTGTTCGGATGAGCGCTTGAGTGGGTTTTTCTTCACCCCAAAAGTAGCTCTTCATTTTGGATTAAAATGTAACGAAATAGTCTGAAAATAAGGAAATCCATACTAATTTTACTTCCGCTACACGTGTACAAAGATTAATGAGGATACCGAAATCGAGCCCAATGTCAAAGCTCACTCAAAATATTTGACTGCGACACGATAAATGCATTATTCACGTTCTGTTTTCGAAATAAAGATTCACATTCCATAGAAAATCACACGAAAACTAGAAGAAAACATGCTCCAATGATTGCTTTATCTAATACTTTTTTCTACTTATGCAGTTTAACGTCGAAAGAAAAATGAATCGTTGTGAGGAAATGTATAATAATATTCTCTTGAACTTGGAAGCTCGAACTCTGACTCAACACCAGACAGACACTACCTGAAAATGAGCGAAAATTTGATGGAGAACACAAGCGAATGCTGCTATGCATGTCGATAAGCTGGTGCGCCAGTTGAAAACTCAATATGTGTATACATTTTGTTGGCTTTTGCAGTATTCGTTTGACTTCTTTTCTTTGCCTCGTTGTCGACCCACAGAAAAATGTTGAGTCTCGTATTTTCGTGCTTGGGAAAAGCATTCAGTCGAGATTAATAATTTATATCACAAAGTGAATACAAAGTTCCAAGCAAGTACAAAAGGCAACTTACTACTTTGAACCTTTTCCCTTCTCAGCGGTCGATTTGGTTATGTTGTCATTCATATTTCCATAACAAGAAACAGCAATATTTGGAATCGTGTTCCAATCGAAAGTTGCATCGCTACTTTGTTGCCTTCATAACAACACAGTCAATTGAGTATAAAATGGAACATGGAAAATGATATTAAATACTTGAGAAATGATAAAGTGTTTGTTCTGTGAATGGTTGCCAGAACAGAACAAAACAACAAAACTATTAAATGATTTCCGAAAAAAGGTCTTCAGAGTTTTGCAATCAAATCAAAGTTTCATTCAAATCTCGCGCAATTAGAGCTTAAAGAAAATTGAAATTTTCGCAAAAATCTGTCTCGCTCTTGACAATTTTTAACGAGACTGACTCATTTCCCGAGCGAGTTTTCAAATAAAAGTTTCCTTTAGGTTTTATGGACCCATCGACATTTCAATATGTTCGCTCTCCGGATTGACATGCATTTCCATTTGCACTAGCAATTCCATGAGGTATGTGACTCTAATGTCTCATTTTTTGTCTGTTGTTCGCTGAAAAAGTGTGGGAAATTGTAGCCGAGAAAAATAGTTGTCATGTTTATATTTTCATTTCAATCGCAAATGAAAGCCAAACAAAATGGAAACAAGCCAACGTGACAAGTGCACGTAGCAGCATATCCTGTATGGAGTGAAAGATTTGAGCCAAAATGGCTACACACCAGCTTTTACATGCCATTTCGGAAGTATTTGACAGGCAGTAACAACAATTTATATCCACTTTGTGATGGGAAGTCGCTGCAAGCAATTCGAGTGCTATTGATACAGCGCGAATCGTGAAGGCTTGCCAGACTCTGACATTTTCAAAGATTGTCGATGTGATTTCACACAGAGGTAGGGGAAAAGCGATATATCGTAACACAAGACACAAAAAGATAACGAGTCAAAAAAATGAAAGTTTATCCAAGTTGATAGAACAGATTAGACGGAAATGGAAATATAGCGAAACATTCGTTTTCCATGCACTTTTTCCGTTGTGTTTGCCTTTTCCCATTCATTATCAATGATGATGTATTTTAACGAATGTTTTTTTCTCTCGCTCAAACCGAAAGAGAGCTGTTCGTTTATCCCAGTGTGCGACACTCCCATTCTAGCGTAACTCCAATGCAGATATAAACAAACCAAGTAAAAAAACGCTCATATTTTTTCATTCATTCGGCATTGTTTTGCGTTGCCTCGTCGCTAGATAAATTTTTTTTGCCGGAAATCTTCTTCGTTGTCGGCGAAAAATTTAATTCTAAATGAAATAACCTGAAGCGAAAAATGATGTACCGGCTGCAGAAATACAAATGGCCAGCCATAAAATAAACGAAACATTCGTCATACAATTGAATGTTAAAGATAAGTGAGGATCTTTTTGAATGCTTTAATTTAAAAAAAAGCAAAATATTCGCGCTAATGATGAACAAATGGCGCATGAAGTAAACCGTCGTTAGCTTGGCCAGTTTTTATATTCTTCGAAATTTATTTACTGCTCTTTTGTTCATTGCTTATTTTTTTCACAAGTACCATGATAGCTCGTACTTATGTAGCGTAATCTCTCGAAGTTCCCGCACCTTCATCGTTTTAATTCGTTTCTAGACGCTTTTTTATTGGTATTCCTGTTGTTGTTATTGTATCAACCATGATTTAACAGCTGCCAAATGCCCGATAAACGTCAAGCCATTAAACTTTCACAGCATTTTTACAATAACTAGAGGAAGCAAAGCGGTGTCACGGGAGGAATTTCAGTTAGATTAAATTTAAACTCGAGCATACGGAAACAATAGCTATGTACCTTCTGATTGGATGCATTCCATTTTTCTGCCACTTTACTATAGCTGTATACTTTGAATAGTCTTGACTTCAACATCTAACTATGTACAATTGATGCATGTTATGAGTGAGTTTGTTTTGCAACCGCTCGCTGTGAGTACATTCTCAGGGTCGACGAGGAATTGAACAAATATGAAAGGGTTGGGCGTATGTCCTGGCAGATTCAATCGTCGTTTGAAGTTTTCATCACAATCGCTGATGTGACGAGTATTTTGTTCGCGTTTGTGTACCGATTGACAATCAAGCGAATGCCAAACCGCTTTGGCTCTTTATTTGATCGGATATTGAGTTTAGTTGCTAACACCGAAAAACTACATTCTATCACACCTTTATTATCCACTGCCGGTATCGACAGCTCTTTTGTCCATTCACTATATGAAAAAAAAATAAATCCATTTCAATCTGGCATTTTGCTATTCGTGCCACTTCATGCTGCGAACACAATTCATTGAGTACATTTTCCCCGTGAAATGTGTAATTTTGGAAAACGAACTACCTCGCATTGGACAACATTGAATATGTTCGGAATTCCGAATCGAATATAATAAATTTTATTTGAAATGGCGAATATCTTGTTAAATTGATTTCAACGAAACAGCACAAGACGTTTTAAAATCAAAAAATATTTATGCGATTGCTTGAATGTCATTGATTTCCGTCTTCGTGTTTCTCTTGAATGAGGAAAAAGCACAATAACGATGAATGAGAGAAAAGCACCGGATGACGAAGAAGCAAACCAACGAGCATTAATTGGGCATGAAAGCAAGTCAACGACCTTTTTCATTCAGAAATCCAAGCAGAAAAATGTGGCTCGTGCATATTATCATGTCATATATAGATTTATGCGCATTTATGGTTGCAAAACGGCGCTTGTAGCTAATGTTTGTATTATATTGAAATGTCTTTACACTTCATAAAAGTAAAATATAATTTGTTATATTTAGAAACATGTTGGTGTTATGAATAAGTTTTGCGTGCTTTTGGTAGCGGTTGGTTTGTGTGACTGAAAAAGCTCGAGGGTGCGATTATTTGTAGATATTTCTGTTAGTCATGTAATTGTTCCATTTTTTTGCAAATTTTATTCAGTTGCAGATGTTATCCGCTTAGCGCAAATCAGTGTTATCGCAGCGGAAAAGGAAATTGTCGGCACAAAGTTGCCGTTAACGAGGATAAACGTGTGGTGGAGAAAAGTTGTCGTGAGTATAACTTTCACGCAATCGTTAAGTTACTTCAATGCAAAGTCGATTCCAAACACATTTTATTTGATGCAAAATGGCCTGTTTCCGAAAAATATTGGTTTTAAAGCAAAATCGTGAAACGTAGGAAATGGAATTGTTCGCTAATCCCCAATGCTAGTTTATTATTCATGACGCGAAAAATTGAGCAAATTAATTAAACAACTTTTGCATGCAAAATGTAACGCATGATCTCATTAATTCGAACCGGGGATTTGAATTCGGCGATGGTGATTTTATTTCGCATCGCATTAAAAATTGAGCGGTAAAAAGTTCGGATTTATTTTTGATTCGGGGACCTGCTCCACGCATTCGATCCAAATGGGATCGGTTTCAAAATACAAGTCATAGAGACCAATGATAATATTCATATTATACAGAATAGATTGAATGTTATCTGAATCGAAATATTAACCTTTGCATCTCATATCACCGTGCGTATAATAATTTATGAGAAGAATGTGTGCTGCTCGGTTAACCAGTTGCTTTATAATGAGGAAAACATAAAATACATTTTTCAATGTGAACACATTGATTCAAAATCGAATTAAAAACTGACTGGCCGTGATGGAAATTTCCCCAAACTGCACTCATTTTTAAAGTCAATTGGAGTGCTGTGAACCAAATCAAATATATGCACAGCGTTAGAGTCGTAGTCAACAAGTCAGAGTTTGAATTAACGCAAAACAATCGAATGCGTAGCT
Organism: Obolodiplosis robiniae; assembly: GCA_028476595.1. Taxonomy (NCBI): domain Eukaryota; kingdom Metazoa; phylum Arthropoda; class Insecta; order Diptera; family Cecidomyiidae; genus Obolodiplosis; species Obolodiplosis robiniae. The sequence goes on along the minus strand of CM052015.1, from coordinate 11,228,560 downwards.
AATTTGGCTTCGCATACCATAAACATTTCCTGCACTCAACATGTCAAATCGAAATGGCAATGATAAAAACCATGAAATTGCTTTACAAAATAATTTTCTGTAATGAAATGCACGCCACAATGAATTAGCAAACATTGAAACGGAAAATTAAGCGAGGCGCAATAAACATATCGGTTCATTAGTTCATATCATTCATTTTGATTCCATTGTTTTTAGCCTGGATTGAAGATGTTTCGAAATGTTTGGGTGGGATGTTGGTGGCATTTGGCGTGGCATTCACCATGCATTATTTGTAATAAATATCAGAGATATTCTCATTACAAAGAAATCAACGGATGAATTATCGAACATGGATAGCCATTTGAATTAATGGAATGACCGGTTGTTTTAACTGAATATACTGCCGGTGCCACAGTTTGTTGTGTAGCTCGCCACGGTCGTGCCACAAATAACCGATTTATTTGCGTGGTTTTGCTCAATTTAACGCATTTAAAGCATTTTCCATTTCGTTTGAAAGGAATCGGGCGCCATGGAAATCGCAATATTTTACAATTTAACTCGCTTAATCGGATTCTTTCGCATACATTTTATACGAAATTGGCAAAATATGTGCAATTTAGGTAATATAATTCGAAAATCAAGAAGGATCATTTATCCAGAACATTTGACAAAGGAAACAAAACCAAATTGTTCGTTACCTTAATTATTCATGTCATAAAACACCAATTCACGTGATCTATAATGGAATTTTGTGGAATCGCAACAAAGCAACGCTTCTCTTCATATTGGCTGAAGAAGTATCCATTTTCAATGTCATCAAGCAACGCATAGACGAGACAAAACTAAATTGAATTTCAAAGATTCATTGGCGGAAGCAGTAGCATTCCAACAAAATATCGAATGACTTTTTTCAATGTCATTTTCGCCGTGATCGAAATTATCGATTCGGAACCTAATCTAATGGTCCTAATTCGAATCCTACTTATTATCCATTTCTTCGGGCATTTCGAGTGAAATGCGTTTCCTACAATGAATGTATTTGTTGCCCGATCCCAACACAGCTTCCAATATTACATTTTCGTGAACATAAAGTTTTGCACATCGGGCGAAGAGAGAGAGAGAAAGGCGAAAATCTGCTATGCGTTCTCAGTAATTTATTGAAATGGTTCCTGGTGGCTTATTTCAACTCTCATGCGAAATGAATGCCATCGATTTCCCTCGACGACAACCGAATTTATCATTACAATTGGTAATACTCATCGTTTGAACCGATATTTTCGTTTAGTTACATACAATTTAATATGAGAATGTTAGCACGAACATTGAGTGTAAATGGGAAAAGCAACTTCATCTTTTCTAATTTAACGACTTCAAATCAATTTTTCGTTGCATTTGGCATTTTGCGAAAAGAAATATAGATTTGAACTGCACAAGCTCAACATGGTTTCCGTGACTTTGGGCATTTCTGGATGGAAAGAGAGCTCAAGTTGTTGCAGTCGCTTCGAAGACGGTAACAATAGTGGATTTGCATTGAAACTGAAGTTGAAAGGCAATGGAGCATTATTTGTAGTACGAATTTCGTAAGAAGTACATCAAAACCAGACGAACTCATTCAAGATTTGGAGAATTCATCGAAAACTTGTTCGAGTCTATTCAAAGTTTCTGCAGAAACATGTTCACGTTGCAACATTTCCCACACAAAAACTGTTCAATGTTTATAGAATGGTACGCCATTTTACTACGTTTGAATGGTTCCCTTTATTTTGGCGTAAGCATCACGCCAATCCGAATGGAATGCATGTAATCAGACGCAGAGAATAATATGAGGAATTAATTTGCATTAAATTGTGAATAATCAACTCATTAAACTGCGGACCATCCATTAAAATTGCCATGTTCTTGGCACAAAGCGAAATAACTTTTATGGCGTTTTCTTATTCATTTGACTGCATTTGTAGTTTTAAACAGGGAATATTGCGAAGTAAAGTCAATATAGCAAGCTGAATGAGCTTATTTGATGCATTTACTCGAGAAAATTTCAAGTGGTACGACGAGTTTCGTACTGAAGTGCGTGAGAGTGAAAGAGGAATCCATATTCTGAGAATCTCATCATTGAAATGTAAACGTTTTATTGAGAACGTCGTACAAAATTGCGCTCCCCACTCAATTCGGTGCAATTTTTTCCCAAAGAATTCCTCGATAGTTTCCTGTCCTTACGCTTCAAGAGAAAGCAAGAAGTTTTCAATTTGAAAGCAGAGAGAATTCATTTTGAATTCATTCAAAAACTTACTAAAAAGCTTTCGTCTTTTCGTCGTGCTTTGCATTCATTACTTGATTGAACACTCTGATCAAGATCCATAATTTAAATGTTAATAACATCTCAAGTCTTTAGATGAAACGTTGTGCTAGCTTACAGGTCGCCATGATTAATAAGTCATGCATTTGGAGTGCATTCCATTAATAGGGTGGTCGTTGCACCAATTATTCAATCACTTCTATTATATGGTGACTGGTAAATGAGTTCGTCCTGCCAACGACAGCCCAAGGGATCAATTTTAATCTAATAATATAATCAGACTCAGCGCTTGAAATACATTTATTAGCGACTGGATTTTGTTACGTATAACATGTGGTGACACTGACACGTCTGCCAATCGCATTTGCATTAAATTATCGTTTGTCAAGAACTATTGACCAATGCCAATAAAGGTGCTATTGCTTATCCCACTCTAGATCTTTCGCTCTGTTTTGCTCAGCAAACATTTATGACACTTTGGTGACATGTTCCAACGCAAAAGTTTCATGTGCATGAGAAAACTTTCATGCATTTATGTGAATATTTATTTAAGAGCTTGCCGAGGTGAAAACGTGGCCATTCTAATTCCAATATATTCGTAGTTTTGTGCCAAAGTTTTCATCGAATACACAAAGATTTGAATATTTCCTATAAATGTTGGGAAAATGAATATTCAATCTTACAATCACAATTAGCATGGAGCGCTTCTTTTCGATAAATGTAAAAAAGTTGAATCATTGACAAATCAATTTTACTCGAAAGGAAGAAAGAAATCTGTTGAAAATATTTCCACAAAATAGGATGCAATCTAAAAATGATCCATGATTTAATTGGCTGAGGCCAAATTCTCTCTTTGACAATTAAAAGACCATTGAACATTTCTAGGCAGTATAATTGTATAAATCCATTAGTTTTCATAGAAAAAATTAATTCGGACGACAAAATAAGTTAATCTAAATGAATGTCCGAAAATTTTCCATTAGATTTTCATTCCACCAGAATGTAACAAAGTAGGATTCAAGTAATCAGAGTCATTATTACTTTATATGAAACGTGGACGTTTTTCCACAAATGGAATATTAGTTTGAATGAGTAGGAGAGTGATTGAGCCGTAGTTCAAGTAAACATGTAATAATGGACCTCGCATGTGCTTAAGTGTTTCACTTGTGTAATTGAGACTCGATTACATTTTTGTATCCGAATAATAATTTCAAAAATCGTCTCTGATGTGAGCATAACTTCTATTGCGATGAACCTTTCATCAAAATGAATCGAAAAGTTGGTATCACTCTTTGAACAATCCGGAGCAATATGAATATTCCGCATCCGGTGACCAATTTATGACGACATATCAGAAATGTATATGTTTAATGAAAATAAATGAGTGTGTACTTCAACCACTCAATGAACAATGATTTTGATTTCTTTATCTGATAGAAAGCAACAAAATAATGTTATATATTCAATATTTCGACCATTATTGCATGAAAAGCAATATTTTACATCACAATCACTGCGATAAATTACAGGAAACTCCAATGAACGATACCTTCCTTCTATTACGAATTTATACATACTTGACGTCGTCACTACCACCCTTCCGAAAACTTCATGTCTGAAAACCTTCCAACTTATGTCGAATATTTTGTGTAATAAAGTGTAATGATATGGAGGTCGCGTGGATTTAATGCGATTGAGAAACTTTCAAGTGAGCAAATCAGACTTTCTTAAACGACTCAAAGCATCAAAAATTATAGTATTTGTAATTCTGCTTACATCAATATTCAATTTTCAAACAAATGCGTGAGCGAGCTAACATTTACCTTGATTGCTTTGATATAATATCGTGAATCTTATAAGGTTAATCATTTGGAAGCATGAAAATCGAAACAGAAAAAACTTCGATTATGATCATTTTTTAAGTAAGAAACTTTTTATTACACACACGAAATACTAGCTCTCAATAATAGATGGCAAAATTGTATTCAGATGGACACAGAATTGTATTGAATGGGATCAATTCATGTGTTTTCGTTGAAAATTCGTTGAAAATTAAGTCAGATGAGATGTTAAACTTGAATGAATCAAATGGCATGGCCATCTGAATACAAATTTAAAACGGAATACAATCTAATATTGAGAGTCTATATTTTTTGTGTGTACCAATCAATAAAAACGATCATTTATAAAAAGCATTTCATGTAGCTATTATTCGATATCGGATGAATTTATTCAATCAGACGCACCAAGTCACGCGAAAGAAGTGAAATTTGTTCGCAATTTTGACGATTTTCTGCTCATAGTTGTGAATTCAACTATAGAAAATCATATGCTTTTTTCATTTAACATATGATAGCTTACGATGGTGTTGCAATTGCATATCAATATGTTTATGGATCGGTTCCAATCCGTACTTTGCACAGAAAATCCGCGCTTAAAAACATCGCCTGATTCATATATCGCACTCTGAAGTAGCTGAACTACAGTGTTTCCGAACGTGGCAGCTTATGATTCAGTGTTATTTTTCATGAAATAATCCTTTTATCAGGTTCAGTGTTGTAGATGAGTGGGTGAATCGAGTAAAGAATCGCTTATTCTTTGCTTATGAATGTGATCCAATTTCAGTCAAGTTGTTATTTTGCTCAAGATTCGAGGACAAAACAATTGAAAAGTTCAGCGGAAAATATCAGCACAGTTTTCAAGTTACTATCTTCCCCGAACTGCGCTTAGTTGAAGTGTCAATATAAAATCAGAGCAACAGCACATTTGCCGTCGACATCTAATTCACCCGAGCACATTCAGTGGTTGTTAGAAAAGTGTGTTGCATGTTTTTTTCTCTCCACCCGCTACCAAGAAATGGCGTGTTACATTTTCTCTCAACATTTTTTAAACTGTCAAAAACAATTTGGCATGAAATGTTCGCGGCAAAATGAATCGATCGTTTCCTCATCACCATACAGCATCGGCTCAAACTTGTTCCCTGAATATATTGAGCATTTCAGCGAATAAAGTTTCAAAATTCAGCCCTACATTGCTCTCTCCCTCCCTCTCCATATATTTGATTCCTTTTAAATTGGTTTCGTTTTGCAAATGAAACAGTTGATCAAGTCAAATTGTGTTTGCATATCGCAAGTGAAGCATTTAAAATACTCAGTTTTTGGGGTTGTTTGAGAATCGGTTTTCGGTATGTAGCAAGTAAACTGTCTCGATAGAGTGAGAAACATGCAAATCAATCCTGTTGAATAATTCATAATTATTGTACATGCAATGGAAAATCGAACGCACGTGTGAGTAGATAGTGTATGTGTATAACTGACAGTTCCACGCCAACGGTAATCATGTCTATTTCTATGATAAGATATATAAAAATGAGCGCGGAACATTTTTGCCAAAGCATTTTTGGTGCAGTTATAAACGGTTTTGTATGTAAATAAAAAGTTTTTGCATAAGAGCTGCACGAGCAGCTCATAATTTCATTTTTGGTCCAAGTATTTACTTTCGTTTTCAAAATTATGGAAAATTCCGCCAAATATTAAATTAATAAAAATTGATCGATGGTTTTTGTTGCCGTGCTCACCCTCGCATCCATTTTTTTGTTACTCGCGGGCGTGCATGGTGATATTTTATGCCATTTGTTTACATTTTGGCAATATTTCGGCGATGCAGCCACATGCTACGGATATTTGAGCTCTCGGTAATTTGCTATTCAGACAAATTGAAACTCAAATAAATCATTTATTCCAAAATGCAATTGTGATGAATGATTTATATCGGATCCGAGCTTAACAAGTATTCTGATCATTCAAAAATATGGCGAAAAAATTTATCATTCGCAAGATTCTGTGCATCAAAAAATGCAATTTCTCGAACTGCATTGGATAAGGCGGCACTTATTGAAGTTTTTGTCAAATGTCTGTGATATTTGCCTTTTGATAAAATGGCATCCATTCGAGTGTGGCTGTGAATTGATAGCTAGTAAGGATTGAACATGTTTACACACAAAATCTATTCATATTACTTGTCAGGTTGAAAGCGTATTGTCGCTGCTTTCCAGTTGGCATCGAGTCAGCAGCAACATGTAAAATATTTGCACATTTTCATCAAACATAAACTAGAATAGATATAATGACATGGCGTCTGACGTTTCCTGTTAAATATGTACTATCATTTATGTTCATTGGAAACCACAACTTCTTACTCAATCCCCTGCCACCCAACTGTTGGTTCACCGGAGTGTGTGTAAGAGGTCTGAAGGAGTCTGGCCTGCCATTTTCTATTCACATTTATCATTGCAGAAAATCTGATTGAGCAATGAATTTGCAATGAGCGGTGCTTTTACATAATTTCCGAGTAAAATCGCATCGCATCACTTTCTTCGATGGTAATGGAGATTGATTTGAGTGTATATGTGATTTGAGTATGAAACAATTGTTTGTGTAAGCATCTGAGCAAAGAGATTGATTTTGGATACGAAGATTGCATAAGGAAATTATATCTTGAAATGCAATTGCCGCAAACCTCAGTCAAAATCAAATGGCTGTGGTTATGGTTATGGTTATGTAACGCATGATGAGACAAATGAAGTAGCGCCACTTTGCATTTAATGCGCATATTCCGGGTCAATTGCTGATGTCTTCATTGATGCTCCGCTGTTTGTTGTGTACTTTGGAAAGCAACAATCGAAAGTTTCAATCATTTTACTGACAGCCAACTTAATTGAAATGCCTTTTCTTCTCGGATCAATTTCACACCATGGAAATCGATACGTTCAGTTTGTTAATCCATTTTATCTACACATCATTTAAAACCGACAGCGTTTCATTCGAACAGCATCCATCGGACAGAATGAGGACACTGAGGTTCATTTCAACCACTTCTCATTACGTACAATGTTCGCAATTATATTTGCTATGAAATTTCAACAAATTGAACATGAAACAAAGATTATGTTGAACAATGTATATCTTGTTGGAAATTAATCTGAAATGTTTCTTTCTTCCGTACAACATCGGCCATGTCAAATATTATAAATGATGCCGTGTAAAGGAACCAATTTGGTGAATATGGCAGGAGTTTTTGAGATTGTTGCGAGATTTGCATGTAGCTCAACTTGAGAAAACTGGGAAACAATAATATTGCATTGCATGTGACCAACCATAACATTTGCAAAATCGAATTAAATGTCGATGGGTGTGAATAAGCACTTGCATCTTCAATCAAATTTATTGGAGCAGAAATCCGATTTGGAATCTGTGCTGATTGACAAACCGAAAATGCCAGCCAGCCAAATTCACTTCACATTAAATACACATCAAGAAAGATAAAAAAATAAAATTGTTCAAATGTATGGCTTGAATTCATATTGCTTTATTCGGGAAAGTTTTCCGTCTAAGCAAGTTGACACATGTCGCATCACGTTGTCTCTCTCTACTTCTCTCTATCTCTTTCCGTGTGTGTGTTTGAAGTAAGAGTGCTTTATTTTGTGGCATTGTTCACAAATCGCTTGCAAAAAACTTTGATCGGTGTACGACTGCAAGAAAGCACTTAGAGCGCATTGAAAAGTTTGTCGCCGTTTATTTTGTAAAATCCGATCGAATGCGAAGAAAAACGAAGAACTTTTCTCAGTTTAGAATGTACGGACTTTCATGCGATTTCAATTGGTCTTGCCAGACACGGGAATATTTAGTGATTTTCACATTGTGATGTACTCGAATTTGCACTGACTTTAAGCGATGTGCAGAGTGGAAAAATCCAAATACTTTCCATTCGATAAGTATCAACCTTTTGGCATTTTCCAAGGTTCAACTCCAACACAAATTCTCTTTTCAGATCAGAATGATGTCTTCGAGAGAATTGTTTTGAACGTTAATAATAGAACGAAAGCCTGATTCTCTATCCGAGGAAAGACGAAATTAATTGAGTTTTTAATGAATTATTTCCAATGAATTTTTGTATTCCTGTTTCATCAATAATTCATTTGAATTCTTTTATTAATCTATATTATTTCAATGCTTTCCAAGAATGTCTGTCGTGATATAATGATATCTTATTGATGAAATTCGATGAAACGTCGTTCATTCTCATGCGTCGAAAAGACAAAACGATCTAATACGAGTTGTGTTTACATGCATGATTTTCGAGAATTTCCAATAAACACACATTATTTTTATGCAGATGATAAAATGAACTCACAACAAGTATTAATTTAGCATTTATGAAGAAAAATAGATGAAAATCGACAAGGTAATAAAAATTTCTACGCTATCAAAAAGAATGAAGAGAAAACAGAAATGCTGTAAAAAAGTTGCGATAAAAATAGAATGGAAATCAATTTAAAAAAATATTCGAACGATTTTGATTTAGAAATTGAGAACCCGTACAATTTCTTTTGTCACGAGAAATTCCCTTTTTTTCACTTGTTTATGTCTTTTTTTAGCCGGAAGAAATTTTCATTCTTTTTTCAGCCATGAAAAAAGCAATCATTGGTTTACTACTCGTAGTAATTGCTGTTTAAATTTACCTTAACAAACCTTTTGTTAAAAGTAATGTGAAAAAGAGTGTGAAAAGCATTTGATAAATGGAATAAAAGCGTATGACTAGAAGTCTAAAATCAGAAATGAGAAGGTTGCCCCTTCCAACGCAAAATCATTTCTGTTCCATGTATTTTCAATTTTGACGTTTATTGTTACACATATTAAAAAGAATTCAAAACATTTTCGTTCATTTCACACCATTTATCAAACTTGTAAAGCATTTCCTCTAAACTTTGATAAACATTGTAAGAAGATGTTAAAACGGTTGAAAGTTAAGAACGTTTCATGACGTTTTTAATTACATTTCAATTAAAATGAAGAGAAGACATGAATTATGGCAACGGAAACAAATATTAAAGCTAATCATTGGAGAGTTTTCATAAATATTTGAATATTCGCAATTTAGTGAGTGACGTTCTGACAACATCATTGTTTGATGATTAAAATGAAATATTTGCCAAAATTCACAACGCTTTTGCGCTATATGGTGAAACCGAAATGTTATGTATAAACCGCAAAATTGTGTGGGATAACATTAAGCCAACATTGTGTTAGCTGTTCAATGCTCGATTTTCATGTTTCGACCGACTATATTGTTATGGTTATTGTATTTTGTCCACCACTTTATGATAGTATCTATTGAGTAAAAGACTTTGCTATGATGTATCATGCAATGTGGATTCTGCGGCTATAAAATGAAGTTCCAAAAAAGCACAATTTCAAACGAAAACATCCCGAACAGAACTTTTTAATAGCTTTTGAAAAAGTGTGAAAAAATGAACAAAGTCGTTTAATTTCTATAATAATTTTTACACCATATTTATTTCGACCGCAAAAAGGGTTCTCTCTCTCTCTCTCTCTCTTCCTTCTGAAAGGACTACACTTCACGCTACAGGGAATACAATGAAAAGGTCTTCAACATGCTTTAAATTATGTGCCGTAGTAATTTAAACTATAGAAAAAAGTGAAACAACTGACCGAAAACAGGTTCGCATTCCGTTCATTCTACTTCATTCCTTTTGGTTGTCCGTTCGGAATAAAATCCTGAAATTGGAAGAATGTGGGAAACGACACAAGGAATGTATGGCCAAGAACGTAATTTGTGTTAGACAACTGAATACTTAAACAGTTGTAGAAAGCTAAAAAAACGTTGATGGAACGAGGAAGTTGAATTCCCCCGAGCTTGTTAATTTTGTCCGAGTGAGCAACGACGTTTAGTGGTCATTGAACTTCAAAGATAAAAAAAAAATATTGAAATTATAAAGATGCGAGACAAAAAATCACCACGAGCGCTTCTTTTTTGCATGCACTCGAACAAATATTTGACTTACCCTCATTTTTTGCTCAATTTTGCGTAGGCTTGAAAATCTGTCTCCAAATATATCGCCTGTATCGCCAACGCCTATTTCGAGTAAAAGCGAGTCACTTGTTAAGTTTCTGTGCAAATTATTCATGGCTTAGCATCACATTTAATCACGAACTAACGTCAATTCATTCAGTATTCAAATAAAACTATTGTGTGTATTCGAGAGACATCGGAAACGCTCATTTGAATTGCATATGAGTTTCGGATTTAGACCCGTTTCGTTCGTTGTTTATGGCTGTTGTTCTAGGGATCTGCGATGCGTCATAGTTTATAAACACAATACTGAATTTGGCTGAATCACACCGTAGGCGACAAAACAATAATAAATTCAACAATTCAGTACGACAATGCCTCTTAACTTTCTCGTATCTTCATCAGTTTTGAGGTAAATCAGAATGCGTTTTGGACGATTTTTCCAATGATTTATGAGCATGAATTGCAATGATAGTGTGTATCTTAAAGGAACTCTACACATTTATCTTCGTTAAATGTCGAATGCATGAGTCGTTTGATAACTTATTCGTGTCGAAGTGATTTGCATTCAGAAGCTCAATATTCGTCATTCCATCGACAAATTGATTTTTGATTGAACACAAACACTAATCCAATTTCCTCGATTGGTTTCACAATTCAAATTTCATTTGCATTATATTGTTGAAACCGTAGTGCTTGAATCTGCACTCACACCTCATTTATCGGCTGTGCATAAATTTATCGGCAATGCACAGCACATTCAGCTCCCGAGGATTGCTAGCATTTGCAGTTTTATTAGTTGAAATTGAAAACAAAAGCTCAACTCTTACTACAATTTAGTTTCACAGCTATAAAACCGAAAAAAACTTCGTCTCTCTCTCTGTTGCACTTGAACAACATAAAATAAATTAGATTGCACTTCATCGAATTGCAGCTGTGTCGATATAGCAACTGCACTGAATGCATTCATGGCACTTTTCGCACTACAATTTCCATTTCATTTGAATAACATTCACACCGTCATTTTCCACCTCTTTTATATAAGTGAAAATCAAATGAAATGGAATGCACTTAAACTCAAACTTACTTTCTCTGCATCGAACAATACAAGTGCTTGGCAGCCTCTAAATCACTTTTATGTCTGTAATAAACGCACAAAATTTAATCAAAGTAATTTTCTAGCACGGATTTGATCGATACAAGTGAAGGGGGACGAGTGGAAATAGAGAAAGAAATTGGATAAAAATTGTGATTGTTATAAAACTCCTAGAATGGCCGTTGAAAATTGTGTCAATGTTCTGAAGATGCATTAGGTTCAGTTCGGTTTTTTCATGAATAATGCATTATTTGATTGTCTCATAAACTAGATTTCAATAAAACTGCCTGAATCCAATACCGCTTTGAATTACAATAGCTAATACAATGACGATGAAATTTTGAATTCCAGATTTTTAAAAGTTTTGTTCGATTTCGTTTTTATTTGTTACTTTCTAGATTCTTTATGTGCTTATACTTTTTCTCGAAACAGAGTCATATCGGTCTCGCATACAATTCGATTTAAATTGAAGGCATTTTTCAAGATCCTTTCAAAAGTTTTGACACAGCAATGCGTTACAACTTGCAACTGTTTGTCCCATCGTTTAAAATGGAATCAATCTATTATGGTGAAGCGATGTGTAGACAAACACCCGCGAATGAATAGGTCATCATTTCAGCATCAATAACTTTCAAATTGCGCTTAAGTTTTTCTTCTGCTCACCGCTATAACAAGTGAATGGAACCGAAAAAAAAATATTCAAACTTTCCTAGTATTAGCTTATTCAATCAATCTCGTTTTTTTGTTGTGTTTTTCCGTTGCACAATAAACAAAATCAACTTTAACTACCTTTGCGAGCCAACAAATATGGAATAAAGCCTCACTTCATACTTTATCCGTGGACAAAGAGAAAACTGCCAGAGGAACTTTGTAACAATCATTCGTTTCATTCCGAAAACCGTTCCATATTTTCCAAGCGCATTAATATTCTGAAGTGATAGCACATTTGTTATTTTTTTGTCGTCTTTTTTTTGTGTGTCACTGTGCCGAAATTTTATGGTGCTCGCAACTTTTTGTCATTCATCGGCTGATTTTTATTCGCAAGCTAGCGCTTAACTTTCGAGACGTTGTTCATCAATTTCATTTAACCTACCAAAAGAATGTGATTTTTTTTCGCCATTAAAACATGGCAAGATATTTGGTTTTTGTTCGCCAGTAAATAAACAAAATAGGTTTAGAATGGAAAATCAGTTGAAAAAAAATGGAAGAGAATGTGCCATATGCTTTCGAAATAAATTTAAAATTTGTTCAGTTATTTGATTGTCGAAATATTCGTTTGACATTTGCTTTTCTTGAAAGAAAAAAATGGAAATATTCATATTTTGCAGCATCGTATCGGTGGCATTCAACCGATTTCAACGATTCGACTAAATATACAAACTTTCTACGAAATTCCTAATCAAGAAACATGATTTCCGTTAATTTACTCAAGAAATTCCAAACGCTTCAGGAGAAAATGCGCAAAGTGTCAAGATCACTTTTCATAAATGTCTGAAATGGATAGAACTTGAGAAATTATTTTGTCAGCTTTTCGATGTCCGCGAATATAGATTATCGATCAATATTGTAAAAACATTTACGGTCTGAATTTCGCTTGGAGAAAAAAATGCAAAACCATTCCAATCCAATTAGGAAATATCTTTACAACTTTCCTTTTCCACTTCTTCTCATTTTTTTGGCGCATAAAAGGCACAATTTGAATACTGAAAGCCGCCAAGTGGAAAAAAAAAATGCCTGGACGATTCCAATTCCTTGGACAATATCACAACGAATCCGATTATTTTTATACCACTTATTTTGATGTTCAACAGCGAATATTCGAATTTCTTTTGTTTTATTTGGTGGGACTTCTGTTTTTGTACTTTCTGTAAATGAAGATAATTAGCATCACGCTTAAAATTCAAAACTTGGGACAATGTTTCCCTTGATGTTTCCGCAAAATATGCGCCAAAAGCGATTCAATAAAATTTAATGGTGTTAGTTAGAGAACTCCTTCGAAAGCGCTGGAGCAAATCGGTATTTATCATTCCGGCCAAAACGAAAGTGTCCATGGAATGAAAGGACAAATACGTGAAGCCGCTCAATTTGAATGACAAAACACAAGTGCCTATCCTTTTCCAAATCTTGTTAATGTATCCAAATCGCACCCTCATCTTAAAAGGCGGAATTCCGTCCAAAAATCTTCTCGCTTCTTTGCGTTGTTTTGTTTTGGTTGCAAAAATAATCGTGATGCCGTTCAAATGGTAAACCAGACGCTTGTCGCATTACGGCGCAGCACAAACATCAACATGTAAGAAATATTTTCAGTTGTTAAATAACCATCAAAATATAACATTCACTCGTCGAATAAATTTGACAACCTCTATTCTAGTTCTCATTTTCCATTTTCACCTTGCTCATGCATGCTTTTTCGCCTTTTCGTCGAATAACGACTTACAAAGTTCATGCATTCATCCGAATATCAATTGTGCACTTGCGTGACAGTCATTATGCAAATGTTATTCGTTTTTACATTTACTGGCCATGACTTTGCTTCATGTCGCACCTTTATTGACTCTCTTTCTTTTGCTTAACATTTCTGAAATGATGGCACTAAGGCAAACAACTAAAATCAATTCCAAAACATTAGAAAAACAAATTGCTGTGGCAAAAACGCCACTGACTCTGTCTCTCTGCATCGCCGTTCGGCAAGACTCATTCCTGCACATTGTTTGTGCATGAAGCGTTGAATTTGATAAAATATCGTTTGCCATCCTCCCAAAGGCTTCTCGAAGCAGAATTAAATAACATCTTCTTAAATTTACGCTGAAATGTAGAATATAGAATACAATAAGTAGAAAACAGCCGACATGCTGTCTTAAGCGATGATATGAAAACTTATTCCGCAAAACAAAGGATAAAAATACTCACAATTTATTATAACAACGGTAATTGTTTGGATCAACGTCACATAATGATATCGTTAGACTCAGCGGATGGCGTTTGCCTTTTCGCAGCAACGATTATGACACAAAGAACAAATATTTGTTTAAATAATTCCAACGATCATTATTGTGAATGTTGTGTGTTCAGTGGTGGAAAATTGAATGTTTGCTAACGACTTCATTTGCAGTTTGTGAATGCATCGAACACATTGTCGGTTGGTCCCTTAAGCTTTCGCTTTATCTCGTCATTTCATGGAAAAATCAATGAAATCGGAACGTAGATTACACTTGTGCTGTTTCGCTTGAATCCTAGACATTCAAATTTCATTTAGCTGATCGTTAAATTCAACATAAATGTGAGCTCGATTGGAATTTTGTCAACAATTGAGGAAAATTGCATGAATTTCTCTATAATTCAAGCAAGTAAGTGAAGCGAAAAATGGATATCATGTGGATTATGTAAAAGTTACGTCGTTTGTATTTTTTGTTGTCTTTATTAGCAGTATTATTATATTTAGCGGTAATTTTCATTGAAACAAAGCTGATAAAAAATATGTTGAACTATTTTTATGAAATATTTCATCATAATTATGCATGAGTTTTTCTTCCTGTGAAAAACACGATACTGAGCTAGTTAAAAAGCAGCAATAACTCATCAAACTTCATTTATTTCTATAAAACTGTGTGAATGTCAAAAAAATCCAACATCCGCTCTGATGCACTGCTCGTTCAAACCAAATTAATGTTTACTGTGTGAAATTTGCACTGCATTTCACTGGCTATGAAAAGTTTCCATTCAGATTACCATTCAGCCAACACATATTTTCGTATCAAAAGGAAAGCTGTTCGCTTTTTCGGTTTCTGATTATAAAATGAAAAAATGGTTTTTCTTTTCTCATCATTTCAGGTTGTTGGCGTCAATTCGATTGGATCTTTTGAATTCTGAAATAAACAACGAAACACTTCAAAGTCATCAAATCACCCCGAGATACATGCATTGTGAACGAAATACAACATGATTCGCTTCAGAGACCCACCTGCCGGCTGTGTAATTTATTTTATGCTGTCGATTGTAATTAACCTTTTTATTTTGATCTTGCGAATATCAGCGCATGAAATGCAGTACAATAGTACGTTAGCAACAGTGGTTCACCGTTTCGACGTGAATGCTGTCGACAACATGAGATCGATCATCAGAAAGGCTAGCGAAACGGGTGAGCACAATGTTGATTGTTCGTGACTCATTTTCGGCTACACATTGTTTCATTTTCGAAGAATACAGTTTAATATTCATCTTTTCATTTTCATTTTACGGTTTCTGATGAATTGCCATGAGAAAACCTTTTCATTTTGCCATGAGAAAGCAAATTATTATGTTTGAATGCTTTTCCAAGCTTTTTTAATTAGTTATAGACTACTGAACAAACGGTGATGATGCTACCGACTTTGGAGGGAAATCATTGATTACAGTCGACCTTGTTGAGCATCTTGATCCATAACTATAGAGTTGCACTATACACATATTTATTTCCAATCAAACAAATACTTTCCCATTTTGATGCAGTTGACTGACATTACCAGATGATTTCGCATTTAATTATTATGAAATACTTTGCGGTGGCGCACTTCAAATAAAACGAAAACAACATGTAAATTTTCTGCTTTGAATAACAATGGCTACGAAATAAAATGGCCAGAATATTATATAAATATTTTACTTCTGATTGCTTGTGACAATGCTTTAAAGCGAATGCTCGCCATATTCGCATCGTTTCGTGTAAGTTTTTTACGCTTTGCGGTGGCCATAAAACACATTCATAAAATTCATATTCGAACGTGACTGTAGAAATTTGCATATTCAAATGTGTGTATTCCGAGTTGATGCTGGCGCGTGCAACAGCTAGAAGCCTTCATGGAAAACAAAGGGCAGCAGACGTAAATTAATAAATGCAGACATAAATCATTGACGAATTTACACATTTAGCGAAAGTGCCTCTGAAAAAGCTGCATTGTTGAATCTGGCAAAAAAGCTCTACAAAATGAGAATGCACGATTTTGAAAGAAAAGTATAACGAATTGAAACATAAACATTTATTTTAAGTTTACGTACGCCTTGTATTCTGTCCCATGCTCGTCTCCAAAGCATCTTATCATCATCTTTTTTCACATCGATGTTATTGTAGTTTCTTCATGTGAATATGCAATTTCATTCAATAAACTTTCACTCTCCGCATCTGCTCAGAAGCAATTTTTTTTAGCTGTGGCTCTTCTCTTCTCATAAATATGTTCTGGCGGAAACTCATTCAGAGAAGCATGTTAGCTTTGTAGCTCTTTTTGTGCCGGTCAAAGCATATTTTCAATCGGAGAAGAACGGTTGAGATCGCATTGTTCTGTTTCAAAGAAACATTTTGAAGAAAATCATGCGAGTGGCAAATCAAATTCTTTCCTTTCGACTCAGAATCAGACGCAACGAATATATTCATTTCGGATTTGAACCATTCCATTCAAACGAATAAAAAAATAAAATTTCTGACTTTCTTCCAATGAAAATATTTATGATATTTTATTGTTCATCCGTATCGTTCACAAAAATTATTCTAAAAATATCTGACTTAGTGTTCGAATTCAAATCTTCTGCTGCACTTTCAACAAAAAATGTGTAGACCTTAAATTTATTACCAGGTTAAACTTTCCAAAGTTATACAATTTTTATGAGCAAAAAACGTTTTGAAATAAATTGGCGTAAAAATGGCTTCTCGAATAAAAATGCGAGGAAAAAATGATTATATTTGTGGTTTGGTAAGTACTTTTGCCGCCATTTCCGACACTTTCATCTGAAAGACTTCATGATTTTTCATTTACCATCGCCAGAGTCGCATCGAGAATTAAAATTATTATGGAGAAAGATAAGACAAACTAGATGAAAAACAAAACACCGCGCGTTTTAAGACCCAAAATATGTTGTTAATAACAACTTGTTATAAGTACAATTCAAGCTCTTGTTATTATCGTGCAAGAGATAATAACCGACTCATAAACATAAAGTTATCATTATTTTGTACAAAGAACATGCTTCCGCACACAGCTGAATCACGGTTATTACTCAAGGTGGAAATAAAGCGCCCTTCCTAATCCTTCGCCTTTGGCTTAAAACTGCAGATAATGCAGAAATACGAACTGACTGCAGCTTAAGTGAGCTTTAGCACTGCAACCGAATAAATTGATTCTAAAATGCTGTTTTTAACATTCTTGAGCTCACTTTTCTGCATTTTTGTACGTTTCTCTCGTTACATTTCATCTAAAGTAAAACAATGTGGGTTTTACCAAGAGGAAAGGTGTTTATTTTACAAACGAAACAAGTACAATGAATCTTATTTAAAAAAATGGCCGTGTATTATGGAAAAGCAAACAGACAAAATAATGCTCGGCACTTGCGAAAACCGGTATGCAAGCTGACTGACAGGCAGTACTAATGACTTTTTACGGATTGCAACATTTTATTCGATTCAGGATGTTTGCTGAAACTAATGGACTATTTTAATCGAAGCTATTTTATTCTATTATTTTCGTCCTTTCATGTGTAAAATTAGGTGTTACATCTCCGTTAGATGTTCCCAATCAGAATGACACAGATTCGAATTTGGCAAAATTTGTTACAGCTCATCACCAGCGGCAGCAGCAGCAGCATCATCAGTTGATCGTAAATTTAACGTCTGTTGAAAGTGCACCATTGCCATCGTCACTTGTGTCAAAGCAACACGAGACAGAAAACGAATTGGGAGAAGATGAAAGTACGTCTGTTGATTTCGTTAACGAAGTTTCGGCAACCGTAATTCCAGTGCTGACAGTCGTTCCAGTGATGGGTTCGCTGAATGAAACCCAAATGGTGCTCGGCACCGAAGCGAGTCGTCAATCAACGAATCCATTCCAACGAAATCAAAATACTATGAAACTGGCAATTCCACGGAATCAGCTCAGCTCACGTACCACAATCAAATCTTCATCACCATCTGCAAATAATGCTACGGCTACACAAAAATTTCATAAAACAGATGCGCCCATTCTGAATTACATTTTTGATTCACATTTAGCGAGCAAACATCAGCATTACGACCCAAGGTATGTATGTCGGTCCTCGAGCAATGCTAGACGTTGACCATCGAGTGTGCATCGAAGAAATATTTTCAGAGAATTTATGAGGAGAGAAAATGACAAATTAAACCATATTGCAATCGTTCAGCATAAATATTCGTTCGTTTCATTTTGCAACAATGAACGAACATTCAGTTGAAATGTCATGCGATGTTATTATGTTGCACATTGCCGGCAAATTAGTAACGGAAATCTGTGTGTCATCATTACACCGCATATTTCTGATCCGAACGGTTGCCGTAGATTGCGATCACCCTCGAAATGATGAGAGATATGGACAGAGGTCGACATAATTTATATCCAATTCATAGCCCTTGTCCACGACAATAAATCGCTTATTATTCGCATTTGTTGTCACACACTCTGAAGTGAGTTGAAAACATCACTGGCATTGATCTGGTTCTACTCATTGTTTATCTCACTTCACTTGCCATTAGCTCGACTGATTAATGCCTATTACGTCTTTCCATGATGATCTGTGTGCTTTGAATTAGTTATTTTTCAGAGCACGAACGTTTTCTTTACAATTAAACGAAATACAAAAATGACAGAACAGTTCTCATTAAAATGCTCATTCGGAATGTAAACAAATTTGATAATTCTGTAGGAATTAAACAGTTGGAGAAATGTTTGTTACGTAAAACCAACTGCAACATGTAATTAGACTGTAATATACAAACATGGTGATGTCACGTGCTCATCGGTTCATATCATATTCCGTTTTCGAGCATTCCAACCGAATCCTAGCTGCATTGAACCATCAGCACGCGAATGAATAGCATTTTATGCATTTCGACCATCGTCTAATTGCGACGTGCATTTTAAATACCCAACGAAGCTCGAACTGAAATTGTGAGGGAAGCTGCAAAGAGGCGATATGGTTTTTCATCGCTGATTCTCTTTTGCTCATGCCAAATATCCAGAACCTGTACTTCTCTCTCTGTGAGCTTTTTCTCTCGAATTTTAATTAAAATTCTGCAGAAAAGTCATCTCGGGAATTTGATATCGATATTTTGTTGAATGCGTCACTTTTATGGGATTGCGTCTGAATAAAGGATTGCATTGGGGTAAAAGAAAATGCGCACGGTTTCGCAAATTGCTTGTTGTGTCTGCTGAAATGTCTAAATAAGTATTCAAATTTGGTGGATTGCAGATGACGCTCCATCCCTCTCATTTTATGATGCGAATCGAAATGATTTGCAGCGTGCTCGTTGCTGTTTATTTGTCCCGATGTTCACGTTGCAGTCAGCACCACTCGATATATTCACATTTTCTAATTTCAAGTTGTGTTTTAATAATTTATTCGTTTTTCGTAGATACGGTCCACACTTTGATGACGTGCATGTCGCCGAAAAGGTGGCAAATGTTTCAGCGCAGCTCGGAAGCGTCGCTTATCTGAATTGCCGGATTCGCTTACTGCAGGATAAAACCGTAAATAATACTTAATATGTACCTGTCATCAACCATTTTAATGAATTAATCGTTTATAAACACCGAAATTCAAACAAAATCACCAACGCACACAATCAGATTTGCATTAACATTAATGGTTCTAACATTTTTGTGATAAATTTTCACTGTACGTTTCATAAATGTGCCGTTTAGAATATTAATGGCGGCTGGTGTGTCCGGTCTAGGCTCATCCACATAAAATAAATCATTTAACAAAATGCAGGCAATGAAAATAGATTTAATGCATTTTTCAATTTTAAACTGCGTCTAGGTAACATGGTTGAAACGTGAACAGAATAATGATCATATTCAGTTGCTAACGATTGGCATCCACACATACACATTTGATAAAAGATTTAGTGTTGAATTCGCATATCCGAACAACTGGCGACTACGAATAGCCGACACAAACAAAAGCGACGAAGGCCTTTACGAGGTAAACGCATATTTCTATCTCTTTTGAAAATGTTCAAAGTGACTTCATTTACTCACGCTTCTAACGATTTTTCGTCCGTTTATCCTCTCTTTTGCTATACAAGTGCCAAATATCGACGCATCCACCGCGTGCGATTCAAACACAATTCCATGTCAAAGGTAAGCGTAGCACAATCCTTTTTTCATACAATTTTATGTTTGATATTTGCTTTTGAACATTAAAAATCACAATAATTTGCCTGAAACAGCAAAAACGTTAACAATCTCCAGAGGCAAATGGGCCAAAATCATTCAAAGGAACAGATCAAATAGATTGCTGAACGAATAAAGATAAAAAAAACACTTTCATCTGATAAAAATTTTCATGTATGTACACATACGCCCATCTCTATGGCCAATGCGATTGCTTTGATATCAACATTGCGAGCACACATGCTCCGGTGATAGAAACAAGGATAATTCTATAGACAGCTTCGTTTATTGCATTCTTTTCATTGCAAAAGTCGTTTTAATGCAGCCATTTCCATTAAAAATTCAAACGTTAAAAAACAATCAACAAATTGTTACGCCAATCGTTTACTTTGCAAACGTTTATTCACACTCATCCAATGAAAACGCTTTAATTCAATGTGCTGAAGATAAGAAAATATCAGTTTAGGCCCTAAACCAAATCTTACACTCATTGCTTTGGACTCGAATTCATTTCCACAATTGTGCAATTTTGCAATTGTCAAATTTAAATAATGTGTTCATAATATAATCATGAATAACGTTTATTCGACTTGAAAGTCAGCTTATTATCAATAACACCATTTCGACGTCCATAAAACCATTTCGAATAATGCCGTCAACATAATCCCAAAAATCACAATCATTGATATTAGTCACAAGTGAATGGGATTCTCAGTTATTAGGATCGAATCTTAATCACAAGTGAATAAGATTCTCAACACGATTTATATCCTCACCAGAATCGCAATATCTTTATAATTATTAAGATCGGATGGTAATCATGATTGTGATCATCAAAAATCTTAATCACTCGTGACTATGAAGGATTGTAATCAAGATTGAATCATACTCCAAGTCAAATATGATTAACATTGTGACTGAGATTCGCTATTTTTCCCGCCTATACTTCGAATTCAAATGAAAACCTGTTAATTTTGGATGTTTGCTTTTTCGACTATTTTTTTTTGACTTTCATTGAATTTATTTTTAAAGGTTTTTTTGCAGTAATTCAAACTTTGATTTGCATCAGCGATATAATTTTTCATTCGGGTTCAATAGAATTGTGAAAAAAACTTGCTATGAATGTACTGAAAAATATTCAAAAGCTCGAAAAATAGGTTCCACCAAAAAGATTTAAAGAAATAATTGAAATTTTCAAAGCATATGGTTCGTTTAACAGATGAGCTAAGGTTGTGCCTTTGTGCAAAAGACATTCATTATATTGTTATTTAAGTCGAATCATTCGAGTCGAACGGATGCGCTCATGCTCATGGCGATGAAAGGATCATTAAAACTCCTTCTATTCGAAAAATGGTTTCATTGAATCATTGTTTTTTTTCGACTCTTCAATTTCATGTTCAATTGATGTGAAGTTATTTGTGCGATTTTTGTTGTATTTCGTGTTTAACTTTTCTGGATCTCGTTAAAAGCAGATGAAATTCGTTATGGGAATGCCAATTTTAGTGTAGAAGAGCACATTCCGAAGCCGAACTTAAAGAGAATGTTTAAAGACTGAAGGTCCAATACTGACCAGAGCTAACTAAAATAACGAGCGCATAATTTAAACTTTAGCTTAATGAAACAATTAGAACGAGCCACGGAAGAAAGTTTTTTGTGCGGAAAAATCGATAAGAATCACGAGCCACAAACATAAACACAAACAGACAGCAAACCAAAAAAACTTGATCATTTCCAAAGTTTTTGAATCAAACAAAATTCGAAAACAGAACATTCAAGTTGATTAATGAAAACAGCACAGCAGTTTCGCTGGCCTGACAAATTCAAGCGCATTTCTCGTTTTTCACAAGCAAACAAACAAGTCAATGTCAAATAAATATTAACACATTCTTTGCCATCGTAACATTCTATTCCAATTCAAAATTTGTCCATTCGATCTATAAGATTATTTACAATGTTCTATTTTTCATTTTACATTTTCTCGTCGCAGCACCGGAAGTGTTCATAGTTGATGAATTTGAGCAGCCGATAGTCGACAAATACTACGAAGTTGACTCGACCATTGAATTAATGTGTATTGTTCGGCATGCTTCAATGCTTTCGTCCACCGTGAATTGGCTACATGGAAACGAGATGCTGAATTTTGATATGACACGTGGTGGCATTAGGTAAGTTTTCCCATAAATTTCCCATATTCTCGATCCTCACGCTGTTTCCACCTCCCCTCCAATATATTTGTACGCACCACTGCATTGTGGCGTATCAATTTCGGTTGGCAGCTGTAAAAACCACCTTAAATTGCATATCAAAATGTAATTTTGTAATAAAATTTCAACCAATTTGTCAATGAGAACGGGAGGCTTGCAAACGATGCCTCCGCCTTAATTTACTTATTTTTAAATAAAATGTCATGAAAACAACCAAGTGACATTCAGTGATAAAAGAGTTCGGTTATTTTGTCGTCACGTTTTCGTTCTACTTTATTTCGCCATTAGATGTTGTTAGAGGTGGAAGATTGATCCCATTTTAACTGGATGTACATCCGATTTGCCGTTGTTGACGACATGTCTCAATTTTGTTTTATGCAATGCATTTTGAAGATCGAATTACCAGCAATTCAACGTGCTTACTGAATTGAATGTGCCATTCGAGCAGAATGATGGAGAAATCAAGAATCCCCGAAAGTCCATGAATTTGACTTTCAATTCAGTTATAAAACGAATCTCATAAGCGATTGCAAATGAAAACGGAACGTGTGGTGCACATAAAGATTTGATGAGAAGCACAAACAACATGAAGAAAAAAATAACTGGAAATTAAGCCACCAATAATAAGCAACGAAAATGGAACTGAACAAATATCTCGGACATATTTTCGTGTCAAACCACACACATTTTGATTTGATGTGTGTACAATTTGGTTCAAGTTGTTTTTCAATTGAAATGGTGTGTTCGTGGGTTGTATGGTTTTGTACGTGGTCGAGGACGAACAAGACGACAGATTGAGAGAGAGAAAGGGAAGAGAGAGAGAGAGTGAGAGTGAGAGGAGAACTCTATCGCGTATTATGAGAAGAAAAACTATGACATAAATGGTTATTACTTTTTGTATTCTCCAGCACGTTCATATTGTCGTTGTTAAAGTCCTTCAATTACACGTCGACATGCCATAAAATGCGTTCGCCGAAATTATTGCCCGAATATAATTAGCAAAGAATTCGATTCACAAAACACATTTTAAATGTGTTTTACAGACTTTTCGATGCAATTCGGTTGTAAAATAGGTTTTCCAACTTGGTCGCTTTGATTTTCGTATCAAATATATTTATTTAATTAGCAAAATGCATTTCGAGTGCAAAGTCTCTTGGTGCGCATATTCTGCTTCTTTGATCTTATTCAATTTTCATATTTCCAGAATATGTATTTAACAGAAACTTTATCATCGAAGTCAATAATAAGTAAGTGTCTGTGTTGTTTCAAATCTGACAACCAAGTGAATATTTCATTCCGCCTTAAACGATGTTTTGCACACAATTGTATGCTGAGTCGACGTTGCTGTTGCTCTTAATATTCATTTTAAATAATTTTCTGTCATTTACTTGGCAAGCTTGTGTAATGGAACAACTTTTCGACATTCTAAATAATTAATTTTATTCACAACTTTGTCACAACTCAGTTACACTGCAACAGCTGATGATGCATTATGAATACAAATGGACGTGGGCTGTGTGCAAGTTCAGTTGCATGTTAGTGTCATACTACGCAAATTCGACTTGGACACTGATATGTGGATTCAAAGCGTATTCCATTAAAATGTCACTTGGACTCGCCCTCAGAAAATTGGAATTGAAACCACTTCGACCGAAATTGACATTGTAGAATGCAAAATGTAAAAATAGAACTACACCAACCGCTGCTTTCGTTTTATTCGGCGCAACAATTCATTTCACAATTTTGACACAGACATTATTCCTGTGCTTGGAGTTTGGAATCAATAGCCTTTCAATTTTTGAGAAAGCTTACAAATGTGATTGGAAAAAGATAGATGCGAAACAAAAAATGATGCTCACCAACAGCAAATGGTGAAAAAATTGCTATAAATAAAACAAAACGCTAAGATTACTAACATAAAAAATGCTGTCGAATTGAGAAAATTTTATTAGGTTTCTGAAAATGATTGAAGGCGCCTCCTTCATATCATTGAACCGCGTCAAAATATCTGCATCGGATCGATCTCTCTGGCGTTGTACCATTTTAGTCATTGACAAAATCTCTCTCTATCAGCGGCTTAATCCGCAGTCGCAACGTATATTCAAGTGAGCAATGTAAAAGGTATAAAATGGTCTGTTGTACTGTCGTACGTGCATCGCATCGATAAATGTTTATTTGAAAAGCGAATGGGTTTTCGCTCTGTTCGGCAAGGATTCGCAAATATGTTCATCATTCGCCTCTTCTCTTCCTAGAGTTTACTAGAGTGTGTGTGAATCCATTGACATTCGATGTGGTCTCTGAACCAAAATATTCAACAATAATAGAACCATTACCAAATGATATAAACGACGCGACAATATTCGTAGAATTGATAATCGAAGGTGAAATTCCAGTGTACAAGTAGGAAAGCAAAAAAAATGGTGAACGGGTGTAACATGGAATGGGGGGAAAAGCCAACGAATCGCGATTATGTCGATAACAATCAATAAATAAACATAAATAATGAGGAACAATTCATATGCCAACAGAAAAAGGCGTGCAAATTCTTATTTCGTTGCGGTATGGAAAGCAGAATGCCATGAAAAATGAATATAACGACGCTGAAACGGGGAGCGAAAAAAAATGAATTCTTTTGTGTGGCTGCAAATGCTGTGCAAATGCGGAGATGATAATCAACACAATACACATGATAATAAATGGATTTGTATGCTGATCAACAAGGGAGAGCGAGTGAGAATGCGACGCTTTCACTCGACAAGAATTTTTCGATTTTTTACTCTTTTCGATTCGAATCTAGTTTCAAAAGCGATCCATAAAAATTGCACAGCATTCGCATTGAATGAAATATTTACTCTGTCAATAATCGTATGTGCGTAACATGCAAATAACAGAATGTTTCGATTTCTCTGCCATCTTTTAAGCGTTGTGCATGCTACATTTTTTCAACGAATTTTTCAGTATCTCCGTTTACACACAATCATGTCGGAATTTTATTGATAAATCGAAAAATCGGAACAGAATCACATGGAATGGCTTCTTTGTTTGAGCCATTTTTAAATATAGGTATCGTTTTCCTTTCGGTGTAAAGCAGATAAATGCAATGGTAGCTATTTTCATCGTTTATTTACTTGTTCCAGAGAAATAAAAGCTGATCAAAATGTCAAGAGTTAAAAGTATTCAATGTCTGTCGATGCCCATTACAATTGGAGCTGAAAGCAAAAACCACGATGATACCGGTGAACTCGAAAAAGACAAAGTATTTTTCATTTATTCGATCAATTGTTTATTTAAAGATGTTAAAAATTGAAACGTAACCTAATAATAGCCAACCATTCAGAGGAACATGAAAGTGCAGCTCATATATTTCTATGCCAGATTTTTGGATCGTTCTCATTCTCCTTTCGTTTCTTCACAAACAACGAGCTTCAATCCGAATTAAAATAAATCACATCGGAAAAGCGGTTTGAATGAACTGAAAACTTTAGTTCTGATTTGTTCCATCATTTACGTTCCAAATTTCAAATATTTCCCAGCATCTTTTTAATCGATTTTAATGAAAGAGATTGCAATCGCGATCGTCACAAAAACATATTCATAAATAGCATTTCAAATCGTATTTATAAATGATGTCAAATTCCCTAGCTCAGATTAAAATGGCATATGTCATACTCATACATTTGATTCATAAAATATTGAGTTCGAAATAATAACTGAAATCAATTTTGAAATTAATAATTCACAAATAAAATAAACCATACAATTGGAATTTCGGAATTTGCTGTACCAAATTTAAAATATTTTTCAATCAAACGCCAATAAAATTAACAATTACAATGCGAATGAATGCAAAGAAACCATTAGTAGCAGAAAATTTTAGATGACGAGGTCTCGTGAAAATCAAATGACATTAATTTCAACTTTATTGCAACCTTTTATCGCGTTTAGTGAGAGAGAAATTAATTACAGATTGAACGTTCACGCTTCGGTGTGTATGCTCATGACATGTATCTCGCGTAGTTTAATGCCACTTTTCAGGCTGTTTAAATTTCATTACAAGTTTTAATTCAAATCGCACGTCTTTGTTCACACATATCAACCCTCACTTAATGCGGTTGTTCAAATTCTGGAACAAAATCAAACATTTGAACCTATATCAAATGTGTTGAACTTAAATATAATAAACAATTTTTTCCCAGTTTCGTGAGCAATGTTCACATGTGATTCATTTCGTTCGAAACAAATGAAGCACGCGAATGCATGGAATTGCCAATTTTGAACTTGATGAATTTCAAATGAATGCAAAATAACAGCATGAAACTATAATTTCATAAATATTCTCTCAATTGCGTTGTGAAAGAACGCTTAAATTTGAGTGATGTGTGAAAATAGCGGACGTGTGACTGAAATATGTGAAATGTGTCAACGGATTGACATACCAGACGCATTAAGTGCAATGCAAAATTGATTACTTTTTGATTCGCATGAGCGGTAATCAATCGAAAACGTGTACGTTAAAGTTCGGCAAGTCTTTGTTCATGAGTGTAAACGTACGTGTCTCTTCCACATCGTGAACATGATAATTGTTGAATAAATGAGTTTTGCAGCGTTGTGTTTCCCGATTTCGCGTGATTTTCATTGATTAAAATACGAAGTAATCTGTTGAAGTTCAACTTCGAGACAGTCTAAGACATCATATGGGCA
Organism: Obolodiplosis robiniae; assembly: GCA_028476595.1. NCBI lineage: Eukaryota > Metazoa > Arthropoda > Insecta > Diptera > Cecidomyiidae > Obolodiplosis > Obolodiplosis robiniae. The sequence goes on along the minus strand of CM052015.1, from coordinate 11,201,236 downwards.
AAAGATAATCTAAATTGAAAGACAAATTTTGATGAAATTAGCCAAATGGTTGATCAAATGATTTGCTCATTCGGGCATTGCTTTCGAATTAATTATTATTCGAGTTGGAATACGCCGAATATAGGAAAATTGGTTGTGAGAAAAAGTTTTGCCAATGGGACATTGTGAGAGAGAACTTTCTTAGTTTTAGATTGGGGTTTCCTTCGGCTCAAGTTGTGTCGGCTCAGAAAATACGAAACGCCATTAAATGTTGGCGCTGATTCAAACAATTGAAAACTTGAAATCGTTTGCAAATTAAAGTTAGATTTCCATGCATTTTTCTTTTCGTTTTCATTTGCAGCGTTAAGACGGATTTAATGGAAAATGGTGCTAATTCAACGTTATTCATCGCTAAAGTACGGAAAACGGATACGGGCAATTATACGTGCTCCATCGGACCAAGTGACTCTTACACTATAAATGTTCAGGTTTTAAATGGTAATTGTTCTTTTTTTTCCTCATTTGTAGCTTTTGCTCTCTCAGATCACTTTCAATTGGCATGCAGAAGAAAATGCGAAGAGACCATTTTTTCGTTTTATTTCTTTTCATTTTTCATTCCGGTTCATGGTCACCATTAATCATTATTTTTTTGAAATATCTCATCACCTGAACGGTGTGTTGTGTTTTGTTTGCAGGTGAAAGTCTAGCCGAATTATATCACGGAAATGCTGTATCACCGAAAATGCTGGCCACACTAAAAAATTGGCTTGGACTTCATATTCCCATAGCAATATTCATTTTAAATCACCACTGTCATCGCTTGATACCGCAATTCCTTTTGCAGTGCTGATGGGTGTACTCGTCGAAAGTCAGATATTGCCATATCACACGTGAAAATTTACGCAGAACTCTTTACATTATGGTAATTTAAATTGTCCGAGATGTTGATTATCAAAAGATATAAAAAGATGTAAGCAGATTCAAGCATCAATCAGAATAATTAAAAAGAAAGGTCGTGTCAGATTGTCTGACACTAGATTTTAGGATTATGTTTATAGATTTCAAATATATTCAAATGCAGATCTAGTATTAGTTAAGCTTTTTGATTGACCAATGTACATAGCTTAATATTTGTATGTTAACAATTTACCAGATCGAGCGTATTGTGATATTGACACAATTCAAATAATATCTATTAATAATAATTGGAAGTGCACGCAAAATAGCGAATTATCGAATGGAAACAATAGCTTTCCTCTTCGATGAATTCTAATTAATAAAATATTATCAAATTTGTATTTGACATTTAATATGATGGATGATGTGTTTAAATATTACATTAATCGGCAGCTGTTGCAGTAATTCTGTAAGTCGGCAGAAAAACATCGAATTTCTTAAAATTTTCTTTATTTCATGGCAAAAATGAAATCAAAATTGAACAAGTAAACAAAACCCAAAATGTTGAAACACAATTTAAAAGGTCTTAAAGTCGTTAGATAAAATGAATATATTAAATATATCGGGTTTATTTTGTTTTGGCAAAAGCTGTGCCAAAAAGTCCTCGAATGAAAGCGATTATATCGTGTTAACGCTGCAAAGCCGCGTTGCATGTTAATCAGTGGAAAAGATATTGACGCTAAAATTTGTTACACATATTTAATTTTAGCGAACACTTCATGACGCCATTCAAATATTCAGTACATTTGGCGAGCACTTTTTGGGCACGCCCTAATGTTTCTATCTAATTTGCATAATCTTAACAAACAATGAACACACTGTGCAAATGCGATAAAGATAATCTATGCGAAAAGTTTATATTTTTTCCTCTATTCACACGTTATGTATACAAAAGTTGGTTAATGCTGTGGATGTGATGATCATTTTGTGGATTCATAAATGTTTAAAATCGAAACATGGAAAGTTCCGACTTCCAAATCTCGGTTGCGAACAATAATAATAAGTTTTCGTTGTTAAAAACTAAGTAAATTTCAAAACCACCTCATACTTTCGATGCTATTTCTTTTTTTTATCAAATCCTAACATGCAGCATATCCAATGAGACTATCAAAGATTATTCAGTTCAAACATTTCAATTACTTTGTGGATAACAGAATATCGTCTACAACTATATCTTAGAATTCATAAAGTATTTAGTAAACACTATCATTCGCCCCAATAGAGTAAGAATAAGTGTACAGCTTTCATTGATGTTGAAACGATTTTTCAAGAATGCATACTTATATAGCGCATATCTGAAATCTAGCATCCGCCACCGGAGGCACTCACACACACACACACACACACACACACACACACACACACACACACACACACACACACACACACACACACACACACACACACTCAAAGACCTACTAACGCAATATATCATATACAGTCTTAGCATTAATTAGAAAGATTTTTATTACAGCTGTTCACTCTCTGTCTATGTATCTCTAGTTGTTAGTGCTAGTTAAACGCTAACCATACGAATATAATATAGAATTATAGCACAAAACCGAAATTTATGTGGTCAGAGCAAGAGCTCAACAGCTGTAATATACTCAATGAAATATTATGTGTCCGATTCACTGTGAGCTGACAGTCCATTTTGAGCGAGAAAACCCAGTAAAATCGGATGCCCAGTATTGCAGCCTATTCGTGGAAACATAAAATCCAAATGAAATATACTCTATATTTAGAATATGTAATATTGTTGAAAAAAATGTGGACGAAACAAAGCGGCCACTTCTTCAGAATACAGCGATTCACTTAAGAGGCGAAAAATCTCTGTATTAATGAAAATATCAATGAAATTGACGAGGGAAAACTATTCATTAACTTAATTCTAGGGTAACTTTTATGAATTTATTTTGAAATTACACATTTATGGATTAAAATGAATGATTCTGAAACACTGATTTGGTTTTTAATGGTCTTGAAAGGCTCAAAATAATTTGACTTTTACATGATTTGTTTTTTTATTTAGAATCTCCAAATTGATGTGATCGTGACAAAGGGTAAGTCGGACGATTTCAATTTTATTTTCATTCAGGAAGTTATATTAATTAGGTTGAATTCTAATCATCAGATCGATTCATATTGAATAATAAAAGACGAGTTGGACTGACGGAAGTAAGTTTATTCGTTGTGAAGGACAGAAGCATTTTACTATTCCGCACAGAAATGTTGTGAAGGCATATTGGAATTGGTCAAAATCAAAAATTATGACTCCAATTCCGTAATTTCGTTCATACGGATAATGTGTTCGAGTAATACAATCGGCGTATAGTCAATAAATGGAGGTTTTTCTTCAGTATTATTATGAAACACTCGCATGGCGTCATTATGAAACTTTCAGATTCCGGTTTCAATGAAAAAAATGAGTCACACAAAATGACTCAATTATTCAATCGTCTCTCTAAAGCGAAGGTTAAAATTTTAACTCCAAATGAAGATGAAATGGGAGAAGGTAAAATGGAAACAGTGCGGAAAATTTCATCTTACAGATGTAAGACTCTTCATTTTTATTGAGTTATTCATCGATAAAAGCGTCACATAAAGAAGTTCACTGTTATGAGATAGTTAATTTTAGGTATTGATAAAAAATTCTTTTGTTATACATGTGTTTATGATAGGAATAACAAGCGAGTTTTACGACTATAATTTTTTTTATTATCAGCGATAAATCTGTGTTTATATACCCGTGCACTGCACATTGTATTCACTGTGTACCCCGAACAATTATAATTATTATACCATTGAGATCTACCGCGTACCCGGAATGTTCGCAACAAAAACCTCAAGCGATGCAAGTGCATTATTGTTCCCTTCGCTCCAGTTTCATCATGTGCTTATCGCGTAATTTCATGCTTATGTTCATCACAAGTTTCAATTCGTCGATTTTTTTGTAAATTGTGCTAAGACGATAATTCCGGATCAAATGAACAATGCAACATTTCACCGATACTTTTGCGTAGGAGAAGCCTGAAAACAGCAACATTTCATTTATCAATTAATTCAAAGGCGTTGCAAAACAATTGTTTACCCATGCAATTTCTCGCACCATAGCTGAATGGAACGTAAGCTGCTCTGGGTAGATTTTTGACATCATCATCCAAAAATCGATATGGGTTAAAGATTCGCGCCGTTGCACCATAGTATTTTTCACGAATATGAATCTGACGTATTCCAAATATAATTGGCACATCTGGTGGAACTTCAACATTGTTACTTAGTTTAATCGGCTTCGTTGCAACACGTCCAATAACTGGAGCGGTTGGGAATAATCGTAATGTCTCACGAATACACAAATCAGTAAATTCCAATTTATCGAGGTCTTCTTGGGTGAGATCTGCATTTCTATTGGGCATCACTTTGATTATCTCCTGAAATACTTTCTCTTGATATTCTGGATGCATCGCCATCATAACCGCAACGAAAGCCGATGCAGTCGACGAAGTATCGGTCGCCTGCAAATCACGTAGAAATGACCTTTTTTATTTATTATATTGAGAAATATTTTATGCGTTAACTGAAACGGACTCCAGATAATATTGTCGCGGTTTCAGCAATTACGTCATCATGTGTGAACTTTGGATTTTCGTTGGATATATCTATAAGCCGATCAAAGAATGAATACGAATCGCTCCCATTCACAATTTTTTCTTTAAGAATCTGAAAAGTTGAGCAATAAATTTTAATTTCTGTTCAATGGAAATTAAAAGTGGCGTTGCGACCGCAGAGTCGGCGGTAGAAAATCACCTTTCGTAATAAAACATGATTGAAACGAGCGAATTGCCGCAATCTTCTGGCTTCATCGGTCAAATTCCAAATGAAATCAAGGAGAAGCAATGGATTTGCAACACGGCGCGACACAATCTTAATGGAACTGGAAATTCAAAGAGTGTGTTGTCATTTTAAATATTTTCACAATTTTGCGATTGTCAATAATAAACCATTTATAGACAAATATCGATAATTCTCAGAATAAATTCTAAATTGATGTTATTCGATTACTGCGTCATATTTATTTGATTCAACACGATCTTTTATGAATGTTCATTCATCAAATGCAGGTTCACGTGAAAATTTCATGGAAAACAGATTCCAAAAGTTCATTCAGACAGCCAACATGGAAAGAATCATAGGGTAGGACTGCAGAATCAATTTAATATTCCCAGTAATTTAACACTCACTCAGCAAAATTTTTGAGATATGTTTGTTTGGCAGCCGGTTCTATTTCGGAGCCCAGCGCAGCTTCAGCAAACATACTGATTTTGCAAGCATTAAAATATGATAAAATATCCACAAATTCGCCCTTTGTTGGCAATTTGGCCATTGTTTCACGAATATGGCGATTGAAAATGGGTAAATGTGTATGCACATTTTTCGAATTTAACGATGGACTCACTAAACGGCGATGCATTTTCCATTCTTCCGCTGAAATCAATCAAACGATTTATCACAAAAAATGATTTGAAAAATGAATGGATTATCTCATTGCCCCAAAATGCTCTAAAATTTAAAGTCTTCATTACCTTTAAGTGTGAAAAGACCATCGTTCTGCATTCCATCGCGGATGATTTTATAAAAATTGTCTGGCTTATTAAGGCAATCTTTGGATTTCATAACTATTTCAACATTTTCTGCGTCGGACACTAACACAACCAATTCAAGGCCCACCCACAATCGTATCGGACTTCCATATTTTCTTGTAACTTCATCAAAGTAAGGCAAAAATTCTAAAAATGTCCGAACAGATATATGGAGGAATCGATCATTTAAGAATATCACATTGGGAAGTAAAGAAAAAGCGAGAAAATGAAAACAAAATATGCATTTTTTAATTGAAAAAAATGTGTAGTATGTAAATATGATGATTAATTATTTATAAAATAATCGTTGAAAAATAAATTTAAAAATGTTGATAGATTGAACTTACTGCTTGGGTCAGAAAACGAATATGCATTTCCAAGAATAGGTACTCCTATTGGTCCAGGTAGTTGCCATGACAGTCTGTAGTAATGACGACGCTTCCAAAGTAAGAGAGCAGTGAGTGCTATAACAATTGCAACAAGAACTAACATCGTCACAGCGAGTCTGAACCTACTGCTAATACGGTTGATTTTAAATGAAACGAAATTCACTGCAGATCAGTATATATAGCTTTTGCTTTGCATTCATTAATGCTAACACGACTACATAATCAATATTCTGAATAATTGACTTGTTCAATACAAAATCAATTATCGAGCATAGAACATTGAGTATTGAGAATTCTTGAATTGAAACGTCGATTAAATAATGCATCGAATGATTTCTTCATGAAAGCATAGAGATATAAAAGCGCCAATACTTTCCCAGAGAAATCGTGATTCTTCAATAATAGTATGAGTGCTGACTGATTTCAATGCACAAGTTGCAGTTGTGCAGTTAGCTTATTCAAACGGCGTTCGAATATTTTCACGTCACTTATATTGAGTGAATGTCCGTTTAGACTAGATTGTAAGTAAATCCCTCGAAAATGCAGATTTCTACTGCGACTATTTTTTACCTATAAATAATTAAATAAATGCCACACAAATCTATTCATGATAAATGAATTACAGTGAAATTTCGGATTTTCTTGTTTTTTATTCAACTTTAATGGATAAATTTCTGAATCATACTCAATGAATCGTGAAATTTTCTTCAAAAACCGTCAGTCCATAATATCTTTCACTTTTTTAAACATTTTATTTTTATATTTTTATGGAAAGTTATTCTCTTGGTTCCAATTTAATGATATGCCTAAATAATAGCATAAATATTCTGAACGATTTGCAGCTGATCAAGGCTCGTATATGTGATTTTCAGTCGAAAGTTATGAATTAAGAGAGCGATAAAACATTAAACGGATGCTTGCGTAATGATAGCCTGCAAAGTAATTGATGATGCAGTAATAATATCCAGTGATTTTCATAATGCTTCAACATATTTCAACAAAATATCTAAAATTGAATGCAATAATCGATATATTCAAAACTTATATTAAATTTAGGCTGAATTCTATAATCAATTTCTCAGAATGTAAGCTGCTGGAGGTAGATTTGTGATATTTTCGCTCAAAAGATGATGATGAAACTCCGTTGATCCAAAATATTTCTCTTGAATGTGAATTCGTCGCAGTCCAAACATGATTGGAATATTCGGAGGGATTTAAATGTTTTTATTCAATATGTAGGTTTATTTGCAGCTCGACCAATCGGAGGTACAACCGGAAATAGGCGCAATGATTCTCGAATGCAGCAAACAATGAATTCGAGTTTCTCAATTTCCGCTTGTTTTAAGTCAACATTTTTGTCCATTATTCCATCGTGAAGTTTGAATTCTTTTTTGATACATTTAACAATCGACCTAAAAATGTGTCTGATTCTGACTCATTATCACCCTTTTCCATTTCGTCAGCGATCATCTTTGGAAATGAAAAAAATGAGGGACAATGCAATGAAATTGAATGGGACGAAAAAAAGCAAATTCAAAATTGTTCATTCACATTTTGATTGTTATCGCTCAGACGTTTGGCCGTTTTCGTGAAATTCCAAATAAAATCCAAGTAATACAGTGCCTGCAAAGTTTGTTTCACAATTTCAATGCCTCTGAAAAAAATTGTTCGTATTGAATCAGTATATTATGTCAGTGAAATCGCTGGAATCAAAAACTTATTTGATATTAATCATTTGAAATAATGTACTGTTCCATTTTAATTGCACATCATTAATATATTAATATAAGATAATGAATCAGAATTATTATAATAATAATGTGCGCTAAGTTCATTAGTACCTTGCAGCAAAAATAGAAGTAGCGCTTGGTATCGTACTCATAGCACGAGAAACAAAGTGATATGATTGATTCAGTGAATGATAATTGCTCATGTTGTTCACAAATGACATATGAGGGGTTCGGAGTAAAAATGTTACTTCTGATCTTACCTCCTGCTCTAACTTATGAGATGGCCCATAAGTAAGAGCATGAGGTAAGATCTGAAGTAACATTTTTGCTCTGAGCCCCTCATATGAAATACGAAGTGCAGATGAGAGTATAGAATTATTTGAATGGTGCACAGAGAACTTATTTCAGCGAATTACTACAGGAAATCCTGTGGAATAGACGCTTCAAAATTTGAGGCCATTCTTATTCTAAGCCATTCAAATATTGAGTCATATTTGCTCTGGCGTATTACGTACCCCCAACCATATATCTATTGAATATATCGATAGGAGAGTATGTTTTTATTCAGCCGTTACTCAGCCATAAGTGCTGAATAACATACTCTCCTATCGATATATTCAATAGATATGTGGTGTACAATTGTTCATTGCAAACACATGTTCTGTTAACGAGATATACAGGAGCAATTAAACAATGATCTTCGACATTTATGAAGCACTTATTTACATTGTATCCAAACAATTTATTATTCACGTAATGCACCGAGTGAATGCAATTGCTCACCAATTTAAATACTATTATCCAATAAATATCTGTGAAAAAATATAGCCAATTAACCAATTTATGGATTCCGATCAATCATTAAAATTAATAAATTCAAAAAAATACGAGATGATGCCTATTTCACGCGTGTTTATTTTGATTATTTCACTCTTCATTGATATACTATTGCAAAGAAGTAAAATAAATATATATTTAACACAATGCGCACAATGGATACAAAATTTAATTAATTTAATAATATTTCAGAATTGACTGCATCAGTGATTAATACACAGTGCAAAGAGCCGAGCCAAATTCTAAATAGACTGTCATATGTTTTTGGTCGATCCAAATATGTTGTTATCACTAAGGAAAATTGAAGTATATGACGAAAATGAGAAAAATTGAAATACTGAAGTAAAATACCAAAAATATTCACTCTTAACATATTAGCAGCGTGTTTCGATTTAAAGTGCAAATATTCCGGGAAGACGCCAAGATTTGTGTAAATAGCGACTTTTCCCTAACATATAAGTAAACAGCACTATGCTTTTAGACTTATTATTTAAGAGAGAGAGAGAGAGAGAGAGAGAGAGAGAGAGAAAGAGAGAGAGAGAGAGAAAGAGAGAGAGAGGGAGAGAGAGTTTGAATACAAGCAAACACCACATAGATATTATTGAGAAGCGAGATACAACTGTACAAATTCAAGTGCACAGATTATTTTATATCCTATATCATTTTGTTATTATTTTAGGAATTCAAAATTATTATCGAAATTCTTTGATCTATCAAAACTGTATTTGAAATTGGCACAAGAAGAGATTCACGTCACGAGGCTTTATATCATTTTTTTCACATAAAATCGTTACGAAGTTCGTAAAAGTGGAGGTGGTTGAGCAATTTCGAAGTGACTCTTAAACCAACTCCATGCAATCGTCTCAAGGAGCTCTTCGAAATGTATAAGGAATTACTTGCTGCCCTTTGGGAAAAAAACAAATGGAGTGTAGAGACAGTAAGTTGGTTAAGGAAGAACAGTCAAATTTAATTATTCATATTGAAATAAAATCCACGTTCGTGTGTGACAATTCAAAATCGAATAAGAATGTAACGAGGGAAAACAAAATATCGGGTGCTCCACTCAAACTGGCTCGGCCACTGTGCTCATTTGCTCAATTTGACATAACCAGTTGCATTTGATTATGTTCCATATGAACGTTAACATGTATTTGGTTTGTTGTTTTTTTGTCAGTGCTGGTGTGTAATACATGTCAAACAATGAAAATATGAGAAACGTCATGAGAAACATATTGCATTGAACAGCGCCGAACGATAACATAGCCATTCGTTCATATCATACATATTGTTGGAATTTTGAGTGGCAGGCAATTGAAAAAGCGGCAAATAGGGAAGCATACACGTATGGCCGTAATTAAATTTAGTTATTTAAGTAGCTTCTTGAATGACGCGCACCGGCGCTTTTCATTGATTTTCAATTAAAGTTTGAGGTTGCGGTATTCCAATAAAGTGGGCGAACAAAATTTCAGTTGTACAAAGAATCATGTATTTGATATCATAATCATTTTGTATCCGTTTTAAATACATAGAAAGAAAAAAACAAGTGAGATAGTTTGAATTAGATAAGTGCCATCGTTTAAACGGGGGAAAAAAGCAACGCTTGAGGTGGACAGACAAACGAAACTGTTGCGTTGTTTTTGAAAACATTATGGAATTTGCGGAATTGATAGCGACACCAAAATTGGATGGCGTTATTTTGCACACACAATCCAGTGAGCCAGTTGATGGGACGCTGTGTATCACTGGACATCATTTAATTTTAAGTTCACGCCGGGAAGGCGTCCAAGAATTGTGGCTACTGCATCATGGAATCGATGTTGTCGAGCGCAAGCCAATCGTTTTGAATAATATTCTACAAGGCGGTCTTATTACATTGAAATGTAAAGATCTACGAATCATATCGCTCGAGATTAATAAACCGCAAGAGTACTTGAATATCGCCACTTCAATCGAGCAGCTGTCGAATTTGAATAGTGCTCAATATTTGTATCCATTTTTCTATCGGCCGATGTACACAATTTTGGAAGATGGATATACAATGTTCACTTGTGAATTGGAATTTGCGAAGTTACTTGCAACGGACGAATGGCGTGTGACGTATGTGAATCGAGACTTTTCCGTTTGTCCTACATATGGAGCAAAATTAGTCGTGCCTAAAGGCATCACTGATGAGGAAATCATACAATCGGCCGCTTTTCGAGATGGCGGACGATTCCCTTTATTGAGCTACCGCCACGAAAATGGAGTGAGTGATTTTTCTTTGAAAACCGCTTTTTTAGTGTGTTCAAAGTTTGCTGAAGGTTTTTTCGATCTTTTAAAATTGAATTTCGCTATTCATGGAAACTTTTTTTTTATCAGGCAATTTTATTGAGGAGTTCACAACCGAGTAGTGCGGCCAATAACAAGCGATGTCGGGCCGATGAAGCAATATTAAATGTGATTTTAGGGCGTAGCAAAAAAGGTTTCATTGTCGATACATGGAGCAAGGGCAAATCGAATACCGAAACCGATCAGCATTATAATCAGTGGCGCAAAATATCACGTTCCATTGGCAATTTATCCCATGTTTCTAATATTCTACATAGCTTTTCCAAGTTGATTGAAGGTAATGAAAATGTACAAAATTGAATTATATCAACATGCATCTATAGCTGATGTCAATTTCAGCATGCAATGACACATCCTGTTCAACTGACAAATGGTTTGATCGATTGGAAAACTCAAACTGGCTCACGCTCGTTCTGAATTCATTGAATGCTGCATGTGTGGTTGCTCAATGCTTGCATCAAGAAGGCAGTCCGTGTTTGGTGCATGGCGGAAAGGGACTTGATTCAACGCTAATTGTCACTTCACTCGTTCAAATCATTTTAAACCCAGATTGTCGAACTGTGCGAGGGTGAGAGACGACTGACAAAGTTTCCATAAGATCTAATTAATTTATTTTTGCTAAATTTGCTCACAGTATTCAAGCTTTAATTGAGAGAGAATGGATTCAAGCCGGTTTTCCATTTGCAACACGTCACAAACACTCGTGCTATTCACCGTCACAAAATCGTTCAAAAACGTCCGCTTCAACTTTCGTCCTTTTCCTTGACACCGTCTACCAATTGCACAGCCAATTTCCGTTTAGCTTTGAATTCAACACGCAAATGCTGATCCTACTTTTTGAGCACAGTTTCTTTAGTTCATATGGAACATTCGTTGGAGACTCAGAGCACGAACGACAAGCAATCAAATTACATACGAAAACCACAAGCTTATGGTCATATTTAAATCGACCGGATGTTTTAAAATCGCTACTGAATCCAATGTATGAACCGAATCAAGGCGTCATATGGCCATCGATTGCACCAATCAGCCTAGAATTATGGACAGGCAAGTTTCATTTTGTTGAAATAAAAAAAAAAAAAATGAAATTGAAAATGAAAGTCGAACACGAATGAAAGGAAAAAAAAAGAAGATGAAAAATGCAAAGGAAAATAAAAAACCCAAATTGAAAAATATTTTGTCCACAGATCTCTATCTAAGATGGGTGATTGACCAATCGCAAACAAAAAATATGTTTCACCAAGTCCAGGCACTAATCACGAAGGAAAAGGAGACCCGAACCAAAGTACTAATTTTTAATTGAATCTTATTCGACTGATTCTAATTTTTTTTTCCTTATTTTTGTGTCTTTTTAGGCGGTAAAACTACGAAACGAACTGATCGCTTTGACCAAAGAATATAGTGAAACGATAAACGCAATTGACAACAATTAAGACGCTGATCGTGATCAATTTATCACAAACGTATCCAATTTTTTAGGACATATACTCGGACAATTTTTTAATTATGTTCCAAGAACGAAACAAACAATCAAAGAACAAATCCCAACTTGAACTTTTCAAAAATTGTTACATTTTAATGAAGAGGCTAAATTTAACTGCCAATTCAACCGAAATCAAAAGAATGCAACTTATATAATAAATTTCAATTAGATTCGATTCAATTTGAAACTGATTGAACGAATTATCTTTTTATTCCAATTGAATTTCTTCATTCATTCGACTTGTACTTGTACACAAAATATATGAGAAGTGTGTGATGAGTCACACATTTCAGTGTTTTCTCTAGATTGATTTTTTTTGCAGACTATTAGTTAATATTGATGTTAATCACGTAAGTGTTTCACATTGTGGTTAAGAAAACATGTTCTATCGTGATATTGATGCGCAGCAAAATTATTTGTCTAAATGTACAGCAATCATTTTAAAATTATTTTCTTTCACCGCAAAATTCTCATCGAAGTTTTACCCATTTCAATACGCTTTCTAGGATTTTCTTTTGTGTTTATTTATCTTTCTCTCTTTTCTGTGACCTCAAATAACCACAAATATACCGCTACCAAAGCCAACGGAACGTTCGCTGATCGCTTACTTTATGGCTCTTTTCGAATTTATCCAACAGTTGAGATCGTGTCATCCAACGAAACGGTTGGGTTTTCGCAGTGATTTTCAAAATCAAACTGACTTTTGTCTAGATCGTGAACATTGTTTTCTTGGAACGTGTTTGAGTAAATCCGTCTCGCGACCTGAGTTAATGAACAAAAGGTGATAATATAACATCATTATTACTATAGGAAAAATAATGTATCATAAAAAGACGCACATGAAAAAAGATTAAAACAAGAACAAGACGATCTATATAAGTCGTTACAAGAGCTCGAGCAAGTGTGAACTCGTCAATAACTCATTCTAATTTAAAATAGAAAATAAGATCAAACTTTCTGGTTTCGTTTATATTACCGGTTCTATTTTCAAAGTGTTATAAAAACTGGTGAATGGCAAATGAGCATGTTAATTGTGAATGTGAAATGATGAATGATCTACTTGTGTCGGTACATGACCTACTCTTGTGAATCACACAGCTGGTCTTACTCTAATCAAAACAAGCATGCACAATACAATTCTCATGTATTGTTGATGATGTTCAGCTTCATATGAACTGCGATTGTTTATCAGTCACGCGACTTTCTCAAATCAAAATATGCCAGAATCTTGTTAAAAGCATAACAATCGTATGTTCATTACCCGGTTTGACTGGAATGCAAGAAATTATTCGCACATCAGCTTAATCTGCCAAGATTTATCTCATACGAGAACATATGATTTCTTTTGAAAATTGTTTCGATTTCTAATTGCACATATATGTGACAACCGATTCAATAGAGAAAAATATACAAAGATTTCGAGTGAAAGTGACGTCATGTTAAAATATTCACCGAAAATAGCCCTATATCAGCATATTCATATTTGGACAAAAAGAGAGTCACAGCATCAGTCTGCAATTTTAAAGCGTCAATGTTCATGTATGTCCACAAATGAATAAACATTTTATGCTCGCCTGTGTACCTGTGCGTAAAGTGAAAAACAATAGTGAGATCACTGAATAATTCATAATGTCTCTACCCAAATCACAATCGGCTTGAAAGACATTCGTGGTGCATAAATTATCATCGGTGATTTTGATGCGTTTGTATTTTGGCACATCTCAATCAGCAATAAATCATAGCCTTGAAGCAAATAAAGCGAGCAATGGAAGAAAGTTTGACCAACTCGAAAACCACGCTGAACGAATGAATTTTCAATACGACAAAAAAAAAATTTACACATAACATTTTAATTTGTATGCATGCGTGCGCCTAAGAAAGAAAGTTATTCATAATATCCACGGTTTAAATGTTTGTTATTGGTATCTTCCGCATAATGTGCGACATCGGTGCGCATATTTTTTGTTGTTGCGCCTTTTTGACGAAGACGATTTTATTTGATATGCACGGTCCGACATTATTTTTACTTTTTATTCAAACGTGTAGCAAATATGCGCTTTCGTACATTTCATCCGTTTTCCATATTGACCATTGCCATATCGTAACGACTGAATTTATTTTCGGAAATTGACGCCGATTTACAAGTTAGCCCGGCTCATTACCATATCATAAATAAGTCATTAATCAAACTAAATGTTGTTCATGTAATCAATCGGCATTTAAATCGAAATTCAATGATTCCAGAAGATGAGCCCGAATCAATCTTTTGCCATTGCGGCGCTACTGATTTTTATCATCATTCAATTAACGGCCGCCTCTCGTTATGTACCCAAATGGAAGAAACAAGCATGCGAAGTGCCAGCTAATCAAAATGAACAATCACATTACACCTGCGACGATAATGGTGATTTAAAGTGTTTGCCAGGTATTTGAATTATGAGTTGAAACAAGTTGAAGCTTGTACAAAATAATGATGGTGATTTTGATTGAAGGTTGGCAGGGTGATTTGTGCGATGTACCGATTTGCCGGAAGGGATGCGATCCTATGCAAGGGTACTGCAAAAGGCCCGGCGAATGTCGCTGTAATTTAGGCTTTTATGGTGAAAAGTGCGATCGATGCATTCAACTGCCTGGATGCCAGCACGGCTACTGCAATGTTTCGTTTGAATGCATTTGCAATAAAGGATGGGATGGCCTTTTCTGTACAGACCGTAAGATATTTTTGCATGACACAATATTGGCGATATGAATACATATTTTTACAAGAACAATAGATTCACCAGATCAAATTTCATAATGAATGAATTCATTTGTATTATATTGCATTGAATAATTCGATTGATAAATTGATTCTTTCGTAATAGTTCCGCAGATCAATTTTATAATATTATTGAAATGAAAACATTGAAGAAAAGATTGGAATTATTTTACGTTGTTTTGAATTGGCAGCAATTTGTCGTGAGGATTGTCATCCGACTCGTGGATATTGTGAGGTACCAAATGAATGCCGATGCAGATTAGGATGGGCTGGTCCAACTTGCAAAGAATGCCAAGTGCTACCTGGATGTCAACACGGTTCATGCACAAAGCCATTGGTGAATTGTCTTGATTTTAAAATAAAATGTCAAAATTTAGTAAAAGCAATGTATTTTTTGATCAAATAGGAATGTAGATGTCATCCTGGTTGGACGGGAATTCTCTGTCATATTCGTAAGTTGGAAATTAATACAAAATATCGAAACTTTTTTTTTTGAATCATACATTATTGAACCAAAATATCAAGTTATCTTCGCAACTGAAATCTATGTTTCCTTCACTATTAAATTCCAGCAATCTGCGCAGCCAATTGCAATCAAAAGCAAGGATACTGCAAAAAACCAGGTGAATGTCGTTGCAAAGTCGGTTATTATGGCGATAATTGTAACAAATGCCATCCATATCCTGGATGTAAAAATGGAGACTGCCGTAGACCGTGGGAATGTAATTGCAAGTATGTTAATAAAACCGATTTTCTTCACACATCTTCTGCAAAAATACTATTTATTACATTCAAATTCGTTTGTTAGGCCTGGCTGGGGTGGAATGCTATGCGATGAAGGTAATAGAGAATAACTTTACAAACGCACTTCTTCCTTTCAAAGCAATCCAAATTAAATGAAGAGCGACGATTTTTAAAATTACTTTTGACTATTTCCAGAGCTAAAGTACTGCGAAGAAAATCCGAAAACTTGTTTGAACGGTGGAAAATGTATGTCAGTAACACGAGATGAAGGTTTGTTTAAATGTGAATGCCCGTCAGGATTCAAAGGTAAAAAATGTGAAGTCGTTCCAATGATTGCCAACTCAACGATGTTCAGTGCAACATCAAAACCAAAGCCGTCCACAAGTACACTTTTGCCAGAAACAACGACTCCTGACCACGATAATGAAAGCGAACAATCGACAGAATGGACAACGAACCCGAATGACGTCGCTGAGGAGCCAACGGTGGAAGAAATCGACAACGAGGCCTAAGTAGTAATAAGTCATTGTAGTTTTGTTCAGTTTATAATCATAATTTATTTCGTGATTAATTTATTTATTTGTGGTAGAGAGTTTTGATAAATTGAGTGAATAAAAATAGTTAAATATTTGAATTCCTTTATTGAGGTAAGCTTTCCATAATTTCATCGACCAGATTGGCATTATCGAGGCCGGACTGGGGTTTGGTTGTGACTCCCAATTTGGCGGTGAGTTGCTTTGCATAGCTATGATTGTGAGATCGATGAAAAGTTTTTGATTTCTTGTGGCCAAACGAGAAATTGGTGAATGGTTTGCGTTGTGCGGTGAGCAAAATCGATTTGTCTTCCAATTCAATGTCTTCATCGTGAGTTGTCACTGACACCAATTTCGATGGTTGCAATACTGACGATGGCTTTTTCGTTGCGCCATTCTTTTTGCCATCATTCTTATCGGTATTTTGTTTCGAATGATTGTAGCAATCAAAGCGAAAATCATGAGGAAATTTGTGGTCAGTGATGCAGTGATTCCGTCGTTCCGATGGAGTTTGACTGAATTTAGTACATTCCTCAAGATAACAGCGATACTGCAATGATGCACAATCAATGAAACTGAAGGAAATGAAATAGATCGTGTAATAATTACCATTGGTTTTCGTTCAGCTTGCACAGCAAAGAACGAATCGTGCTTTTCCGACAAGTGCAAATCGAGCAGATGAGCGCTCGGCAAATTCTTCGTGCATTGGGCACACAAGAAACGGTGCAGTGAGTTATAGTGATTCTCATACGCAAATATTGTATCGAACTGTTGATTACAGTTTGGAATGTTGCATCGAACAGAATTCCTAAGTAAAATAGATTCAAAAGAGACAATGCACGATAACAATGAAATTTATGGCTATTTATAAAGCATAATGAGGAATATACAAATCGTTGGGTAACAAATTCATGATATTTAAAAAGATGCGAGAATTCTTCTTAACTTGAATGATTCGAATACTTACGATTTATGGAAAAGATTTTCGTCGTCATAGCGATAAACCCCAAGACGAACGAAAGGTTTAAAAATCACAGTATTGTTTGCCACAAAGAACGGGTCGTTCATTGATCGATATCCAATGCCATATTCCTGAAGTTTGGCCATCTTTTCATTCACTTGAAGCACTTTGGTCGATGCCATTTCAATTGTTGACGGTTTTCTGTTTTCACTTTCGATGCGCTATGAATCAAGAATTGCGCAAAGGAAATTGCGAATTTAAATGTTGAGCAGCTGCTGTTCGATGTCTTTCTTCTTCTACTTTTTTATTTACATTCGCCCTGAAGTGACATTTGACACACGCGAACATCTGTTTGAAGGGAAAATATGTTCGTGGCGACCTCTGTGCACGTGCTTTGAAAAACTTTCCGCCTATGGTGAAAATCGAGGAGCGCCAAAATGAACTGGAGCATTGGTTTGTTTGTTTTCTTCGATTTGAAGAGTATCAGAGCTAATAATGTCTGAATTGCAGGTTAATTTGGCATTGAAAAAAATTAATTTGAATTTTAACATTTGTAGCAGGAAGACTGCAGTCTGCTAATTTTACGTTTGTACATATACAAAATATGCCATTCACTTTTGCATTTTAAATGTATCAATCGATAAAATTGTGATTCTCATTGAGATATCAACGCAAAAATAACAGGAATGTCGAACGACATTCGTTCATGACTTTTACAAGTACATTCATCGATACAGATTGTTACAAAATTTGCTGGAATGTTGACAGAAGTGGGAATGAATATGCGGCTACTTTCGAACAGTGCAAATTGATGCATAGCAGATGAAAGTGTTCAGATTGTGACCGGTGTTTTATTGTCTGTTGATGGTGGAATCAGCACAAGAAGTGCATTTTTAATCAAAATGAATTCAATTTTCATTTCAATAATTTATATTAAATTGTTTATTGGGTAAAAAATTATTCATATTTTAAATATCGAATAGTTGTGGAACTTAAAGTTTGCTCGTTCTCAATTGAATAAATCAATATGCACAATTTTGAAACTTGTTGGATGTTTTCATTGCTGAAAATTAAAATTATCAGTTATGACTTGTGGCTCCGCATGGAAACTAGCTCCTCTTATTGAGCTGCTTTAGTAAATACAAACATAAATGACACACCAAAACCCAAATATCAACGCTAATTTTACGTTTGACTGAATGACGTGCGATTCGTTGGATTATGTATGTTCATATTGATTGAGTCAGTTTAACAACAGCTGACCTTTCAGCTCATGAGGAGCCCACTCTCAGCGGGAGCCACGTGTAATGAATGACAACATTTTTTTTTTCTCAAATTTGTACAAAGTTTTTTGTATAGAAAAATTAAGTTTTGTACAGTTTATTTAAATTTTCCATGTTCCATTTGTACGAATTAGATTCCATAATATGGATAATTTTTTCTCATTTTCAAATATTCAACGGCTTGAATAAAACAAATCATTCAAATACAACACGCATATAAGCTCAATAACGGTGCTTCAATTTACCTTCTGAATTCAAAATAAATGGAACAAATGTTGGTGACGTGGAATTTTCATCGTAGATTGCAGGTAATTATTTGAGTATCGTTCTCATCCTTTGAATCTTGTTCGAACCTACAGCTGTGAATATGCGCTGACCTGAATTCGATTTATATGAAAATGACTAGAACAACATTGATATTCACTTAATATTCTATCAAATAGACATTTCATGTCAGCTTGTGGACAGAACAAAGTCTCAGACATAGTCTCTAAATTAGTAATGAGTTTAAAAGTGCACAAAATGGTCACAATACTTTTCAGAGAAATTCATCGTGTTCGCCAGTTTACTATCGTCATCGGAAGTTTCAGCACGTCTTGTGGCTTTTCGTCTCGATTTATTGAACAAATTGAACAATACAGCGATGTCATTTGAAGGAAAAGTTATATTGATAACTGGTGCAAGTGCAGGTATCGGAGCGGTCTGTGCTGAGTACTTTGCTAAGGAAGGTGCTTCACTTGCATTGGTCGGTCGTAATGCGGAAAAGTTCGAGAAAGTCGTGGAAAGAATTCGAGAAAACGGCGTTGAAGAGGATCCATTAATCATTTTGGCCGATGTTACGACTGATGCCGAGCGCATCATCAATGAAACTATTGGGAAATACGGTCGTTTGGACGTACTCATAAATAACGCTGGATTCGGCATTCACGCCACACTTGAAACAACGAAACTGGAAGACTACGACTCAATGATGGCAACAAATGCACGCGCTGTCGTCGAATTGACCCAATTGGCCGCCCCTTACTTGATAGAAACCAAAGGGAATGTCGTCAATGTGTCGAGTGTTTGTGGAATGCGAACATTCAAAAATTTTCTTGGATACTGCATGACAAAGGCAGCATTGGATCAGTTTACCAAGTGCGTTGCCATGGAATTGGCGGACAAAGGTGTTCGTGTGAACAGCGTTAATCCTGCATTCATCGATACTGACTTTCACGGTTTCGATCGAAACGATGATGAATGGGCAGAAATGATTGAAGTAGCCAACAAGGGACACCCCATCGGCCGTGTTGGAAAGTCTGAAGATTGTGTAAATGCCATCGCTTTCTTGGCCAAAGATAGTTCAAGTTTTTTAACGGGCGTTTTATTACCCGTCGACGGCGGTTTGAGCTCTAAGGCCGTCAACGCTGTCGGTTATTAAGTTCACAGATTGAACTCAAACGACATTCTTCAAAGGAAACCGAATAAATGCACTTTAAAAAAAGAAAAAGTAATTAATGGGAAAATAAATTGGCAAATATTATATTACATCTTATGTTGCGCATTTTTTCCAAATAAAGAATTGAAATTTTATTGCACGAAGAAAAAAATGTTTCATTCAAGTTAAAATCAATCGAAGAATATTATGAAAAAGCTCTGATAAATTTTGTTTAGTATTCGCATTATTTTTTATTGGAAGGAATTTTTTGGAAGAAATCTGTTGGACTTTCAATTCGTTTTTGTTGAATGAATTGCTACAAAATAAACGAGTTCAGTTTGACGCATTTCAGAAGATTGTATTGAATCCGATGTTTTTTTTACTTCTTTTTCTTCGTAAATAGCATTTTTTCATTGAAGAATTGAAGCAAACTCATTCATTCTAGCCGCAAGTGTTTTTTTGCGGTTTGAGGGAAGCTTTTCCACGTATCAAATTCGTTCAATCTAAGATTGTACACGTGGGCGATCGTATTTCCGCCCGAAATGTTTGTTAGTAAGGTGTTGATTAAAAAATTTGAATGAAATTTATTGGAAAACAGGAATCATTTTATGAATTCTTCGATAGGAAATAATTATGAGTCACCAGTGGCTTTAAATGCGTTAAAATTGACGTATTTTTCATGATATTGTCTGATCATGTTGAAATAATTGAACTGATTTCTATATAATTTCAAACTTTTCTATGATGTTCGTCCCACACACATTTTCCAGATGGACAATTTCAATGGAACCACATAAAAATAGTTGGTTTCATTTGAATCGCCGGCACCAAAAATCTGTTGAGAAGAGGTTGGATAAACTATTTCAAAGCTCTCATTGATGACGTAAATCAAGTTTGGTTAACTGAGGGAATATCGTGTGTCCGAAATGAGCCAATGAAGCTTCCTAATGATTTTTTTTTTTTTTTAAATGTGTTGAAGTTTATATAACATATTATTATAGTTAGTCGTTCATCGATTGAATGAAGGAAAGAAAATTGGAACTTTCATTCTTGAAGTTTAAACAAATCAATAGTGTGTCATGCGTAAATAAATGGACACATAGAGAAATCGGAAAGAGCAATCGTTACAAAATAAGTTTGTTTCGATTAGAAAGTCTCAGTACGCTGTTGATATTGAACGCTTCATGTTGAATTTGGTCTTGAATTTGTATCAAATCAAATTTTCACTGTGAAGAAAAGGATTTTGTTGACAGACAACTTTTTTGAGAATCATGCCATTTATTGGAAAAGTGGTATTAATAACTGGTGCCAGCTCAGGCATTGGAGCCGCTTGTGCTGAATATTTTGCGAAACGAGGAGCACTGCTTGCGTTGGTCGGTCGAAATGAGGAAAAATTCGAAAAAGTTGTAACAAAAATTACGGAATGTGGCGTTGAAATGGAGCCACTAGTTATTTTGGCCGATGTCAGTGTTGATGCTCAACGCATTATAATTGAAACGATTGAAAAATATGTGCAATTAGACATTTTGATAAACAATGCCGGATTCGTGATTCCTGGCTCAATTGAATCTCTACAACTGGCCGATTACGATGCAATCATGGCGACCAATGTTCGTGCTGTCGTCGAATTAACTCAATTGGCTATACCATATTTGATGGAAACCAAGGGCAACATCATTAACATTTCGAGTACTGTGAGCATAAGAACAAGTGAACAAGCACTAGCATATTCAATGTCTAAAGCGGCTCTGGATCAATTTACAAAATGTGTGGCGATGGATTTGGCGGACAAAGGTGTTCGCGTGAACAGCATTAACCCAGGTTTCATTGATACCGAATTCCATTCCTACTTCGGCGATAGAGACGGCGACGAATATGCAGCTTTTGTTGAAAAATCTAGACAAAAGCATCCAGTTCAACGCATTGGTTTATCTGAAGATTGTGTCAATGCTATCGCTTTTTTGGCCAGCGAAAATGCAACCTTTATAACAGGCGTGATTTTACCTGTTGATGGCGGTTTGAGCACGAAAGGCACGTTTTAAATACAAATTATTTTCTATGCTTAATTATTATTAATGAAGAATCTACCCATGACAGGATTCAGTTAATCAATTGCAATTTTTTGGATGGAGTTCATTTTCCTCGGCCAAGTGAATGAAAAAAATGTCGAAAATATTATTGATGTTGGTTTTTTGCACGAATAAAATGATTTGAATATATTTTTTCAACCAAAAACACACTGAAAAATATTTCTTTCTCATTATTATTTTGATTTTGCTTCGAATTAACCGAATGTTGGATGTCGAAAATGGTTAGCACAGCTATCACATAATGTGGCCCGAATAAATAAGTAGATCGATTTGATTTCAACATTTCTAGGTCGATCGTGTAAACGAAAATAGAAGTCCATAATGCAATAACGGTGACCAATTTTCATGGTTCGAATATTTGTGACCCTCGAAAAAAGTTTTTATTCATGCCCCGTAAATAGAGTTGAAATAAATAATCCCCATGAAGGAAAATGCATTTTCCGGGAAAATGGTAAGAGATATAGTTTTAGCATGTACAAAGCTGTAGCTCATCTTTAGCCTTTAGCTGTATTTCTAACCATTGCCGCGGAAAATGTATTTTTGTTCTTGGGGCTTTTTATTGAAAACTGTATAATAAAAATGTAATATTAAACAATGAATTTGAAAACACCGATGAGCCTATTCAGGTTTGAATTAAGGTATGAAATATGGATGAAATGAAATCAATACTCAGTTTGAACACGTAAATATAGAAGGTGTGCGGTTTATCTAGCGGTTTATACTTTCATTGATTCATTTTGTTATCATTGTTAGAATATTTGTAAATCGTTTAAAAATAAAGGAGAGAACCTTATTGATTAATTGATTTGTTTGCATTTTTGATAGATACAAGATTGGAATGACAATGAGAACGGTTGATAAATGCATTACATTCAAAATCATTGCAAACATATGTTTTGAATGTTTATGATTTTTCTTCTGATTTCCCTGTTTGTACAGCTCAAATTATCGTATCAAAAACATATATCCATGCATCAATTATTGTTCATCGCCTGAACAACTGCAGTGCATGTGATATGCATTTCATGATTGTATGTATGACTTATACCGAACAACCTTCATGCCTATTGACCAAGCAAAATGTGCACTGATTCCAATATAAATTGAGACATACAAAATGTATTTTCTACTCTTTTAAATTTGAAAAAAACTTATTATGAACACTCTTGGTAACAATTCGAACGAAGTTGATGAACTTTCTTTCTAAACATCTCAAAAAATAATTTCGAACAGAAGTTCGATCCAGAAATTCTTGTATCTAATTGCATGAATTGGACGAGCTTTTGCAAATATGTATTAATAATAATGACGGCATTCACGGAAGATGCGAATTCAGATCTGAAATATGAAACCATTATTAGACATGAAGATTCTTGTAAAAATTATGAATGTGTATTCATTCTATTTCAATTGTGTGTTGCTCTTAATTGTCTGTTGGTTTGAGAAGATTTAATGGTAATACGATGTGGCCTTAATTGTCTATACTATTCTAATCAAACGAATATATGGCTTCTCTTGATTTAAATCGAAATCAATTCATTTTATGCTCATCAGTTTACTTTCCGTCTTTGACTAGTTCGGAGTGATAATTTTTTGCCAATTTATCAGCTATTCAAGTTTTTTATTCAAAAATAGTTATCCGAAAGCATGTCATTTAAAGGCAAAGTAATTTTAATTACTGGCGCAAGCGGTGGAATCGGAGCATCTTGTGCTGAGCACTTTGCTAAAGAGGGTGCATTTCTGGCACTGGTTGGTCGAAATGCCGAAAAATTTGAGAAGGTCGTGGAAAAGATCAAAGAGTGCGCTATCGAAGCAGAGCCATTAATCATTTTGGCAGATATTTCGGTGGATTCGGAGCGCATCATCTCTAAAACTATTGAAAAATTCGGCCGTTTGGACATTCTCATGAACAATGCGGGGTTCGGAATTCCTGGTTCCATCGAAAATACCCGAATTGAGGATTACGATTCAATTATGGCCACGAATGTTCGAGGCACTTTGTTATTGACGCAGTTTGCATTACCTCATTTGATTGCAAGCAAAGGAAATATAATTAACGTTTCAAGCGTCTGTGGCCTACGACCATTTAAAATGTTTTTGGCATATTGTATGTCGAAGGCGGCTTTGGATCAATTTACACGCTGCATAGCTTTGGAATTGGCTGAAAAAGGTGTTCGTGTTAATTCGATCAATCCAGGTGCGTAATAAACAAATGCATTGAAATTTTTCGTATTATAAAATATTTATGCAATTTTTGTATTGCATATTTAATGATTTTTTTTAAGTTTCTTTCATTTTAATTTCGATAAGTTCAAATTTTTATGCAGGTGTGATCGAAACGAATTTCCATGATTGTCTTGGCCTCGATAAAAATGGACCTGAATATGCAGCCGTGATGCGCGATTATGCCCAAATGCATCCGATGGGCCGTGTTGGTGAATCAGATGAGTGTGTTCAAACTATTGCCTTTCTTGCGAATGATAATGCTAGTTTCATAACGGGAGTTTCTTTGCCTGTTGATGGTGGATTGAACATACGGTGTGCACGCTGAATAAAGTTTCAATTCTCAAATGTAGTTCAATTACAATCAAAAACGAAGCGAGACATTTTCTCTTGATTTCTAATCAAACTTGTATTTGATTTTTAACAGGTCGCAAATTGCGACTCGCAATTGTCGCATCATTTTTTACCATGATAAACAAATTATTGCAATAAAAATGCGTTTGATCATTAAATGTTGTATATGATTTTTTTAATTTCACGTAAAATCCTACATTCGACCCATTAAACTAATTCGTTCCACATAAATCAAAATATTTATAAAGTCACATCTATCGAGGGCACATTGCATGACGGCCTCCGTCAACAGGTAATTGAACGCCAGTAATGAAGCTAGCTGCATCGCTAGCCAAAAATGCGATGGCAGCTGCAACTTCCTCAGCATTTCCAGCTCGTCCAAGAGCATGTGTCTTTTTGCAATGTTCTAAAAATCCTTCATACGCCTCTTCATCCATACCGCCTCGTTTGTGTAGCTCAGTTTTAATGACACCAGGGCATACTGAATTGACACGAATCCCTTTGTCTGCCAATTCTAGAGCGATACAATTTGTGAATTGATCGACCGCCGACTTAGACATATTGTAAGCCAACACATTTGGGAAAGATCGAACACCGCAAACGCTTGACAAATTTACAATATTTCCTTTTGTTTCGATCAAATATGGCACAGCGAGCTGAGTCAGTCGGAACAGAGCACGAACATTCACATTCATTATACGATCAAATTGTTCAAGTGTTGTTGTTTCAATTGTTCCAGATCCGATGATGCCGGCGGAATTCACCAAAACATCTAACTTTTTAAAATTGGCTATGGTTTCACGGATGATTCGCTCAGCATCTTCACCAATACATACGTCGGCAATGATCTTCAGTACATTTTTGGTTGCACTCTGGCATGAGTTGACAACTGTCTGCAACAGTTCTTCATTCCGTCCAACTAGAACTAGTAATGCATTTTGCTTTGCAAGGTATTCAGCCGTTGCAGCACCAATACCAGAACTAGCGCCGGTGATTATTACAACTTTTCCAGCAAATGCCATTTGAAATATGTCTGCGAAAGGAATGTGAAATTAGTAAGACAATTATTATTTCATTTAAAATTTT
This sequence comes from Obolodiplosis robiniae, assembly GCA_028476595.1. NCBI lineage: Eukaryota > Metazoa > Arthropoda > Insecta > Diptera > Cecidomyiidae > Obolodiplosis > Obolodiplosis robiniae. The sequence continues at coordinate 11,175,444 of CM052015.1, read as the reverse complement.
ATATAGAAATATTTATTTGGAACATTTTGAAAACTAAATGGATTTCTTTGAAACAATTCTGTTTTGCTTTGAATGCTGTACAGTTTTTTTATGAATTTATTGACTTTATTTGCAAATTTTACAGTATTTTGTTTGATGTATTGCGATAATCTCATTGTAAATGTATTTGGCAGAATATTTGTATATGTCCAGTATCTGGTGATGAACAAAATATTCAACGTGGGCACATCGAATGACGGCCACCATCGACTGGAAGTATTGCTCCTGTGATGAAGGTAGCCCGATCGCTAGCTAAAAATGCAATTGATTCAGCCACCTCGATTGGGTTGCCAACCCGGCCCAATGCATGCGTACTTTTCGAATGTTCGAGAAAAGCAGCATAGGCTGCATCATCCAAGCCACCATTCTTATGGATATTCGTAACGATTACACCTGGATTGACCGAATTCACACGGATGCCTTTGTTGGCCAGCTCAAGGGCGACGCATTGCGTAAACTGATCAAGAGCAGCCTTTGACATATTGTATGCCAAAACTCCCGGGAAAGATCGCATTCCATTTACGCTTGACACATTTACGATGTTTCCTTTTGTAGCAATCAAATGCGGAACGGCCAAATGAGTCAAATGGAATACCGATCGAACATTCACATTCATGACAGCATCATAGTCATCTAAAGTAGTTCCCTCAATAGTGCCCTTCTTTAGAATTCCGGCATTATTCACCAGAACATCCAATTTCTTGAATTTATCAATTGTAGTATCGATAATGCGTTTGACGTCTACTTCATTCGTAACATCGGCTATTATTTGCAATGGCTCTGGAGCACCGAATGTTGGTGTGCATTTTGCTGCTACAATTTTGAGGTTTTCTTCATTTCGACCGACCAACGCCAACCAGGCGCCTTTAGTTGCCAAATATTCAGCTGTTCCAGCTCCAATGCCTGAGCTTGCACCAGTTATCAATACCACTTTATTCTCGAAATCGGCCATTTCACAGAAAAATTACTGGCTGAATGAGAAAAATACAATAGAAAATGAGTACTTCACCCACTTTGCTCTATGTCAACTCGGACACATTTGAAAAGCGTAATTGAAACTGGATTGACATTATTCAATTTATAGTTAATTGTATCATATGACACGTAACTGGAGTCGACATGCTCAATGACAAAAAAAGGTTAGACATAAATATATTTGATTGTCGTCACAAAGGCAAATCAATGGAATAAAATTGAAAAATGCTTTGGACGCGATCTTACAAATGGATGGATATAAAAAAAATCAACAAAATATGTTTTTATGTTAATTAGAATCTTTTACTTACGTCTTTTCGTTAAAAACTTTGGCGAATATTCTGATTTGAATGGAAATGTCAGTGCGACGATGTCTGTCACAATAGTGTGGTGAGTTTGATATGAGCTGTTTTTTGCGCCCACTGAATAGCTTTGGTAAGTAAGTTTCTTAGCACTCAACAGCACAAACAGCTAGATTAATATGCGTGCAATCTTCTTAAAATCAATTAAAAAAGACCTTGTCGTCACTGTGACAAGATAAGCCAATGGGTTAGCAAAAAGACATGACTACTTTTTTGCATTATTTTTATTTTATTGAATATATTAGATTTACATTTCGAATGTTTATACCATAAAAAAAAATTATAATCTCATGAAAGTTAAATCTCACCGAAGTAAGGCATTCCAGGAGTTATTCCCCTTTTTAAGATTGCGTAATTAAAAATATGTATTTTGAGTGTAAGTTATGATATCGAGAAAAAAATACATGTGAAAAAATTGATGATCATTTGGCAAGTTTTGTTCTTAGTTTTCTTCATCTTCGATCTTTGGCGCCAAATAATATCGGATGTGACCGTAATCATGAACTTTATATTCGACAACTAAGGGAACTTCGGCAGACATTGAAAGTTGCACTTGTGTCGATAGTGGTGTTGCCTTTGTAAACGAATTCAAGTAGCGGCATGCGAATGTCAATGTGACCGGCTCTTGCATTTCAATGATGACCGCCTCTTCTTCTTTGTCAATCGAAGTGGTTTGTGAAAGTTTCACGTTTGCCGCACCCACGTCACCGCTGGCCGAGAACTTAACACCTAAAAGACGCAAATCAATTTTAACATTCTATCTACGGATATACTTGTGCAGGACCAATAAAAAAATCTTTTCGTACCCTCCTTTGTGGAAGCAATGACGATAGATTCGCCGAATTGTGACAAATCGCGGCAAATGCGCGCGAATTCCAACGATGGCATTCGAATGATACTAGCATAATCGGTTTCTGGAATACCCAAATGCTCTTGATCCAAATTCATCAATTTCATTTCATAATCAGAAATCTAAATGGAAAACATCAACACACTCATTCAATTTAATGATCATTAATTACGGTGCAGTTCTAATACCTTTTCCTGATTTGGCGATTCAAACGTGAAAGTCACCGTATCGGCATTGTCTTGTGCTTTCATCGTGAGGGTGTCATCGTTGTTGGCGCATTTCATGATTTTCGCCATACTGGCCAGATTCATACCCATCGACAAATTTCGATCGCAACGAAATTTGTCGAATCCATCGGAACGCAAAGTCAGCGAAACCAGTGACACATGTGAACTGTCCATTGATTGCAACTGCAAACACCAATCGAAGACAATTCAATCGGAAATAATGTTTTTTCTTTTCACACATTTACAGAAAACGATAGATCAACAAAAATTTACCTGAATACCCGAGTCGGTGCAATCGAATGTGGCTTCATTAAGCAAATCTTTGATTGCATCGAGAACCTTTTTCAAAACGGCCGACGAAGTGAGGCGTGCTTCAAACATGTTTGCTGACCAAATTATTAAATTTACTTATTGTTAAACTGATCTTTTGCGTAAATCAATGAATTTTCTTCTTTAGAGTCACAACTCGCCAAAATTGAAGAGAGAAAAAATACAAAAACTTAATACGAAAGTGAATATGAAAATTAGCAAACCGTGATTTTAGGTTGAATTTGATGTGAAGAAGTACAGAGCGAAAAGCGAAATGCTTTGTGTTCAATTCTAAAATGACAAATGTATTGTTATTTTGGCGCGAAACGCATGTGACACACAATAAACAAATCGCTCAAACGTGAATGTCATGCAAATTTTGCAAAGTATCTACTGAAACCAGTCAAATGTCATAAGTAATTGCAAAAACGTTTGAAAATTCAAATTCCACCAATAGTTGAAATTGCGTACATTTTATTGTAAATCGTCCAAAGATGTTCTCGATTGAGCAATACATTCATCTCTTCAGCTAAATTCACAGTTTTACCTCAAAGACTCACTCAATCTCCGTTATTGCAAAAAATAAACTGAAAAAAAATGAAAAATGTCACATGTTAAGTAGGAAATTGTAAGTATGGTATAAGTATAGGCAGTTGTGGGAATTTTATTTCATCACTAACTAATCTTAGATTTAACAATTTTACTCGAGCATTTTCATCATCTCATCGTAAAGTGATAGCTAAAATTTACCATTTAAAATACGCATCAAAATGTTTGATTTATTCAAGTTATTAACCAAAGCAGTTACACTTTGTTTCAAGTTTATTCAATCATTCCATAGCATGCACAACTTAAGAAGAAGAAAATATAATCAACTTAACTATGAAATCGTTCTATAAATTAACTCTTTGTAGTTTGGATTTCATTTTAACTGTACTCATCATTATTATTCTCTCTTTGTTCAAGCATTTCGACATTTTGCTAAATCTCTCAAATAAAAGAGAAAAAAAAAATAATTTTTCTAAAAAAATAGTTTTTTATAAAACGATAAAAATAGATTGCATATAAAGTTGAACCGTTCCATGGGATTCAATTTGCATTTTGGTGGATTTGCATTTAATCAAAAATTTGATCGCATGGAATTTGCGATTGATGTATGATTGCAAGAAAAAGGCGCCGCATTCTTATGATTTTGTTAGCTGGTTTTATGTGATTCGCAGTGAATTTGACGTGAATGTGAAATCAACCAAATGAACAGCTTATTTCGAATGAAATGATTTAATCTAATTGTTCGACATTGCGTAAAATTAGTTCAAGAAATACAGCAGCCACTCTTTTCCTGGGTATTTCCATTCTCTCGTTCGACTTGCAACACTATCGAGTGAAATATGTCGGCAACAGACTGCATAGAAAAATGTAAATTTCATTAGAAATCCTTAAAACGATCCACAATGTGGAAAATACAATGATTTCGAATATTTGCTTACTTCATTCTGTTTGGCAGATGTTTCCAAAAACGTTGCGCGCCATGATTCGGACAACTTTTTCCCTTCCTCATAGGAAACGGCACGCTCTTGATGCAAATCCGTCTTATTTCCAACCAACACAACAGGTACACTGTGGCAAAATGTGAATAAATTCATTTTAATGTGATTGATAGATATCGATCTGTCTGGGCGATACTTACTGTGCTTTGCCCATCACGTCTAGCAGTTTTTCGTAAATGATTTGTATGACTTCGAATGATTTTTGGCTTGTTATCGAATAGACTAATACGTAACCATGAAAATCCATGCTATATTGCGTTGGGAATATGCTGTATTCGTCTTGTCCCGCTGTGTCAACCAATTTGATTTCATAATCCGTGGAATTGATACGTGTGACTTTTGTGAAGGCTATATATAAGAAAATATAAATAAAAATGAGCAGATCAATTCGGGCACAATCGCATAAAGAACAATAATCTTAAAGAAGTCAGCAATTTAACATGAGATTTTCGCTTCATATTTCGTGTTCACTTACTATTTTCGATGGTTGGATCGTATGAGTCGACAAATTGTCCCTGCACAAACTGTATACTGAGCGACGATTTACCTAAGAGATTAAGCAAACAATTATTTATTTCAGTTATTATGCAACCTAGATAGGGAATAAATGCCTCATCCGATGAATATCATATCAATCTAGTATTTAATTACGATGATAATGAAATAGACTTTGCTCCGAGTTTATTACTTGAGCTGAAAAGGACCATTGGATTTGCGTATGTGCTACTGCTATAAATGGATAGCTGTTACGTTTCTATTCATATTTCATCAATCGAAAATCCATTTGAATTCATGTACTTTGAATTGCACAGCTTCGATCAGAACCGCTATAGACGCAGTTATGACATCAATAATAAATTATAATTGAGTCAAGTGGTTTCAATTCACATTGATTTTAAGCTGAACAGTCGCATTTGTCAAACGACGAGCGATATTATTTCTGTCACCTTCGTGCGCTACACCGTTCTTATAGAAATGCTCTTTAGTAAACTTTGTACTCTTACGTACGTCAAACCGAACAGATACTGTATCAACCCATGTATACACATTGAATACACATGTCACACACAACGAAACGACAATAAAATGTAGAATGAAAGATTTCGACGCAATTATTCAACTTTCAATACGTAAATGGAATGGTTTGGAATTTCACATGAATGAAAAGATACACAACTGGACTAGCGTCAGCACATTCTCAACTCGATGGCAGCTCGTATTGCGGTTGAGTCGCAGACACGCGACTACTTCTTTACCTTGAACTTTGAGAGTGCGAGATCTCTGATGTGCGATTAGAAAACTGCAATTAAATGAGCTTCATCACATTTGCATGCACACACACACACACATATTGATATCCACCAGCAGCAAATTCACATGGACACGCATGGTTTTGCTCTCTGGACAACCACACAACAGCGGAGCGACGGTAGCTGATCAAAAATTGTCCTATAGAAACAAATCACGACGCCCCCGAACAATTCAATAATTCTATAAGACAAACAATGATTTGATCTAAACCAAACTGTGTTCTTATTCAATGAGTTGCTGTCATTTGCGCACACGAATTGTGCGAAATAATAGTTTCACTATTGAAATGAACACAGTGATTCACACACCAGTTTTGCTTTACTCTTCCATTGAAAGATGAGATATGTATCACATGCATCTCAAGTATCAAGCACTCTTGCGATTACCTCGGATCAAAGAAAAAAATCCAAATGCTCAAAACAATAACAAAAAATATTTCGTCATCAATTATTTGTCACGTGAAAAAAGCAAATGAAGCGACAAAATGTTTGGAATTTCGCCAGTTCCATCGAAATCTGACACATACAAAAAACGCGCAGTTTAGATTTTTATTCTTACCTACTGATCGATAGCCCATCATTGCAATATTTCGTTCTTTTGGAGCCATTTTTCGAAATTGATCTATTGATTTCGACGGCTTTTCAATGAAATATCTTCCGTTTGCGACGGGATGTGTATTCTTTTTTTCAATTCTTCTCTTTGTTCTCTCACTCACAATTTTTAATTTGTACACACTTGTTTCTAAATGGGTTATCAAACGCCTCAATTATTTTTATCGCCTTACTTTCGCAAAATTAACTTGATAACTGGCAATTGTATTAAAAATTAAAGCAGATGATAAAAACGAAGACGCTGACGTACAAATTGATTAAATTTTACGATTGTTTATGATTTGAAATTGTATGCGATATGCTTAATTTTTCGCTCAGTTTAATATTCTGCGTTCGCTTGCGAGATATGGGCATTTTTCAAAACATTGACAAAAGGAAATGTGTGTATACACACTCGTGTGAATAACACTGAGAGCGAAGTAGCAGCGCCACCACACAATGCAGATTGACAGTGTTGATTGCGTTCAATGTGCCATCGTTGACATTTGCTATGGTGAAAATGTGACTACAGGAAATCCATGAATTCACAATATTTTATAAAAGAATTTTTTTAAATGATTAAATTAATTGAATTTCAATGTAAATTTCCGGTGAAAACCGCAAACAAAATTGTATTTTCATACATAAAAATTCCATTTGTGTCAATTTTTTTTTTTTTTTTTTTCATTCACTCGAATTCAGAAGGCGCACCGAATCGTGGTGAGTTCGCTCCGACATGCGGAGAAGTATGTGTTCGTGTGTATGCCATTGTATTGTATAAACGTTGTGTCACTGTATTGTGCCATCATTCGTGTGCCTGAGTATAATAATTGAGGAAGACAGTCGTTGAGTAAGCGAAATTGATTTACGTGCGTTTATCATTCGACTCAATCGAATTGAGTGGATTGTAATGTTATGCATGTGTACAGTGTGTTTCATTTGAATTGATGGCCCCAATTCAATCGTCGATTTGCCTGTACTTCCCACACATAAACAATCAGTTACAATTTTGCTCTTTTTTCCTTCATTCAATCGCTCATTCACACTCTATACGCTGCTGCACGGAACTCTTTTGCTCTCTCTCTTTCTCTTTCACTCTCTCTTTCTCTCTCTCTCTCTCTGTGTCTCGTATTGAGGCCCGTTTTCATGGCTTTTGCGATATGTTTGTGAATGTACGGTGTACGCACACGCTTTTGTGTGTTTACATTTTTATCTTTCGTATGATTTCGAGTGAGTGCAAAAATTGCGCGAGAAACAAAAACAAGCCAAGTAAATAGTCTGCTCTGTTTTCCTTCATGATTATGACTGAAGTCAGTATCTACAAAATAATGATGTACACCAGTACTGATTTCACATAGTCGGATTCTGAATTCAGATTGTGTACGGCACCAGTTATAAAAGATTATAGGTGATTTTCTTTTTCGGGGGGGAATTTGGCATTTCGTCGATAGAAAATAGTGTGCTGTGGTTTTTCGCAAAAGAAAGCGTTGAATGCACTTAAAGTGAAGTTGGAGCATGGTAAAAATAACGAAGCATATATAAGGTCATGTAAAACTTACTTTCAACATCTAAACTGGTGCGTAATAAAAACTATATCAATTCTTGAATATATGCAAAAAATAAATAAATATATAACATGTTGGTGTTTGACAAACAAACCGAGTTGCTTCATTAGCAGATAGAAAAAAGCAATTAATAGAATATTCCGCATTTGCATACACGACATTAAAATGGATATAAACATATATATAGTGCTAAGTCAGAGAGTGTCGATTCGATGAAGTTATGTACAACACAGGATTGACATTGAATTTACAATACCGAAGGGTATGCATGTTGAACAAAAATTTGCTTTGTTGGCGATGAAAATGAAAAAAAAAACTGGTACAAAATAATAGCAACAACAACAATATTGAAGCTCGCACGAAGCAAGTGTCATTGAGGAATGATATCCATGCTTCTAGTTGGTGTGATACAAAGTGAATTGTTCAGCTGGCGTTTAATTCGAGCTCAAGTTTTTTGATATTCCATTCAATAGCCATGGACCTGACTCTGCAAGAACTGAGCGAATCAACCAAAAAAATCCGCAATATGTGAGCGCCGTTCAATTGCAGCAATCCATTTGTTTCGTCGAACTGCGAAGCATTTCGCCTTGCCTATTCAAATCACAAAGTTCAGCCATTTTTTAAGCCTATTTAAATATTTATTACGCGTATTTGAAACATGCGGTTGTGGCAATCCCAAAAGGGTCACGGCATTACTATTGCTTATTTGAAAACCAAGTAAAATGAATTTGATTTTTTGTGTGTGTTGCCGTTTATTGTGTGTTAACTTCGGCCGTAGCCGATTCGACGAAGCGAAACAAGACAACGATTCAGTTCAATTAAACAAAAAAAGCAATACTATCAAAACAATTGAAACTTCCAATTGCGAAGCCATAACACATTTTATTTGAACGGAAATTTTCCTTTCGCTATTACGTTACTCTCGGTTGCTGTTGTGATAAATTGCTTTTCATGTAATCATATGCAGATGTATTGGTATTTTACTGTAGCACAATTTTTGTTTTCTTTTCGAACATTCATATCTAATGGGTATATGATTCGATTTTCTCCTACACCTACACAAATGCTGCGTTGAATTTTCTTGGTTTCGATAAATTGCTGTGTTCAGCGGAGTAATGGTTGCGTTGAGCGAGCACAGTTCTTGTGTATATATCGAGTGGTGTATGCAATGGGAGAGTGAAATTCGTATTTGGTAAGCCATCGATGAATCTACTCTCACTGTGTAATAAGCACGAAAGGAGGAAACATACTTCAACGTCGGCTATTCACCATATTTCGAATTGGAAATTTGCTGCGGACGCGCTTCACAGCCATTACGATACGAACTTTATCTCCGTGTGACTTTCAGTGCAAAGCAATTGAAGAATAGCTACTTATCAGCAGCGGCAACCGCCCGTCATAGTGGCTGTGACGGGAGCAGCAACACGGCCCCAAGATATTTTCACTCATTTGGCAACAGATTTTCTTCTTCCCTTCTGTGTGACGCATAAGTTGAGTCGACGGACTGCCGACGGGTGCGGAGTGAAACCTTTCGAAACATGCGACAGTGAAAATGGTGTGTTTGCGAAAAGATGGTGTTTTGTTGGCAATAGAATTTGCAATTGTTTTATTTGGTATATTTATATTGACGTTTTATTCTGGGCTTTTGTTAGAGAGAGTGTGTGTAGCAATTTCAGTTCAATTAAATCTGCTGTCTGGGGGGTAACTCCTGTATTAAATGAAATTGATGTGCTAAAACTAAAACACTATTACATTGTCATCATTACAAACACACGTCGTATATATTCTATTTGCATCTGAGAATTAAAAAAAACTGTGTGTGCGTTTTTGTGTGAGTGTATTAGTGTATTCGCAGCCAGCAAAAAGTTTATCAATTCAAAATCAAACATTCGAATAGAATCAAGCGTTTCGACTAATTATATCGTTCGCGCGCGCGAGCTCTCTTCATTTAAATTGCAGCTAATCAAATATCAAAATCTGGTTAAATGATTTACTTTTGTAATTAATATACACGCCTTTAATTTTGTGTCAAGCTTGTTTTTCACGATTCGTTTGATGAGTTTCATCCATGAGTGACGAGCAAACAAAACTTGCCCTTTCACTAATTAGACGTTCAATCAGTGTGTTTGTTTGTGAAGCTTCCATTTAAAACGTTCTGTCTTACTCTCTCTCTTTCTCTCTCTCTCTCTCTCTCTCTCTCTCTCTCTCTCTCTCTTTGTGTGAGAGAAGATGGACATTTTTCGCGATTTGCTTTTTTCTGATATTTGCACGAGTAATTTTTCGTTGAGCACTCGATTCTTGAGAAATATTCAAATGGATTCATAGTCATTTGTAGTGCCCGTACTCCTTCAGTTAGTTTGCCTTGAATGTTTAAGGGGAAATACTTCAGCTTAATTATATTGATTGGTTTTATATTTCATTTATTCATATTTCTTCGCCCACAACCACTTCCGATAACAAAACAAATTTCTCCCTGTGCAACTGTGTGCTGTGAATGGGTCTCTCTCTCCTTACAAATTGTGAATGGCAAATATACTATCCATTATTAAATTGATTATGTAGTTTGATCGACTAACAAAATAAACTCGACATTGAGAATCATTATTTTATCGACGGTCATTGGCGAAAAAATACAAATAAATGAGCAAATAAACTTATTAACGTTACCCAAATGACTAGCCGTAAATCGATGCGGATTGCTTTTGCGGTTGTTGATATTATCTAACGCCCGTTTTCACATCTGCCCATCGCAAATTTTACGATATTTTAGTTTTCTATTTAAAAGATTGAAGGTCACGCGTACTTCGAACGAATAATAGCTGAGCAAACATTTCAATTATTGGGGCGGTCTTTGTCAAATGTTAAACCTAGCCTTAAATTGATATAATATTTCATTTTTTCAATTTTCATTTTCCGTTCTCTTGCTTTCAGAAGCGTGTGAAATTCAGATCCGAAGACAACATAAATATGGATTGTGACATAAAATTTGCCGCCCATTGTTTGTTGGCGATGTCAGCCGGTGGTGCCAATTTTAATTCAACGTTCGCCATGAAACCGCTTGATTTGAGCGGTTGTCAAGCCAGCAAACAATCACCAATAAATGTTAAAAGCGAGAAAACCGATGACTATGAAGAAGAAAATAGCTATGAATATTTGCAACGCAATCGTATGGATACAGTGCTAATGAAAAATGCAACTGAAATGACAAACAATAATTTGGCATGGATCAAAACGGAACCATTGCCCGAACTCGAACTTAATTTAGTCGATCAAGCGACAACAAATGGGCACAACAATTTGATTCAAAATCATACAAAATATAATAAAATATCAGTAGATGTTAGTGCGATTTTCAATAACAATAGTACAAAATTCAATAATAATACGATGAGGGTGGCGGCAATGGGAATGACGGCGAAGTTGGCAAGGCGACCAGCCCGACCGGAACAGCCAACAACAAAAGCATCTTCATTAGCCACTAAGAAATCGACTACATCAAATGACATGCGTCGAAAATCCAAAGAAAAGACACTGCTTGAGCGGTCGGCATTGTTGGCAATGACGGCTTCTTCGTCACCATTCGATACTCAACCGCTTATCAAAAAGAAAAAGAAAAAGAAACGGATCAGTGCAAACAACAATAACAATAGCGCTGAAACTGTTCAATCATCAAACAGTGATACAGGAAGCCCGACAAATTTCATTTGTTCGCCGATTGCAACCCATTCACAAATTGTACAAAGCTTTTCCGAGGACAATCGAATTGCCAACAGTGATAGTAAAATCTCAGTGCCGAACAATAATCGCAAGACGCACAAATGTTCATATGTTGGCTGCAACAAAGTCTATGGCAAAAGCTCACATTTGAAAGCCCACCTGAGGACACATACCGGCGAAAAACCGTTTCCCTGCCAATGGACAGGCTGCGGAAAGCGTTTTGCACGTTCCGATGAACTAGCACGACACACACGAACGCATACAGGTAAACAGCAATAAATTAATAGTGGCAAGCATTCAAAATGCAAAAATTCATTTTTGAAATAGATTACGTATTCAAACGAACATGTTAGACAAAGACGTAAATAATCAAACGTACAGCTCAGCTGGTGTAAATGATTAATCGATATCGCGTCCCTAAAACACTCTTTTTTTAACTAAATTATTCTATTATCACGTAATTTTCGTGTCGCAGCGCGTTAAAACAAATGCACCAGCTGAAATGTATTCGGGTTTCTATTTTCGATCCATTTATTCACAGTACAACCTGAAATTTGTTCAAAGTAATATATCGAACGCTTCAATGAATATTGTCTCTTATTATTCTCTTTCTTCAACTCATTTTAATAACTTAATATTCTTGTTATTTGTCTTTGACATTGACATTTAACTTTGCAAATGATTTAAATAAAGCATGTGTCAATTTATGATCGTTTGCGTCTTGAAACAAAATATTTTCTAAAATACGAGCATTTATGATCCCTAAACTGTGTTTAATCATATTGAACGCATTTTTAAAATAAGCATTTCCTTATTTCATAAAGGTGAAAAGAATTTTTGCTGTCCGATTTGTTCAAAGAAGTTCATGAGATCTGATCATTTGAGGTAATTCGAAAAAAAAACATTCTAGAATTTACTCATTCAGTACAGTTTCGTCAAATATTTTCACGAGTACAATAAATTATAAATGACAGCTGTTAAAAGAGTCTCAGAGTTTTATAAAAATATGTAAATAAATTTGCAAATTTTCAACTCAGCCTCAAAAGAAGACAAGATTACGCAAATATTTTTACATTTTTTTTTCTAAAACTCTGAAATTATATCGATATTTAGGCTGTAATATATTGAGAATGGCGTCCGATTTTAATACATTTATTAATGATTGCGCGTGAGAATATTTGTTAAAAATATGTTGTCTCTTGTGAAAGCAAAAACTGGTAATCAGTTAATTGTAATCAAAATCGAACGATTTCAGCTGACTATTTTTATATTTTCTACAGAAAAAAATCATATTGAGTCACTTTTTTCCAATTCAAGTGTGGTTTTGGGATTATTTTTTTTGAACAATTTATTTTAAAAGATTTTCTTTCACCAAAAAACAACATGTATTTGGAAATTGGAGCATTGGATTCGAAAAAAAAATATTTTCCAAAAAAAAAAAGCAATAACATGAATTTCCTTTGAACTTCCAGCAAACATGCGCGACGTCATCCGAATTTCGATTTGAATACGTTACGGCAACGTCGTCCATCTTCTCAAACCTCTATCACAACGGCATCTCGATTGGTGAAGGAGCATTCGATCAACTCCAGCGAATGTGCATCAGATTCAACCTCATCCGAATCCATTCTAAGCACCTAATTGTATATAAAATGAGCCAAACATTTTATCTGAAATAGTAAAAAGCTTTGTGTTAGGCCACTTCGCGATCTACTTCTATCATCGCTTTTATATGTAGAACCAATTGATATATTATTAGAAATATGAAACTGAAACTTTTAATGGGACACTTCTATTGAATATGATGAATCGACGGCAGCTTTTGAAATGTCTTGCTGCGATGATTAGGATGCGAAATGCTTTGAATGAGACATAGACAGAAACACGAATAATAATGTGATCTTGTGAAAAATAATAATAATAATATTTTCATGGAACCTTACCAGGATTTTCGACTTTTTAATGACTTGAGATTAGTTTTGTGGCGCATTCTGGCTCATATTGTAGCCGAAGCTATCTTTATGTACTCAAACCACAGAGGTGAATATTATAACTAACAAATGAAAATGGTGTAAACAATCAACATCCGGGGCAGTATTCCTTTGAATGTATTGTTTAGATTTCGTAGATTCACTGCATCTGCTGTAACTTTAAATTGAAAATCGACATATAGACAATTAAAAAAATGTAAAAATATATTTTTACTTCTATTTATGCAAAATCCAATGATCAATGATATGCAAACTGCGAACCATTCTAAAGAAAAGTGTTTCCGTCAAGTTATTCGGAACAAACAAAATGAGAAAATTCATAAGCTTCCAAAACAAACGGAATCTGTAGCTTCACTATACGTTGTATAGTTTCGATTATATGACACTATGAATCACATTGCTTCAGTGACTATGATTTCAATCCTCTTTTGCTGTAAATGAGATTGGCTCTGGTCGCTTATTGAACTCGGCAATAATTTTTTTCATGCATCTTAACTGAGTGGAACAAAACAAAAACACAAAGAAAATTCTAAAACAAGTGATTTTTTGAAGTTTTGCTGTATTGATTATTGCAATGTCTTTTTCCCACACTGTGTGTGCGACCACACATTTGATAATTATTACGCTGAAATGCGAGCGCATCATTTCAGTTTTGATGAACTTTGCAAAAATAATATATATAACTTCATTTATGAATATGTAAACACATTTGGAAATGCCCAAGCATTTCATAAACATGACAATATTCGAATCTGAAATGGCATACAAAATACAAATTAAATTATAGACAAAATCATATACAATTTGAAATACATTTAGCTGAACTAAAATTCTATTTAAGAGACATTCTCAATGGACCGAAAATGAAATACATTAATTGTTAATGGGGATGATGAAGAAGTAGACAGGAAGGAAAGATCAGAGGAATCGAAGCCGATTGAGCAGCTTTTGAGTACTGAACGTTGAGGTAGTTCGTAGAATATTCCTTTGGTAGACAACAATTTGCTGAATGAAATCCTCCTAAATGAATAGAATACACATCAATGGATTTATTTATTCGAAATTGGAAACGCCGAATTTTATTGAACTATTTTTAATGTTTAGCAAATCAACGACAAACGTAGAATCATTATTACTGAAAAATTTATTGTACTTATCAATCTATTAAATTATTATTATTATTATTACAATATTAAATAGTGAATGTATTATATTAGATGAAATCTAAAGACAATTGCGTAACCGATGAAACAACACTATATTAAGCTGCTCTGAAATGGTCAGGCAATCCGATCCGTTAGAGGATATTTACAATTCTAAAAAAAATGAAAATGAAGAAATTATAGATAAATTTGCCTTAGTATATTTTGAGTGGCGCTGTACCTATACACAAGCACAACGCCTAACTTTTAAGCTAATTAACTTTTTCGAGAAACCATTGAAAAATTTACCTCCAGACAACTTTTTGGATTAATTTTGTGTTATTTTTCTCTAAATATCAGTGCTGTTTTTAATTTTCCGAAGGAAGAAGAAAACTGTTCGTTGAGCAATTGGCAATTGCCGTAAGACTGCGAAACTTCTTTCGTTGAATTTCGTTTTAATAGAATTCCGATCAAAAATATGTAAGTTATATCACCTATCGAATCATGAACAAACCAGAGATTTAAAAACGGTGAAATCATTGAGATGAATTCGTTGTGCTGCAGGGGATGCACTCAAGTAAATTCACCTAAGTGAGTTCACCTAAGTGAGTTCACCTTCATGATTTCAGTTCATATGAAACTCTGGCAATTTTTGACCGAAATTCGAATCTCTGGAACAAACTCATGTTTGAATGACTATGTTCATTTTGAAAACACAATATTTGATATTTTCATTGCGTGTGAAAGTTTCTTTGAAAGAAAAAAATAGAAATTCATGAAAAAATAGACAGTTCATTCACTAATCAACAGCTGACACTCTGATAACCTCTTCCCTATATTTTTGTTTCCTAATGATTGTAGTTGTTTTCACTTTTGAATTTTATTTTTTGAATGCGATACCAGAATATTGTTATTGCTTCAAATGTTGAACTCCAAAATTGGCACTACTCCCAAATGTACACTCATTAATTCTGCACTTATGTTTCTTCGTTTCCGCTAAACGCATGTTATTTAATCGTTATTTCCAAGACCCTTTCCAATAACTGCAACAAAAACATCCCTGTCATTTTCAAATTCAACAAACTTTCAATAAATACTACATTGAATTTTATGAACAAATGTTATTTGAAACTAGGTTAACTGTAATCATATATCTCTGAATAGATGAATTTGCTGGAAAATAAATAGTGCTGAACAAACAAACCGAAATTATGCGAAAATCCGAATTCAATCAACCTGATCAAACAATCGCATACTAAATAAAGACAAAACTTAACAACAAAAAAACATTCAAAACGTGTTTCATGAATTGCAGTTGACAACTTTTCCGCACGCATTCAGCGTGAGTGTAAAACTTATTGAAAATTTTTCCTGAAGGTCCTGAATTTGTTGGCCTGATTGCAGATAGTGGTTTGTCATAATCAATTATTTATAATTACAATTACAATATTTTCGTATTTATGCACTCTCAATTTTCAGCGAACAGCGAATTTCAGAAGGACTGAACCTGAAAAATCTGAAATTAGAAAACTCATTTCTAAAATAGGAAAAATGAGAGACCAAAATAAATAACAAAAGCAAAATAATATTAAAGATAATGATTATTCATACTTGATTGACTGAGAATGAAAACGAGACTTTACATTTAGCCTCTTGCTTTTTCTTATGAAGTTTTCTGTTAGCGAGAGCAAGAGGTGAGATGTGAAGTCTCACTTTCATTCTCACTCATTCAATTCTGAAATATGATTTCGAGTGCATACAATGAGATTTTTCCATTTCTGAAAATTCCTGTGAATGATTTCCAAATATAAACACGGGATGGGATTCAATTGTGCATTTCCCATCAAATTCCTAATTGGCTGAATAATTGAAATGAAAAGGATTTTAAATTGGTAGGTATGACGAGATCAAATGAAAAATGCATTTGTTAATAAGAAGGTATAATTCTATATGGGGACATGTGTTATCGTCCATATCCATAATGTGTGCAAGACCTGAGAATTGATACATCAATTTGACGTAACTCGGTGCAATTTGCATAATCCATTTTCGAAACTGTTATCAGACACAAAGCATGTGCATGAGTCTCATTGATTTTTTCCTCACCTCTTATTATTGTTGCTTTAATATAGAGGGAAGAAAATGTAAAAAATATCCTTGGAAACATAATAAGTAAGCTAAATTTGCAATAATAATATGGTTTCTTTCCTGGAAGTACAGCAAAAATGACTAAGCTTCCCCAAGACATATTATTTTCATGATTGGAAATCCGCGGTATAAAAATGCCAGCCGTTTGATGTGAAAGCCAGTTGTTCCATCACGTTCAAATAGTTGTCACACAATTTTCTCGCACTCTAAATTTATTCAAGTTATCCACAAAATGTCAAGCCCATTGGATGTGTTGGGCTTTCACGAGAAAGTGTTTCGATTTTATGGCATGCTTAAAATTAACACTGATTCAGAAATGTTGAAAAATTTTATGTCAATTTATACAATTGGCTATCAAGTGCTGATCACGTATCCGGGATTTTTCCTATTTTCTGGAGCTGTTTTCAAAGTATCATCCACAAAAGAGATACTTCAAATATTATTCGTGGTTTTTGCTTACCTTAACGCGGCCTGTAAGACTTTCGTTTTCTATATAAATCGAAAGAAATTACAGAAATTATGGTCAAAATTCGATGACATCGACTATATCGCAAGGGATTGCATCGAACAAAAGTGAGAGACAAACATTTGTTCATGCTTTCTTGAATGACACATTTTCTTTGCAGATCTGTTGTGGTTTCGCATTTTACAATCAAAAAAATTATCAATATTTATTCGTGTTTCGGCGCTATCAATTTACTCGTTGCCTACTTTTCGCCTGTGTTAGAAAGGAAAAAGAGATTGCCATATTTCATGTACATTCCAACGGTCATTGAAGAGAATATTTTCGGATTCATATTTGCATGTTTTTTCCAATTTGGTTGCGTCGTTTATACGGGAGGAACAAACATTGCTGTTAATTTGTATCTCTTCTCAGCGTTTGTGTGCATTGATTTTTTTCTTTCGCTTTTGAGCTCCCGCGTATGCCGTCTGGGCTATAGTAGTGGAGCGAACGAAGAATGGACCGAATTGCCAAGCTCAAAACAATCATTTTACCAAGACGTTTGTAGCTGCATTAAACTGCATTTGAAGATCGACAAGTATTTTTAATTTTTCGAATGAAGAAACGAAAGAACACTAAAGAAATTCTTTTATTTTCTGCTGCAGTCTAAATCAAAATATGAATAGAATCTTCAATGATGTGATCTTTGTTCAAGTGGTGCAATCCGCATTCGTCTTTGCAAATGCTGTATTCTTTTTGATCGGGGTATTTATTTCTATTTAAAGTGACATGTCGAAATGGACTTGAAAACTGGTTTTAAGTCGTATATCAAAAACTCATTTACAGTTCGAATTGACAGTTGGGGAGTATATTTTTCCAGTATTTTGGTTGACCGCATTTTTGGCTGAAATGTCGATATTCTGCTATTTTGGGAACAATATTATATATACGGTATTTGGGGGAAGACAATTTATTCACCTTCATACCTGAATTACAGAAATATTGAATAAAATGTGTACTTTAGATCTCAATCCATTTCTTTACATTACCATTTTTGAAATCTCCAATAATATATATATATATTTATATGTATATCTTTTTATTATACTCTTGAAGTTTGACGGCATAAAGGACAGTGTGTATAGTAGCAATTTTATTGCTTTCGATCGCAAAACATCTCTAGCAATGCTAAAAATGATGGCGGTCACCGGCAGCCGACAAATGAAAGTAAGCGCAACTGGCGTTGTTCGATTTGATCTCAGTTTACAGACTCTTTTGAAGGTAATTTGAAATGATGAAATAAAATGCATTTGGGTTGCATTGACTGGAAAATAAGATATACTTTTAGTGCACGTGTGAATATTGTCTTTCGATAATTCTTTTACTTATTCTTTTGTCGATTGCGCCCATTTAATAATAGACTCAAACATTTAAACTCAATGATACAATTCTTCGTTTTCAGATCTTGAAGACAACTTACTCAATCATTATGCTCATTCGTTCAATGTGAAAAAAAGGTTTTTTGATTTTTTGCTGAAACAGAAATGCCTCACATATAAAAAACGTGATTAAATATTGTTTAAATTGGAAAAAAATGAACTTATATTCATCAGCTGATCCTTAAAACCACAAAAATTGCACTTTTCCGTCACGCCTATTAATAAATAACTAAAACACGCAAATTAATGTTGGCCGGAATCGTATTCTTTTTCGTCATTCGGCAAAACCATTTCCTTCTTTCAAAAGCGAGTAAAATGTTGTTTATGATTTGAAAACATAATAAATTAAGAATGAAAGCTGCCAACACGTATGAAATAAAATTCCCTGCAACGCATCTAGTTAAAAATAGATAATTGTGTGTGTTTGTGTTGGAGCGATCACAACATGTGGTCATATTCATATCATCAATATTTATACTTTTTATTTGAACTCTCCGACGAAAAGGCACTAATAAAGTTTTCTTTGAATTATGTTAAGTAGTGATATAAATCGGAGTGTTGTCCTAGATTTTTTTTCAGTGTGTCGGTTTTTTCATTCGGAAGCGAATGGGAAAATCAAGTAATTTGATCTATGTCGCTGAACGGCTACGTGGGGTTAAAAAAGATAATTGATGAGATGAAAAATATTCGGTGAATGTTTTTGCTGCGATCAGTAATCTGACTCCTCTTCTTTGAGTATGCCCAATTGACGTGCCACATTTTTAACATTCGCTATTACTTCTTCTTGCACTAAATTGAAGCTCATCGCCAGTAATGAAATTCCGAATAGTAAATAAATAGAACAGCCAGCGATTTTGATTTGCTGCTCATCGAAACCGAGGAACGAGCTGCTATTTTGCGGCACTAATGATTTACTTGAAACCTTGTTTAAATTTTGAGCTGGAACGAAATCACCGAAACCTGCAAATACGGCAATAAATTATTTTTTTATGATAGAAGTTTTTTTGATTAATCATTACCAATTGTAGTCAATGTGATGAAGCAGAAATACGCTGAATCTAAGAAATCCCATTCTTCAGTGTGAGAGAAATAGAATGCTCCGGCAATGATGTAGCCAATGACCAAAAAGACACACAGCCAAATTGGGACGGGACGAAAAGGTATATCCGTGACATAATCGGTGTGTTCGTCATCATTCATTCCAGTTTCTTCATCAAATGACTCCATCAGTCTCGCCTGGCGATGCACAGCGAATCCCATGGGTGACATAATTCGCGGTGAAGGCGGTAAATGGTTTCTTTCACGTCGTCTCTCTCTTCTTTTCATTGGCACTTCTAATTCAATGCATTCTTCGTCGTCGTCCACCAACACTTCGGGTGGCAAAGGTGGTGCCAAATAACGTGAACGCTCGCTTGCCTGCATGCGCTTCGGAATTGAAGCAGGTTCGGTTTCTGGTTCCGGTGAAGCCTCACGTGATGGTGAATATAGGCTTTTACGACAACTTTCTGGTCGAGGCATTGAGCGTGCTCGTTTTTGCCGCTGTTCGCTGAGATTTTCTCTTCGCTCGAAGTCATTGATCGCATATTTATTGCATATGATCGGCGCATCATATTTTAAATTAGACTTGGAACTGGATTGTAAAGAACGTGGATCAACCGATCGTGCTCGTTTTTCTAAAAATGATATTCCGTATTATGCACAAATATGCGAATCCATTCATATTTAAAATTATGTCTACAACTCATGTAATTCATCACTTGTGACTGAACGAACTTGATTAACGTTATTATTCAAATCGAAACTCTCTCATGTCAAACGAAATTCTTATATCAATTACCATTCACTCTAGATCGATGACGTCCTCGAGAGGCGGGCAATGTCATGGTGAAGTCTCGAACATTGACTTCTGGAATTGCTTTGGATGGATAATTATTTTCATATCTCGACATTGATTGCGCTCGAGGCGATCGTTGGTTTTGTCCGCGTCGAGATTCTCGAGAGCCCCTTTCCAATGAAAGTGTGTTGTTATACCTAACATCGCGAAAAACCGTGAATATCCGAAACAAATTCGAATATCATATTTTTTCATTATTGTAATTCAAAATGTCACAAACCTTCTAGACGAGCGATCAGCAACACGTTCTCGTTCGAGTGTGTGCCTCTCTTGTCTCAAGCGATCCTTATTCTTAAATCGATTAAATCGTTGACTCTTATTGTTAGAATGTCTTTTTTGCGCTATACTTTCTTCCATGGCATATCTGAGTCAAATAACGGTATTTTTTTAAATCAATTTATGTATATCAATATCTCTCACATAGAGGGTCGAAATGATCAATAAAATATCTGGATTTTTAAGCGTACCGTCGTAAATCTGTTTCTGAATACGCGTGCGACAGTCTTGGCTCGTAGAATGAGTCAATACCAGAATCGGCTGTGCGTTGCGAAATACGCACCGAACGACGCATACTAGCCCGTTGACTTGGGGGACGTTGAGAGCTAGCTCGTTGATGTGAAGTATATCGCTGAAATTCTGGTCTTGAAATCGATTTCTGAAATTCTGGTCGTCTAGGCCGCCGTTTCGGCTCTCGTGTGCACACAAAGCAACAAACACGCCAGTAAATGAATCTGCAATGTACAAAAACAAATATAAACGTTTCGTTAGGCAATTTGTCTACACGGCGCAGTTTTGAAACGATAAATTTTCATTCTTACCTGAATGAACTGGCCATGATGTCGCCAATATTGGATAAACAAAGCAACATCAAAGGAATGCCGACAATTGAATAGAAAATGGTGGAAATTTTACCAGCTACAAAATTACGAAAACACAATAAAAACCATAAGTATATTTCATGAAATACGATGACAAAGCATTACGTAAATATTTACCGTCAGTCTTTGGCGCGATATGACCGTAACCTGTATGGAGTAGAAGAGAATTCATTCAGAATAAATGCATGGTTTTTTTTCTTTTTGTCGAAAAACACTTTTGTTTTTGTCGAGAAAAAAACAATCGAAATCAAGGAAATGTAATTAAACTTTCGTGAGGTGATTCTTTCGTTGATTCAATGCTGAACATACGAATATTAATACCTTAAGCAATCAAAATGAGAATCGAAAGCAAAGTCAACCGTGGGAGATTTTCTTGTTCAAGTTCAACCGAATTGTATCACATCGTATTTCGAATGAAAATGATACGTGCATTCAGTCTTGAACCCGTTCAAAGATCTATATTGTTGCCATTTGTGTGTCATTCGGTCACTGATTGCATAATCCTTGATTAAAATTGTCTAAAATAATGCGTCCAAAAATGGATTTTACTTTTATGCTATGGAATTCACGCGGAAGTAGTTCGGTATTCCATTTTTTCGTATTGATTATTGGAATGATGCAACCGTCAAGAAATTGTGAGTTGGGAAGTACAGAACGAACCGAATAATGAGAGAACGAATCAACAATCAAAAGTGCCACCATTAAAATTTTTCGCTTGCATGAGTTCAAAAGTGAGAGGTTGTTTTTTGCTGGTGAATTACAAACACAATTGATTGGGAAAAACCAACGCAAAACTTGAAACGGCCATTGCAGTACTGCGTTACAGGCTCATTTTTTCTTTAAAAAATATGTATCAACGCTTGTTTTGTGTTTAATTCTGTTCTCACATTTGCAAAAGGCACCTGTAAACAAACAAAAATGTCATCATTGAACTGTCATTGTCTGAAAGAAATGTGTTTGCAAATGACCAAAAATGCTTCCAGTTGAGAATCGCGTAGGTGAGAATGTGGGTGAAGGCTATTGCTTGTACCAATTTGCTTCTGAAATCATGATGGATTTCTCTCGGCCACGGCATATCATCGAATCTTTTGCTAGATAGTGAGAATAAGACAAGTTTTTGGTTTCTCATGATGACACTGAAAACGATTTGCATTCTTCAAATCTTGTTTTTCTATTTTATTGCGGAATTAAAAATTCAATGCGATTATGATTTATATACAAATAAAGTAAAAATGTATGGGGTCAGCGTGTGACTGACCGCGGCCAAACCAATAAATTGCATCACTTCAAATGGAATCAAAAGTTTTACGCATATTAATATAGACGCAAGCAAGGCATTGGATTTTTGCGTGGGATGATCGTCAAAGCAAAGCGGGAAGAGCATTTCTAAATACACAAACGTTTCGCTCATAAATCAATAGAGTCAATAGCGTGATGTTTATTCTTGGCGACAACATTCAATAGCGCAATTTGTCGAACTCAAACGAAAAATGGATTTGCAGTGAAAACTCAACCAAATCTCGTTATGCGAGCGCGCGGTTCATTTTGAATTTTCGAGAGGCAATAAATTTACAGTAAAATCAACATTGTTTGGCAGACTTTTCCTCGCTGAATTTCATAAAATCGACTAGAATGTGCACCGGATATGCTTTTCAAGATTTAGCAGATTTAAGAAACATTTGTATTCACTTCAATTTACTGTTTTTCTTCTCTTTCTTGTAAAAATGATATTTCTTTTTATGAGTCTGTCATTCAATAATGTTCACTTATTAGTGAGGATTGCTTGACGCCTGTTCGGCCTATTCTCGCTGCCTGCTTTATGTGCTTCGATTCGAATGACTTTTTCCATATGCGTTTACTGCATCAGTTTTCAAATTGCATAAGGCATCGTTAAGTTGCAAATGTGTGCATTAGCAGTCCAAAAATTTATTTTTCTCGATTCGCTAAGCGAATTTCGCTTATTGCATTGAAACTGCATTTTATAAGTGTGGCTGCATTGTTGGATCACCACATAATTTCAGCTAAGACCACCCTCCCCTCCCAAATCTTGTATTCTCAAATTAATAACTGACGTTGTGGAAAATACATTGCGTAAGAGTTTTGAGGGGCGATAGCGTTCATTTGGAAAATTAAACCATTAAATTGTCATGTGTGAATGCTTTTGAAATGTGATAGAAAACCACTTTTATTTCGCTTATGTTTTGGACACTTATTTCTTTCTTGCGAGCGATTGTACACAATTTGAACGTTGCTGTGCCCATTTTTGATTCTTTACATTAGATTTCCGTTGAAGAAATAGTGGCTATCTTTGCAGTCTGTATGCTTTGCTGCATGTGAACTGGAGTGTGAGCCAAATATGTGAACAAACACGGTACGATACAGAAGAATGATATACGCACGCAGCTTTGAGTCAAACAAACAAACGACTCATTTGGAAAAAAAGAGTGTATAAATAACGAATTCATTCAAGGTTTATTAACTCGGTATCGTCACACACATGGAACATACGCAAAAAGTCATCGAAACGCAAATTAAACGAATGCAATCGTCCGCTGGTGTGTATATGCGGTTGGACGATGCTTTTCAACAGCGTATAAGAAGAAATGCGTTTTCTTAAGAGATATCAGTTTTGCTCAGAACGTGTTACGGTCAACAACTGAAAAAATCGAATGTGCTTTTTTGAAGCGAATGAATTTCATTGATTAAAAAAGTGATCTGTATTTCCAAACATTTTGAAGTTGATTTTCGATTAAAAAAAATATGTGTGAAATGAGAGGTGTGTTTTAATTGATAAAATGTGTTTCTTTTGAAATAGAATATTTATGGACGTTTGAAAATGATGAAGCATTTTAATATCTGCTTGAAAAAATGCTATTCCACCGAAAATTATTCATTTGAATTTTCCGAATTCTTTTATTAGGTGTCAAAATTATTTGGTGCTTACTTCCCTTGTTAAGTGTTATTGTTGATGCTCAAAGAGATTCAAAATGGTCGTGGTCTTCGAACAATCGCAACGATATCGATGATCGGCGGCCGGTCGATCGCAGAAAGTATGAGACATTGGAAGATTTTCGGTAAGAATAAAAACGCGGATCCTCTCATCGTTTTTTCATGATAATTTCCCAATGAACCGTAGCAAAGTCAAACGAT
This sequence comes from Obolodiplosis robiniae, assembly GCA_028476595.1. Lineage (NCBI taxonomy): Eukaryota > Metazoa > Arthropoda > Insecta > Diptera > Cecidomyiidae > Obolodiplosis > Obolodiplosis robiniae. Next base: position 11,150,868 of record CM052015.1, on the reverse strand, counting down.
TCTATGTAATCACATGAAAATGTGCACAATTTCAGAGATCGATATGAAGTGAACGAGCAAACAACAAGGAAACCGAATACGCATTCGCGTGATGAATTTTATGGGAACAGCGGTGGCGGTGACGGTAGCGGGGGCTTCGGTTTCGGCCCAAATAGCATAACGTAATAACATTTGAATTTATTGTTTTATTTTTCCGAAATAGAATGGGGCAGTTTCGTTCTATTCATTTAAGTTAATTATAGTTCACTTGAGTTAATTTGAGTATTCGCTTGAATCAACTTGAAGCAAAATTAACTTGAATCCTCAACAAGCGAAACAAACTTATTTCTTAAATGATTTAAACTCATTCACAGTGGAAATGGATACAATGGCAATGCGTTTGGCAATTTTGTTCCTCAAGGATTAGGTGGTCCCGCATCCGGATCAAACAATTATCCGTTGTATGGAAATCAATTCAATGGGCCTTATAACCCAGGATTTGGTATGTGAATTAATAAAATGAGTTTTAATTGCAAATTATTATAATATTGTCGTTTGAATAGTTTTATTTTGAACAACCACCAAATAATTGAACATCTCGATTCTTTCAAAGGTTTCCCGCCAAATAATTACAAGCCAGGACTTTACAACAACAACAACAACAACTACTATCCAAACGGAGGTGGTTTTCCACCAAATTATGGTGGCTTTGGGAATGGGCCATATTATCCGGGCGGTTGTAAGTTCGAATTGAAATATTTCGAAAATAAGCCAAACTCATTTTTCATCTTGGTAACAAAAATCTAAAAATGAACATTTCGTCGACAATCTACAATCTACAAGCCAAACATTTATTTCAAATCGACCCAAATTTTTAACACTAGATCATAAGTTTTTGGCACAAATCTCAATGTTTCATCAACATTTCCCCATTGACTAATCGCCACCAAACGAATAAATCAATCTAAAATAACGTTTGCTTGGATTTTTAGATGGACCAAATCGATATCCATACAACCCATTGGGAAATAGTCCGGCCAATGGCATTTTGGTGGGGCCCGGCGGTCCGACTGGCGTTTATGGAAGACCTCCAAATTATGCTGGTCCAAATCAATTGCCATTCAATGGGCCTAGTGGTCCCGGTGGTCTCGGTGGTCTCGGTGGTCAAGGATTATATGGCGGAGGCCCATTCAATAATGGTTTTTACAATAATTTCGGTCCTGGCGGTTTCAATGGTGGATTTTCACCAAATGGTCCCATCCCATTTAACAGCAAATCCGGATCGGGCATTTTGGCCGAAGAAGATGATCCAAAAGGAAGAGAATTTGATAAAAAATCCGAAAACGAATAACAGCTAGCTATGTTATGCATAGGCTCACTCGTTGATGCAATAATAATTAAGAAACAGTCGAATTTAATTTAAATCAAATTGAATGTGTGAATTTCGTAAAAGAAATGATTGAACATAGAAATTTATTTAAAACTGTGATCTCCATGAAATGGCGAATTAACGAATAATTACCGGAGTTGCGCGAATCATTTTTGAACGCGTTTTTTTTCTCATAAGAATAGTTTAAGAAATAGAATTTATCTGTCGATGCACCGGAACAACCAATCAAATATACTAAGTGAATTAAAAATGCATGTTTTTTTTTTTAAAAATCTCACCAATTGTTGTGATAACGATGATTGAGTAGAATAATGCTCCCATGTGGGTCCACTGCATACGTTCTGGGTCTTCGACACCATCCCATCCTTGTTTTTTCATCGCATCAAGTATATTTTTCTCGAAGCCAAGTAATTTTTGCGACGCATGATTTGCCCATTCCTTTTCATGCAACAAATCTTGCTGTTGTGTGTAATCCCAAAGATGCAGAGATAGATTGCCTCGAATGTATTTCACTTCATATTTTGTCTGATCGATTTTGAGAGAAATTAAAACAGACAGGCTCGTTTTGGCATTACAAAATATATATTGAATGACATACATTTAGTTCGTTCCCTGCTTCGAGCCATTCGAATGCCATAGCTCCCATCAAACAGTATCCTACGACCAATGTGATGAGCAGTACATGCGAAATAATGCACGTGATCACTTTCCATGACGTACATATGCAGCTCGTGCATCGATTTCGTTGTTTCGGCGTTTTTTCTATATAATTTCCAGTGTTGGTTGGCATTGAGCCGAATTTTTATACTTTAAATTTCGTCAATAATAATTATAATCGTATCACGAAAATCTATTGTGTTCAGAAATGGCAAAGTAGGAATTCGAGTCGCCTCTGTTCAAGATCAATTCGCTGTGCACTACAATTAAAACGTACAACGACGGCACTGTTCAATATCTTCGCTCACATTTTAACTCTATTATGTGTATTCGCTTCATTTCCATTGATTTGCCTTGAGATTATTCCATTTCTAAATGTAAACAAATATATTTTCGATTCAAACTTTTCTGCGGAAAAAAATCGTTTGTTCGTGGTCAAAATATATAATTTGTTTCACCTCGTATTTATACAATGCAATGGCGTTTGTAATAATAAATTCACTGGCACAAGCGAATCACGATGGAGAAATGCTATTTTTCTTTAATTTTCGTGCTTATTTTTATCGGTGCGATGTTCATGATTGAGATTCCATCCGTTGAATTCTTACGCACACCGAAAGGCTTCATGTAGCTCTTAAACCCACGAATACACGACTGCTGCACAGTAATCCAATTAATATTCGCTTTACTTATTATTCACACCAAAAATATTTAAATTTAAAGCTAACAAGTTTATAAATCTTCCAAGTCACACGCCAACAACAACCATCAAGTGTCTATGATTTAGTGAAGATCAAAAACACGTGAAAAATTTGTTTAAATGTTTTATTTTCAAAGTTTTTTTCGTGCATTTATTTCTACTTAATTTAATCAGTCTGCTAATGAGCGACGAATGAATTCGTAAAGTTTAAACAGAAATTTTCGTGCGGGGGAAATGTCGGTCCGAACGCGTATCAAACGGAGATCTCGACCCAAACTGAAACGAGCGAAGGAAAGTTGATTGGGCACTGATGCGTACAAAGGAAATCGGTTTCACGACCGATTTCAAACGAACACGCGTAAAATATCCGATTCGGCGCATAACACCAACCATTTCAACAGATTCTGTTGGGCTACCGTGAAAATGTCGTTCACGCGTGTGCAGCCGAGAGAGCAAAAATCGAACGAGAAAAATAGAACTACGAAAAGTTGAAAATGTTGAATGCTATGCATCATTTTCATAGACTTTTCCACAGATGTCGATTGAACCGCATCATGTTTAGTCTTCGATTACTCTAAATACTCGCTGATTGAACTTGTTTAGTTTTGCTAAGTCTCACCTAGTTTACTCAAGTAATTTGTTTGATTTTGATCTGGTCTGGTGTCCAGAATGGCCGCATGAAAACAAAAAAGAAAATGCGTTCATTGAACGATGGATATGTCAAACATTAAAAAAAACGAATAAACAAACTTTAATGGCCAACGAAACCGTTTTACGTCCAGTCGCCCGATTTTCTTTTATTATGTCTGTAAAATTACGACTTCTGGGGCTATTTTTATAAACACACCAGCTCCTAGTGGATTTTTCAATTTAACACTTCATTTCTATTTCTTCGGATTGATAAATGAATATACTGTTTCCATGCAGAAGGAAGTTTACTGATCGTGACTTTAAATAAATCCAAAAGGCTCCAAATCTATTTCAAATAGACAATTTTTCATTTCAAGTCTCGTAACAACACAGCCAGCATCATACATTTATTGAGATTAAGTAATCGCTGCGTTGAATCCATATTACTTCATAAATTTTGAATAAAAGACTTTTGCAATGAATTTGTTTTTCCGCGTTTTGTTATCCCGTTCTCAGTAATGAAATTATTTTAAATGAGAAATTGACGTTATTCATGTTCACTGCAAACATTTCTCCATAAAAGTCACCTTCGTGTGCCGTGTATGACCTTTTTCATTACGTAAAATGATAACGATTCCTCGAAAACATCAGATTTTTGAATCGATAAATGTTACCAACGACGCATTTGCATAAATAAATCCCTTTAGAATATTCATGCTTTTAAAAGTATTCTAAATCATCTGGCAGGTGACATTTCAAAGTTTATAGACAGCAACGACGAACCGCCCAAATAATTGGGCATTCGATAACCAGTGAACATTAAACATTTACCAAAATGATCTCAAATCGGTATAAATACGGCGCATTCAGATACTTAGATAATAGTTTCATTCGACGCTGTGGCATAAGAAGCTTATTCACAAAAATAAGTAAAACAGAGCATAAATAATGGTGGTGCTATCATTCAATCGAATTTTCTTCACAAAAATCTATATTTTGGGCGTCAAAAAGCCATTGAATCTTTGCGAATATATCAAAATCGGAATTTTCATTTCGCTGGAAATAGTCTTGGTAATACCGTCATTGGTTTATTTTATACAAAATATAGGGAACCTTCGAAAGGCTACTGAATCATCATATAGTATTACAGCATTCTGGTAACTCAATTTCAACGTGAACATATTTAAAACCGTATTTTCAAAATGTCCAAATTACAGCATCAGCTTTGGAATGTACTGTCATTTCTTAGCTAATCATGCTGCAGTTGCTTATACCATCGACGAATTGACGGAAATTGTAAATTCGAGTTAGTTCTTTATACCATTTCCTAATCAGCCAAAAATAATATCGAATTCTTTTCCAATATATGAAAACATTAACAATTTAGAATAAAAAATAAAATATCTTTGTAAAATTATCAATTTTATGCTAAGGATCGAATCGGCCGTATTCCAAGCATTATGCAGCCGTCGAAGAAAGAATTACTAAATTCGCACGGACTTTCAGCATTTCAATCACTGCAATGTGCACTATTGTTTTGGTAATGCCAATAATTGTCGCCGTTTTCTACATGATCAAAGGTAAATTTCGCGGTATAGATTGATGTGCAGAACTTGTTTTATATTCTGAAGATCTGAAATTTTATCCATTCCGTTGGTTCCAATTTTTTCCAAAGGAGATTTCGGAGACGATAAACTCTTTTTGCCATTTAAAATTAGGTAAATATGCATTATTATTTTATCAGAGATGGGTGAAGGAAGGTTTCCGGATAGCTGGTGTAAATTTATTAACCTCAACAAGGATTTTAACTATTTATCAAATTTTTCAAGCTTTCCCATCGATCAAAAATCTGCTGCTGGTTTTTTGACGGGATTTTTCATCCAATTGATTGTTGGTTGGAAATTTTGCGTCATATTTTGTTCAATCAACACATTTTATATTGGAGTTTGCTGGTATGTCGAAGCTTGCATCGATGACGTTCGAACCATTTTTAATGAAATTGATTCGCGATTAATTGCAACTGAAGATAAAGAGCATTTTGGTGCATTTTTTTCTAAACGATTCGCTTTGAAAAAACGTCTGCTTGAAGCTGTTCATTTACATAACAGAATTTTAAGGTACAAATTTGAAGTTGATGGAATTTTCAATACGTGTTTCGAAATTCAAATATAAAATTGGCCTGAATCTAATTTTTTCCCTTAAATATTTCTTCAAACAATAAGTTTAATTAGATAATATCTAATAGATATCAATGAACGGGGTATGAAATTATCTAATAAATTACAAAAGAAATCTACAAAAAAAACTGAAGAATTCAAGGGAACAATCTCTTATGGTCGATGCTATTCAAAAAAATGGAAAAAAACATTATTTATTTTCTTATTCGCAGATTCATTGAACATTTCGCAAATCTTATGGATGCCGTGGTATTTTTGGTTTTCAGCATCGGAACTGTATGGTTATCAACTTCGTTGGCACAATTTATGGTAATTATTCCTGTCTCGCAATCTATAATAATAAAATACTTAAAACTGCTAAAATATAATTAACAAAAATGGATTCATATGCATTCGTTGTTTCAAAAACAGGATTTTAATATTAAACTGTTCCAGCCAGCTGTTTCGAATGTATTGGTTTTGGTTTGGTTGTTCGTATATTGTTTCTATGGTCACTTAATCACTTCGAAAAGCATGCAAGTCAGTGATTTCGCCTATCATTCAAAGTTTTACAAGTACTCATTGGATTTGAAGATTTTTACCTTACTGATGATCGCGCGATCACAAAAGCCATTTTTTATCACTGGCTTCAAGATTACTAGATGCTCTTTGGAGAGCTACTCTCGGGTAAAATTTACTTTGAATTCTAACAATAGACATATTAATATCAAAGCCATTTCTTCCTTTCCTCACAACTAGTTTTTAAATACTGGCGTCTCATTTTACATGATCTTTCGGAATCTGTCCAAAAAATAGAATGAAAAACGTCAATCTTCTGGTAAATGCAATTGATAAAGTTATATTTTCATCAATTCAACTGGAAAGTATGGTATTGTTGTAACAATAGTTATACATGTATTTTGATTGCTTACATCTAAATAAGAGGTGTCTTTTTCCGTGAAGGCACTCGTTAAGATTATAATAAATTTGGGTATTCAACTTAACATCTAGCTCACTCTATTCATGATTTGTCAAACGATAAACTAAAGAGGAAAATATGACTGAAAAAAAACGTTTTTCATTTCAATGAAAATAATAAATAAATATAAACTCAATACAAAAAACAAGACGAAGATGAAGCGATGTGAACTTGCATTGGTTTTGCTGCAGAACATGCACGATATTCGAATAAAGTAGATGTTACTAATGTTTACAAAAAAAATTGTTCGTCGTATCAAAATGGAAATTAAATGCACGAAAACTTGCTTCGTTAGTCATTTGACTTCGCGATTGCTGCTTTTTTCATTAGTAATTGAATATATTTGTTTCTTTTGATAAGATGTTGATTTGAAAATTGGTTCGTTTTACATTGCTTTCATTATTCATAGGAATCGTCTGATTATTGTGCCAATTAATTTTTGGTTAGGGCATCTTTTGTGTTACAATGTGATTAATTTGCAGGCACATTTCATGAACTTACGAGAAAAGAATTCAAAAATTTCAAATGGATTCAAAGGATTTTTTTGTCAAAGCGAATGTCCTTTGTACTTTCGATACTTTCCGATGATCATATCAACTACCCAACGCTTGCTTAATATCTACGCTGATTATTAACGTTCAATGAAAAAATATCAATTAAATGTTTTTCAATCACAGTTTGACTGTGATTCTCGATTTTGACACATTATGGAGTCGAGGCTGATGATGAGGTTTCTTTGTTTCAAATTATTTTTGTTTGTTTCGTTGAGCATTTTTATGATGCATAATTGGCAGCAGCCACTTCGGCCATCGTGGCCAGCATTAAAAGGCCAGAATTGCCACATCGATTTGTATTGCTCTGTGATAAGCTGAGGTTGAATGGTGCCGCCATTGGCATGAATGGTGCATTCAATGTTGGTGAATAGCTTTGTACAATCGCTGTGACTTGTTGCACATCACGTCGTGTAATGCTTTCTTTGCGCGCCTTGCGCTTCTGACTGCCAACCATGGCGAGCCGAGCCTTGGCCTCTTCAATTGTTTTTGGTGCCACTGTTTTTGGAACGATCGGTGCTTTGACTTTGCTTTTTGCACTTTTTTGCACCTTTCGATTGTTTCCGCTGGCGCGTTTATCTTTTGTTTTCTTCTTCTTTTTGGTATCTTGTTTGCGAGCCAAATACTCATCGAGATTGTGGGCTTGCAATGCATTTATCTTCTGTTCCAGCTCAAATTCGGTGACATCAAATTTTCGGCTGTCGCTCGGCGATACGGCGTTGTAATCCTTACTCATAATCGATTTGTCTGTGACGTCAGTCTCCGGTTTGGCTGCAGTCGTTGGCAATATGGTTGCACTTTGATTCGCATATAGATGATCGAATCTTTCGTAATCGAGCTTTTGGACGGCCTGCGAACAGCTCAACGATTTTTTATATGAGCGCGCATGAAGCGGCTGTGTCGGCGACAAAGATAGCGATGACGAAGTTGATGTTGTTCGTGGTTTTGTTCGTTTCCCAATCATATTCAATCTTTGAGAATTCATAAACTCCATATATCGTTTGCCCTTGCAAGCGCGCGATGACTTTTTGGCCTCGAACACTGAGTCATAGCCATTGAAATCGTCATCTGGCGAATCGAGTTCTAGATTTTTCATCATTTCTGGGCTGCTGCTTATTTGAGTGCGGAACGATTTTCGTGGAATGTTGTTGTTTGTCACGTTCATTTCAAACGGATACTCTGGTTGCTCGTAGCTTTTCATGGTATTTTGCAAAAATGAATTTGTTTCGCCCAACACACGGTGCAGCTCATCTTTTGAATCAGAGGTATCGCCATCTAATGAACGATTTTTTATTTCATTTTAGCATCAATATTCGCTTTTTCGATTGGCAATTTCATTATGAAATGGTTCTTACCTTTTTCATCTTCCTTTTCATTATCGACATCCATATGATTGGCAATAAATTTGTCATTGTTATTGACACATTTTCCATTTGGAACGTCAGAGCCTACCATTAAACTGCTCAAGCCGCCCATTTGTGCTTCATCGGCGAGTTTAAATGTGCTGACACCTGAGCCCTCATTGCGTTTTACTACTGCTCTCACTGGGTGCACATCGAATTCTGGAAAATATTCATCGTGTTCGTAAGACGAAAAACTGCTGTGACGATCACTGCCTGTTCGATGGCAGATTGTGCGAAGTGGCGGTGCTGGTAATTTATACCATTTGAAGTCTGGATTTGCATGGAAAAAGGCATCTTTATACTGTTTCGGAAGAAGAAGAATATTAAACATTTCTGAATTGAACAACCAAAATAAACTTTTCCAATTTTTTAATTTTTTTTTAATTTTGTTCCTTTAATTCTAAAGAATTCTTTTTTGATTAATCATCTTTTTTTGGCATAATTTCCTTTTTTTTTCAAATAAAAAATTCGCTCTTAGGAACACATACTTCTTTTGCCAAATTTGTGTAACTGCTTTTCTCATTATCATTCAAATTGGCCCACCAGTCTCCTAAAATCTTCGTGATGGCACTGTACATCGAAACGAAAAAAAAAGTTAATCTCAGTTCGTGAAAATGCGGATTAAAATAGGAAATGCGACTACTCACCGATTTTCCAAGTTTGTATACCGTTCACGCACAATGGCCCGATGGCGTTTGCAGAAGATTAAAAATGCATTCATCGGACGACGTGCATGATGATCTGGCATTGGTTTCTCTTCATCACTCTTATGGCCAAATTCAGTTTGCAGTTGATCGTGATTATTTTTGAATGAACCGCTGGAATCTGAATCGTCAGTGCTTGTGCTCAATCGTTCGCCATTTGTCATTTTCTTCGATGCATCTTTATACCATTGATTTCGCGCGCCAATCGTGTTATTGTCAAATTTCATGTCAACATCGTTCAGCTCCATTTCGTTGTCCAGCTCATTGAATTGCTTTGCGACGTGTTCTATCCGATCTTTTTGCACCGAATTCAAGTTCTCATCAATTAAGTATCTGTTATTATTGAGCTGAGAATATGGTGAATAACCATCAACACCGCTGCTCGGACTGATACTGCTTATCATTTTTAAAATTTCGAATTTAATTTCGCATAGAAACAATTCACTGCTTTATTGTTCTGTTTGCGGTTATAACAATAATCCTTTTTATTTACTGAATATTCAAACCAAATCGTTTTTTTTCAACAAAACACATTTTCACATGCATTTATCGTTGCATTCTCATCAATCGTAGGTGCAAGCTGAAATGAAAAAGACAAAACATTTCAAAAATTAAGCTAATTTTTTTAATAAATGATACAAAATTGAAATGACCTGTCTATCAATTGGTCAGAAAGGAGAATTATATCGTTGATTCAAACGAATCAGTAATTTAACGAAGCCGAATTAATTCAAATGAAAATTTGACATTTGGCTAACGATCCAATCAATTTGAGTTGTTTTTTTAATTTGATTGCAGTTTTGATATTTAAGATAACGTACAATATTGTGATATCGTGTTTTATGAACAAACAAAAAAATGTAGCCCGTTTCTTTGATATTGATTGTTGGTCGATCGATTGCAACAGATTTTTAAAATAAATACTATTTTTCTGGCGTTAATTTCACTTCCTCGCCGACTTCGTTACACAAACTAAATGAAATCTATAAAATAAGCGCACAAACACATTTTGAGTAACCAGTTTTTACAGTTCAGCTCGCTCACATACTACGAAATATGTTGACCAAACTAGACATTATTGTATACGATATACTTATATATATGTGTAATTTTATTTCTGTTGCTGTTGTTGGCTGTTTTATTCGGTTGGGCTTGAATTTATACTCACGTAACGAATTATATTCGTTAAAACGCTGAAATTTCATGGTTTTCGGTGGGTGTGTGCGCTCCCATACACACTGTAACCAAGCTATTTAATTTATGGACTTGTTTTGCGAAAGATGCAGAAGACAATCTCAATGCAGGTGGTAAACGCATTTACAGTTTATGTCGTACGTCGTCCGATGATAGCAAGATCTTTTCTCTCATTCTCGTTGCGTTGGCCACTTAAAAGACTGGATTAAACTAAATGGCTGTCTTACGAGAAGCATTGAGAAAAACACAAACCAGAACACATAAACAAATTGATATTATAAAACAAAATATTTTTTTATTCTTGTAAGAATATGAAATCAACGACTGACCATTCACATTCACAATTTGCATCCATTCAAGTTGATTGTGCGCTTTTTTTTCCATCGACAATGTAAAAATTTAACGTTGTGCTTAAGTATGAGCTGCAAATATGATCGACCAAAGGCAGCTCGGAGAAAAGAAGCATTACAAATAACACGACCCGTAGCATTAAATCGGCGACAACGATTGCGAATATAAATGAAGCGTAGACTAAAAATAGAAACACAATTTTCTTATTTTTAATTTATTATGAGTTGCGTTTTACTTTGTTGTCGATATATATCCAATACAGAGCGCAATTTGTGTGTTTTTCTGCTTGTGAATGTTTTGGGGCGCATTCACACGAAATAACTGTGCAGAATTATGGCGATCGAAGTGTGTATTATATTTTCGGTATGTTGTTTTAAGCTGCACTCTTTCGCTTTCGATCTCCCGAGCAATAAACTATGAAAAATACATGAAAAACAAGGTGCGTGCTAGACGCGATTATATTCTATGACGATTGAGTTATGACATCAGCAGAGAATCGAACGACAAAGCTGATTGATTTAAGCAATGGGACAACTTCTTATTCCGAGAAATAATTGAAAATGAAAATTATGCGATGACACGTATGGATCGACGCAGCCATGTTTATCCAGCCGGAGTTAAATGATATCTTTTGACATGTTTTTTTTTTTCAATTTCTGTGACGATTATATGCGCTTTGTTGATATTTTTGAACACATATTTTCATTATTCCTGTTTTGAATTCGAGTAGAAAACATTCACAACAAATTTATTGGCTGTTATCGCCCTCCATTATTCTCGCTGTTTATTTATAATCAGCATTGTCGCACGGTGTGTAAACGTAAAATTAAATCGTTTTCTACCGATTGACATGTTTGAAATGAGTGCTGGCTGTTTTTCATGCATGAGAGCGAATGAAAAGACGGGAATACATAACGAAACGGAAAAAAGAAATATCACAGCAGCAAAAGCGCACAAATATTTTTCATGCAGTCTCCCACTCTTTTGCTTCGCTATGGCCCGATCAACAACGGCGCAAAGTATTTTTGCATACTCGTTGAAAAGTTCTAAATCTGTGTGTTTTAACACGATTCTTGATGTGTGTGCTTTTTTTCCATTTTATTTAAATATTAACGATGAAACTGACGACAAAAATACCAACAAAAGCCGCTTATTTTGTGTGTGCAATTTTCAGTGCGTTTGCCAAATCTTATTAACGTTATGCAAACGCTGTCGACTCAATAAATGTTCATTGTGCATTCTGCCTTTTTGCTATTCCTATCCGCACAAAAAAAAAAACGCTTTATTTTATCTCATATTTTTGTAGCTGTTTCTTTGACATTGCCTTTAAATGCACGATTAAAAAGAGAGAGCGAGAGAAAGAAATTCATAAATTTTAATTAGTGATTTCGACGCAGGATCGGAGCATTAGCGGAGGTAAAATTGAATAATAGTCATAGTTTGATTGCACACTCTTTCTCTTCCTCTCTTTCTCTCTCGTTCGTTCACACTCATCCAGTCGAAGGCAGTGAAAACAAAATTGTCTAAAATTAATTTTAATCTAATATATGTTCAGTGTCCTAGTCGATCGTTCTCACTTTATCACCAAGTTCCTACTTCAACATTTGCCGTTGGATAAGCTCGCAACTTTAAATAAAAAACCAGAAAAAGTCGAATGTTGATAAGTGATAACTTTGTCAACGAATGAAAACAAATTATCACAATTGCAAGAACAACACTAAAAAAGGCGTACAGAACGAGGAGAGTATAAAGATTGGAACGAAGTATTTGCCATAGATTATTTGCTTGAGATTAATCTAGTTTCTCATTCAACATGTAGAAATCTATAGAAATTTTGTGAGGAACTTCGTTACAATGTTGAAAATAAATGCGGATTTTGAGTGAGAAGTGTGCGGAGAACGAGCGGCACATTACACGCACACGCAGCAGATACAAGATGTGAGAGTGTGGCGTTCTGCGCTGAAGAAGTCGCACTGCAAAATTAGAGATAAACTTAATTCGGAACAAAAATAAACAACGAACGAAAAAAAAAAAAAAATATGTGCGGCTATGGAAAGGGAGAGTAGACGCAGAGTGAATACAGAACATATTGCTTTGCGTGAGCATTAAGAGCGCAAAATTACGAGTGGGCCATTGTGCATGAGTGAAGACCGAATGTGATTAAAAACAAAATCGAAGAAAAAACATACTGCAAAAAAAAACATAGAATAAAAATACAAATGATTGATGTGTGCGTTCTGACTTTTTGTCGCTTTTCTCGGTGTATTTTGTTTACTTTTTAAGCGTCTTCAAAATTATTTCGAGATTGGTATTTTTGCGCGTATTAATTTAGATGCAGTTTTTTTTTACTCGCACATTTTCGGAACTTAATAACCAAGTCGCACAACTGGTGATGCGATAACGAACACTAGAGGGCAAATAAATATTTCACATTGTTATTGTAAAAATAAATGTGTAACTTGACGATTTTTGACAACAAATCACTTGATTGTTGGGACGCACATTAAATTTCCATTAAACTTTATTGCGTTTTGGCCATTTTTCTGAAAACCAGCTTTAACCATATCGCTGCGTTTATGGATAGTTTGCATTTTTATACGTTTAACAGATGAAACATTTGGTTGATTTCAGAATCATCGGCCGAAATCGATCGGCTGACAAATTAAACAAGTTCGAAATGGAAAACGTGGAAGAAAACATCCGTGTTTGAACAATGCGCTAATTCATCATTATTGTTCATGATGAAATCAAATGCAGAATGATCACATTTTGCATGTCAATTGATTTTGATTGTTATCGCGCTAATGGCCTGAACAATGGGCAAAGAAACTTCCTTTTTGATAGTTTATTCAGGACATAAAATCAACACAAATAACGGTGACAGATAGCATACGACTTAATCAAGAGGTTGAGTTGAAATATACGCTCGAAACCATCGATTTCTGTAAGCAAGTGCCATTCTGGCAATGTGGCAATTCCAGGGCATTCGATCAAGACTCAAATAAAACAATGAATGTATTGATTTCATTTGGTTAAACGAGTGAATTTCGCATGATTATTTTCTACATCACCCTCGTTGAATTCTATTTAGCACAACAATCTGTTTATATTTTGGTCGGTCGTTTGTAAAATTCGAAATTTAAACAAAAAAATAAATAGCCGAACTGGTGTAAACAAACAGAGAGTTTGAAGAATGCGCTCGAAACCAGATACTGGCTCAAAAACAAGCTCAATTGTGTCATATTCCAAATGAGCGCTCTTCCAGAACTATTTATATATACATATACATTCGATGTGTATATATGCACAATTGTTTTGCCTCCAGTTCCATTTGATTTGTGTATATACTCGTTTATGTGTGGTTTTCTTTTTCTAACCATTTTACATTTGGTTGCGAGCTAGCACCGCTGTAACTGCGTTGATGAGGCGAATAAACCATAAAAAGAGAAAAGGGAATATGATGATGAACATACTGACACAGTGTTGTAGTGCTGTTGCGAGTCGTGCGCATCAGCCGTACGAATACATACAAATCCGCACGATAATTATTTCAATTTTTCAAGGTTACAGCTCGAAAGCAAGCATAGAATTACACGAAATTCCGTAGAGGATTGGGAAAATTTTTTGCGAATAGTTTTGTTATTTTTTTGTGGTAATTCAATACTTGCATGATTCGGATGGTGTTTATTCAAGCCTTTGGTCAGGTTGAATGCCAAAACACCGTCTCAATCTCTCATTTAATTGTGTTGATATTGTTATTTTTCCTCATCGTTTCATGTTCACGTGCCAACAGACATTTTTCAAAGCCATATTTAAAAGCAGCACTTTTGCTCAATGCCTTCCGTTGCGAACAAGTTTAATGTCAACTCAATTGTACGAATGGTTAGCAACTATATAGATGCGATTATATCACAAATGATTCAATTCGAATAGACGAAGCGAACGTCAAATTTCACATACCAAATAATGTTTAGTTGTATTTTAATGAGATATTTGGCAAGTGATGAATTTCAGAGATTCTATATTGTTAATTACATCAAAATAATTAATGAATGAATGAAAAATGGAGCTGCTTTGTGCCTTCCGCATATCGGCCTAATCATGCGAAACTCAAAGCGAAAAATGGGATCTCGTTTTTTAATAAATTCAGTTGAGAAACATTCACATTCGTTTGTTTACGAGTTCCGTCCCGATGTTGTCCTTGAACCAAGTCATTTTCATCTTATTCATTGTTTCGATCGATTTATATTTATCTCTGATTTTTTTCTTCAAGTAATTTGTCACATTGTTCCTATTTTCTCAATTGGAAATCAAATTGATCGCACGAAGAAACAAAAATATCTTGGTGCAAGCTAGATTGACCGATGCAATTGTGTGCTCTAGCACAAAGGAAGTTTACTTGAGTTTAAATCTTAAATTAAAAAAGTGAATTGTATTCACTGAATACAGCGATGTGATTGCGTAACATTGTACACCGTTCAACTGCTGATAACAACGACGAAAATTGCGATAGTAAATAACAAAGTGGCTTCTTTCATTGTCTTGATTTGTTAATAGCTGAGCGGCTCGGCAATACGAGCTCTATGAAATTTTCAGAAACTATTGTACGTTGATTGCTAATTGTGTATATCACAAACATTCGCATTTTTTCCGCTGACACTGTAAATTTTCATTTGCTGAGTTTATTCACCGCAAGCGAACGAGCGCTGCTTGATGTAAAATACATGACCTTAGCCATTAGTTAACTTATTATGATTGGTTCGCTTGGACCGGATCAAGATATTTGGGGAAAAGGCGAATCCATCAACCAATTAACGGAAATAGTTCAATATATTTCAAACGAACGGCAAATTTGCAGGAAAAATATATTCAGAAAATAATTGAATTAAATATAATGACGGCAATTGACATTTCACACGTCACATTCTTGGTGTACGTGAACAAGCACGAGCCGATTCACTTCATTCAACACACGTGAATTTTGACTTAGTTAATTTACTTAGTTCGTCAAAACACGGCGAATGTTGTAGCGCTTTTCAATGCGAATTCTACATGTGAGTAAGTAACTGAATGCAGCTCAAACAATATTTCAGTTCATTGAACTAATCAATGGATTTATCAGTAAACAAGTACGAATGACAACTCAAAATGCAAAAAACTTACATTGTCGTGCACACCGCAAACATACAAAAACTATGCATCGAGTACACGAATAGAACGCTGATTAACACTCTGCTCTCTTGACTTTTTTCTGTTCGACGTAAGTGCTGAATCGCTTAAAATAGAAACATCTTTATCGAGCTGTTTTTTCCAATAAGAACTTACGCTGTGTGACAATCCCACTTAATTTTCTGGCTGAATCGCTTCGTTCAGTGAGACATATTTTTGTCTTGTATAATTCAGGCGATACAATTGGAAACAATAAATGAATTGGAAAAATAGTTGCAGTAAAACGAATACGATGAAACCACAATAATTACTGGCATCAATCGCACAGGTGAATCGAAACACAGTTTAGCCATGGAAAAAACAAATGAAAGCAACAATTTTCATGAAATAAAGCATTCATATCGCTTTTGTTTCATTTAATTTAGTGAAACATATGTTTTCAACGTTGTTTATCAACAGAAAAAAAAGGTAAGTTTGTGCTTCGTCTTCGTTGTGTGTCGGTACAGTGCACTGAACGAATGATACAAATGGCGATTTATAAAATTATATTCACAGTTATAATCAAATAAAGTCTCAGGTGTGTGTTATTTGATTTGACTGCAATATTTGATTCAGACACTTTTCAATATGAGAAATGCATGGTGATTTCTTTGTGTTGATGTAGAGCCGACGTTATATATTGAATACATTCAACGTTTGCGCTGTAGTGATTCAAGTTAATTCAAAGTGAATCGAATTTTTCGCTGATTATATGAACAGCTGAGTGAAGGTGTCTCATTGTTGCTTATCGTTGCCAAAGAAATCTTCATTTCGTTGTATTCGTTTAAAATCAATCGAAATTTATGCGATAAGCTGAGAACGAAAATAATATTAGGTTATTAGAATAAATGCTGACTTTCTCTGATTGAAGCGCTCTATCTTCCATTTGTTTGGAATTCAAATTTCGCTTGCCTTTGCAATTTGCGTAATTGCTTAGTTTGGATTTCAGAAGAAAAACAATGGAACCGGAAATTAACTGTTCAAATCCAAAATTGAGTCAAGATTCTTGACAAAATATCACTTAAAGATTATTAATATGGAATAGATGTATCGGGTTTCTTGTGGTTCACATTGGGCTGTGTTACTGTCATCGTCAGGATGCTTTTTTCGCTACGCGATCATCGAAAACGTGAACATATCGCTCGAATCAACGTTTCGAAAAATCCTTGAAAAGTGCAAAGAATCGAAGTGCAGAAATTTTCGTTAACAACGAAGAGATAATAAATACATGCGATCGCGATTTCAGCTATATTATATATAAATATCAAATGAGTGATACATATAAGCTATACATATAGATCGATTTACATAAATGAAGGCATGTCTATACGTGAGCCATTAAAGTCGTATGGGACATGAAACGAAAATAAATTTTGACTTTTATCGCTCGGTGCCATTATCGAAAAAACAGATGATAAATGCAAATAGACTCTGTTACGAATAAATATTGCCTCTGAATGTGGAAATCGCAATCAGAAACCAGTTTGGTTTTGTTGGGATTCACTTTTGTCGAGACGTGCCGTGGTGAAGGTGTGCATTTTAATTGAAATACAGTTTCAAGTTTGGGCAAATGATCGGATCATTTATCAGCATTTGATTTGGATTAGATTTGATAAGAAAAAACATCAGAAAACCGCAAACGAGATATCGATTGATAGTTGCGTATCGAAAAAAGCTTATCAAATGCAGATAAAATGAATGTGGTTCCATTTTGATGTGATAAAAGAAATGGTTCGATGTGATGAAATCTCATTTGCAAACCAAATTCAAATAGTTGGGTATCCCTGTCCAATTGTCATTTATGACAGTCTTTGTGTTGGTTTCGTTTTTCAATGGCCTGAAGTTTTCAACAGTCACTATTTAAATTATTTGAGAATCAAGGTTATTTTGAATATAATTGAGTTTGTCTGCACCAACCATATATGATATTCTCACGAAACAATTGATATGCAAATTGAATAACAGCCGCTGCTCCCAAAGCAAATGAAGAAATACAAATTAAAAAAAAAACTCATCCGAAACAAACCAGCGATTTGTTCGCAATTGAAACAGAAAAATAATAGCTTTTTTTTAAATTTAAAATGACACTCACTCAATTTCAAATAAATTCTTTCATCGAAATCGGACAATGTTGAATCTGTTTAATTTTTATGTGGATGTTGTAAATTGGCTAACTGTGTTGCAGCGTAATGTAAATGAAACTGGCTCGCAACTTCTATCCAAGGAAGCGAGTTGTGACTGCTGCCGCGTCTCGTATGCGCTTGACGATCTGCTCTTTCGCGTGAACGGCACACCGATCGAATTCACATGTAACAAGAGCGAAACAAACTTAATGAAAGAAATGGCAATAATAACATGCAAAATTTCTTAGCGATTAACAGAAGCAACAGCTACCAGAATAATATGGCCGAGCCGAACCAGACCGATTCGGAAAAAAAACGAAAATTTTGTGGATGGAGAGAGAGAGAAAGAGAGAGAGAAAGAGAGAGAGAGAGAGAGAGAGAGAGAGAGAGACTATCGCCATAAATGATCGCCTGATACGATGGTGCTGAAACCAGTCCAAAATATCAAATTCAACCCGAACCAGTCAATAATTTTTGGAATGAAGTGATGATAAAAAAAGAACGTGAAAAAAAAATAAATAACAAACACACACACATGTAAAGTGTACAAAAACGGCACGAATACGAATAAAATGAACGAAAACCGATTGTATCATAATCAAAAGTGCGAATAGCACACCAATGAAACAGCAATTGGAATACAGTGGAACGATAGCAATAGCTACAGCAACGGCAACAACAACAACGCATACCGATGATCTGTTGTGTGCGCCGTCGACAATGCGTTGCACTTATACTGTTGTTGCTTTTTTTCGGCTGTCATTTGTTTCACTTTTGCCGCTGTATAAGCCACGAAATATGTGTTAGTCGTACATGTTGCGCACAGCCAATACGGAGCGAATATGCGGCTAAGCGACGTTACTCTTATTAAATATTTGTTTTATGTTGTCACTGGCGATTATTCCTTTTTCATTTCGAATACACAAAGATGGTAACCGCATATATATAGTAAAAAAATGAAATATTCACTATTCGAAATGCGACGAAATTGATCATTCGTTAAATGGCTCAACCAGAAACCGATGCCGAAAACGCATCTAATTTCTTATATGAATCAATAGAAACCGTTATCCATCATCATATTTACATTACAACACTTTCCGAAATGAGACATTTTTGATAGCGACACAGAAATAGCTACTTTTCCATTGCAATTTAAGAAAAGTTACAGAATTATATTCAACATTTGAACATTCATGAATCTTATCAAATTCTTTTACAACTTCAATCCAGTTCAAACCAAATATTGAAAGTCGATTTTATTGCACCAAAATGGATATAAATCGCGTTTACTCCCAAGTCTTAAATCATTTTTTCTAAAACATGAAAATAAGAAAACACGTAGTTTAGAAACTACGTTAAAATCAGAATCATCAAATTGAATCTGTTGAAATCGTTACATCGATAAATGAAAATTGTTGGATGAACTCACCTCGAAATTCTATCGAACTTCTTCTCTTGATCTTGCTATTTGCTTGTTCGGTTTAAATGAAATAAGCATACATTTAATTAACCTTTCATAACATTTGCACTTGAATTCAAAAAAATTATGATGATTCAATCAATAGCAATCTAATTGGTAGCAAACACATGTATTAACATAAAAAAAGCTGAGTATGACAAAAAACATTCATTCAGCAACGAGAACTGAAATGCAAATGAACAAATAAAAATGTTCCTCTAAAATCAAACCATTCAGTCAAAGCGAAACGCAACAAAAGCGGCACCAATCGCTTGTGTATGTGCGTTGCAGTGCCGCTTTCACTTGAAGGCACGGGAGGCATTTGCCCATGAGCCCACTGAGACTGGGATTTACACTAAATTGAATTGGATCGATTTCATCGATAGAATACAAAGCCCATCAAAAAACTATTTTGCTTTCGGGCCCATCAAAACCTTAAAGCGGCACTGGTGCGTTGTACAAAATGTAATGACGTTGTCTCTTGCCGTAAATGTTTTGATGCCGCACCAGAATTATCGAATATGCTTCAAATTGGAGAATATTTTTAACACAACTATCGCAAAAGTACACTTTACCCTTGACACCGTGCAGAAGATATTCAGAAAAAATCGCAAAGGTTCATGAGGTTTCTGCAATTTCACAGATACATTTTTGACATATAAATATGCCGATGAATTTTATGCGTATTATCATTGTTAAATTTTGAAGGACAAATAGTCAGAAGAAGAAGAAGTAAAGAATAAAAAGAAAACACTATTCACCCATACACGCGCAAACGTATGTTCCACGCACATTTTGGCAAAAATGCTTTCATTTCAGCTAATTTTCATTGGTCTGTTCCTTGCGATATTGGTAGAAGTTTGTTTACTCGTTCGCTCATTCGCATACATGTATTGGGTCCATGCAACGCTTTGCAGCGTTTGTTAGGCAACACATCGTATAGGCATATCATATACCGCTTGTGTTCGTGTGCGAGCGAATGCATGAATTGGTGGACAGCTGATATAGAATATACATGTAAAGCCGCTTCAACAACACACTTTATTTATAGAATTGCGATGTTGTTTTCAGTATTCATTTTTTTTTTTGCATCGCATGTATTGATGCAAAATAAATGCTTATTTTTCGTAGGGTTGACAAAGGTTATGGTTGATGCGGAGTTTGATGTCGTGATTTCAAACGCGTCATTATACAATCTATTATTATATTATGCAAACAGTATCGTATATTAGTGCCTGTCTTTAACAAGAAAAAAAGTCGTATTTTTTTGTCTTTTTCATTGATTTTTCGAACTATTCAAATTCGAAACGTCGTCATATTATCATTTCGCTGTGCAGTTATATTTTTTTGCAAAAAATCCGTACTGCTTACGTTCGCAAAATTGCTTATGAATGAATTCTTTACGAACTTTTGCTTTCAATGGTATACATTTGTCATACAGTTTTGCAACGAATTTTGTTTAATTTTATTAATTGATGCAATTTCAGAACAAAACTCCAGCAAAATGGAGTGCACATTGACTTGCAATTACAAACCTCTATAAATTTCAAGTTTTGCGAGTACAACAAACGCCATCTACATTTTCAATGTACAATTGAACCGCAACTTATAGAGTTACTTCGATGGCTGTTCAACAAAGCTCATGCTTTGCTGTTCCGGATGTGAGATAGGAGATTGGCATACATTCTTCCTTCAATAGCGTATTTTAATAGTTTAATCGACTTCCCTCGGGCATTTCGGCTCCCACCATTGTTACTTCATCAAAAACTCACAATGGCTCGGTACAAATTTAATAAAATAATGAATTGAATGAATCACAATGAAATATAGATACGAAAAACGTATCAATGAAATGATATATCCAGTGCAAATGAGAATGATTTGTTCAAAGTTGGAACACTTTCATAGTGTGGCACTTGTACTTGTTTCAATAATAATGTTCTATTCAATGCATGTTTCAAGTTTGCTAGAAATGAAATTGAATGAATTCTTTGGGCTCAGAGAGGTAGTGATTTTATTTAAAATTCAAAGTATATTTGTAGAACTCATGCCAGTTGCAATTTGCTCTAGAAACTTATGGCCAATTCCAGATATGATACTCCCCCGATGAAGAAATCACTTTGAATACCCAAGGCAAACACCAATGAATGCTCCTAACCTATGTAATACATTGAAGCTGTTGCGTAAACTTGTAAATTAAATTGTAACAATATTGCAAATGGAATTCTTTGAAATTGATGACGAAGAGATTTGCATCGCACATGACTTCATTGCATTGGTTATAATCAGATTTGGCTTGTGACGTCGTATTTGCTTGTAAGATGCTAAAGATAAAAGAGATTTATGGAAAAGCATGTGAAAAGTATTTTTGCTTTAGCCACGTTCACTTTTGTCATTACACCGTCTGAAAACTTCGTGTTTATGCCAAAGCACGAACCTTACAGAGCCATAACAACGCCGGACACTTTTCACAATCGTTTTCCTCTTTCTCCTGTCGGCCGCTCTCGGTCTGATTTGTTTTTGAATTTACTGCCGAACAAATTGTTGCATTACGCTTCGATGTAAATAATTTATTGGGAAAAAATGTGTTTTTTTTCTGTTCTTTTCGTCGGTTTGCTTTAAATGGTTGCCTTGTTCAACACACAGCATTTTAAAACAGTTTTTATTTATTCTTCCACTTTGTGCGGATGGTACCTTATTTCCATTCCAGTGAATAGGTGGCCATAAAATGGACCACCGCTCAACAACAATATTGAAAGCAATTCCAAATTAAAATGCACTAACAAAAAAATTAAGAAGTGTTCCGAAAGAAAGAACAAATTACGTTCTAATAATTTAAGTCTTTTTGCGGTAATCGTGTGCTTACGGAAGATTTATTTCTCAAGACATTATTCTTTGGTGAAAAGTAACGAACCACTCACAGCTCGTTTTTGTGGTCTGAACGAATTTTTGGGAGGGCGGTCGTTCGAGTAAAGTGCCTCAATTTGCCGTGAAACAATTTGCTGTACGGTTGTCAAGAACCAGATTTTATATCTCTTATCTTTTGGAAATTGTATCAGTAATTCAAAAATGCTTATCTGATATGATGTTCATGGTGGAGTTAGATGCGCTGTGCAAATAAAATGATGTAAACTTCATAAGACTGTCTATAAGTTGACCGAAAACGAAATTTTGTGTAATCATGGCATTCCATCTGTTTGAAGATGAAAGTATTGCCGCAAGTGATCATTGGGCAAATTTTTATTTTTCTTGTAATATATTTTTTTTCTTTTTATCGAACAACGTAATGAAATCACCACATTTTTCCCTGGCTGCCAGTAGCAATAATAAGATTAGTTAAGGCAACATTTTTGCATTGATGAGAAAATAGTATCGAAAGAGCGCGCAAAAACAGTGGAGCCGTAGCATCGAGGGATAATCTCATTAAACGTTTTTACTTTGCTTGATGAAATTGGTGACGACGATGGACATCAAAACGAGTCATCAACAAAAAATTAGTCACTACGTCAAAATACCCACTAAAAAGTAACTATCATGCTGTAATGAGATCACAAAGTTATTTGGAGCTAGGCGGAGAGTTTCCAATCAAGCAAGTCGTATAAATGACGAATATCCATGTCAAAACATCGACCCGACGCAAAGATAAAGTACTCGATAGCGGCGAAAGATTGAAAACGGCCGGTTTTGTCGCTGTGAAGGCCCGTGTTTGCAGAGGACATACGCGTCACCATATTCACTTCAATTTAATGGCGGCCTAAGTATTATAATCATTTACTTTTCTTTTGATATTGGCCGTAAAACTCTCTGCAATGCTCAGACATCATTTTTGTGTTGAATATTGAATTAATTTTCTGGCCTGAAGGCGATTCAGCAGTAATTAACTTGATTTCGGCAATCAATTCGTCTCTACTATGCAGGCTATTATCGTCGTTTTGCGCTGCCTTCCCAATCATTCATCGAGGCATCTTAAATTTATTCGACGAGCACACTGAATCTCGTACGAAAACTTCTTTCTTGATTCTGCAAGTAAACACACAGCAGCAGCTAAAAAAAAACATATTACAACATTGAGCGGTTGTGCAAGTTGAGAATGATGATGATTTCCCTTCCACTTATGTATCATATATGTCATATTTTCCGAGTGCCTTGCTTTCTCAGATGCCGAGATATTATTAAATTGAATCACATCAAATGAAGTGTAAACAAGGTACGGCATGTTAGAATAACTAAATGGTTCAGTAAAATACGTGGCGAAATGGGACAAGGCGCCGGTATCTCATATCGACGAGAGAACACATTCTACACAAAAGCAACATTGTTCGGGATATGAAAGCAAATCTATTGTTGTGTGCGTGTAATGCCGCGTAAATTTACTTATGCCTGTGAAATCAGTGAAGATACGAGTGGAAGAGAGCAAATTTTATCAGCTAGCAATACACAAAAACATGCTCCTCGTTGCTCTATTACACTCGCCCCCCATAAGCTATACGCAAGAGAATAAGCGTTTGTAATTGTATTTACAAACTTACAATATAAATATGCTTTCGTTTGATCAATTTGTCCAGCGGTTGCATTTAATTAAATAAATATTTGGTTACTGTGCGACGTCAATGTTATTTAAAATGGTTTCAGTCTCAATTTTTTGTTCATAATCGTGTGCTTTTCTTGGCATTTCGATGTAATGTTATTTGTAATGAAAACCCAACAAAAGATGTATATTACCGGAAAAATAGCTAGAATTTTGAAATCCGAAGACTGAATCAGATGAGTCAAATGAAACAAAACTTATTTTGCTTAGTATTTTTTTTAAACTGGTTAATTTAGACCATTTCAAACGAATATCAGGTGGAACACAATCATCATTTATTTATTATTATTCCAATCGACCCATCGAAATATTCAGCCATTTCTATTCCTCTTTCGCTGCGATTTCTAAATATATAAAATTATCATTCAGCTGGCGAAAACCCATTCTTTTTCGATCCTCTTCTGATTCAGATAGATGTTCGTTGTCCTTTTTTTCGCAACATATTGTAACATGGCGTTGTGCATTCGCAATGGGAAAATAATACACGAAATATTGTTTTCATCAAGTGTATACACAGAAGCAGATGCCACCAGTTGAATATATTTTCATAAATTATTTTCGCATTAGAGCGCTCAAAGTTTGTGTTCGATATCTGTTTGGTTTTGCGATTTGTGATTTAAAGAGTACTCGAAGGGAAGATCTTCCTTCCGAGGCTTGGTGTTCCAGAAACTGGGTCAGGTCAACTGTTAATATTCAGATTTTCCAACTATTCTTTGTTGTGTGCATTGGATTTTCACTCCGGAATTTAATCAATTTGAACATTTGGTACGCAGAATAACTCGCACTTATAAATAAATTCAACCTCTTCAGCATGGCTGTTGTGTGTGATGAATGGGATTCTGTGGATCAATTCTTGATAAAAAAAAGTACATAAAATCATTGATCTGAGCCTTTGGGAATAGCCTTGGAATGATTCGATCCTTCGACGCCGAACTTAACATGAATAAAAATAATAAAATTCTTGAATATGCCTGGATATCGTAAATTCAATGGTTTAGGTGTATATTTTAATAGCCAACGTATTGTTGGATTAGAATCAACACCCTTTATCGAGGCGAGTCGAAGATCTCAATGTTTAAGCTGCGATATTTATGGCTCACCTGTTTAAAGGTTGCTTGATACATTTGCTTATTCTCTCGTGCGAATCAACATTCCTCAATTGATCAACCAAGCATAATGCTATTTACTGCGCACTCCATTCATTTTCGGACAATGTATAACGGCATTTCGAATTGTTCGTTCGAATCTTCCTCTTGGTATTTTCTCTGAAATACACGTTCACAGACAGCACCTTTTTTACATGGTTAGCCACATGTTGGTAAACTAAAGTGTGAATATGAGCTTCATAAATCCGATTATAACGTGCAACTTGGTGATCTTCTCCGATTCGGTGATGGGTGTACAGAGCATAAAATTTGATGAATCCTTAGATATTTTCAGCAAACTCTTCGTGCGTCAATTTATGATTGAAAACATTGGAAGCGCAATTTTGTAGCCGTTTCAATGCAAATTATACTTGTTGAAATGTGATAGTGATTCCTGAAAAGCGCTTTCAGCTATTGCAAAATATTTTTTTTTTTTCTTTCACTCACTTTCTGCAACAAGAAGAAGCACCAATTTGAGCATTTACCTACCGGAGATTTGTGTGAAACGTCATCTCTCAGCGCAACGAATGCTTTATACGATAAAACCAATTGCACATCTGAGATAGTGCAGAAAAGTATTCTCGATAAAGAAGAACAACAACCACGGCAAAAGCAAACATGCAACAAACCACACGGACCTGTGATAAATCACTTGCAGATGCAAAATAGAAAAGCAGTAACACATTTATCAACATTAAACTGTTCGACAGAGACTAGTTTGGGTGCTGCACCACTGCAAAATGCTGTGACGTTGAACATTGGTTTTTCAATTTCTCCGTTCACCAAGATAATTCTCTATACATTCACGAAGCTCAAAAAAACACAAACAGTAAGGATATTATTTAATCATTCGAACCAAACTCGAAATGGTTTCATTTGATTAGAAATGGAATGGAAGAATAAAAAAAAGCCAGCAGTGCAGAATAGAATATTAAAGGAGGAAATTATGTGTCGTAAAATTGTTTGGAGTTTATCAACTTCCGGCGAGATGCATTTGCACACTTGATTAAATTTTACGGATGCAATCCAAATATATGGCACTGTTTTGTTTGGCTTTCCGCACACAGATAATCAAATGAAAAATTGCATTAATTAACAGTGAATAATGTTTCGGAATAAAATTCAGTGAGTGCTGATTTGTTTATTGTATTATGTGGGCCCATTCTGGGGGTAGGGCACCGATTATATTTTGTTTCTATATTTTGTGCCTTCTATTTTTCCTTTTTTTTTAATTTTGTAATATGCACACAAACACGCTAATATTCTGCGTAATATCAGTCACGAGCCGAATATTCTGTTATTGAAAGATGCAACATGGTTCCATAAGAGATTTTTGGCTTTGTTTTCTCTTCCTGCATTGTTTTTGTCAGCCATTTCTCGTGGCTTCGTCTGGGCGGGAGCTCCTCATAAGCTGTGGTCATATCACTATGGTTTGGCTGATCTCAAACACAAGCTACTTGCGACTAACCCCCCGATCAAATTTAAATCATTTTTTCGGGAGGTCCATCGAATTAGTAGATTTATGAATGATGCAAATTTACGTTTTTATCCTCTTGAATGTGTGAATAGGCAGATTGAATCGCTCGGCTTGAATGGCCCTCTCATTGCCGCGTTAATATAGCCCAAAATTGGTAAATTCCCACCTTTTCTTCGTTCGTTGTTTCTTGGCTCGCCTGAGCTTGAAACACCATTTTGCTAAATCATTGGCAAATCAGCGTATTTCAGCTACCTTTTTTATGAGAAGTCTTTTTCAGCCACCCACGCAAAGCTCCAGCTTTGTGATGTCGATGCCTCACAAATGCAGTGGATAGGTGAGATTTTATGAACAGCGTACGACTTCAGTTGATTAAGTGGAATCAATATCACCCCGTTTTTCATGTATCCTTCAACGCGCACAGGTGACAACATTTGCAATTTCATTCAATTCGAAGAAGTCAGCATTTCTGCCACTTTCTCCATTTTTCAAATTAATTTCTTTTCCTACTACTGTTTCGGTTTTGATATCAACCGGATCGTTTTAGATTGTAGTTAAGAGAGAATCAACCATATTGATTTCGTTAGACAGCATGTGATTCGAATTCAATATCGAAAGCATTCAAGAAAGAATGATAACAACGCATTTCCCCATAGCCCCTTTCATTTGCGAAACGTTATTTATCGCTTTTCTTTCTGTCCACAAGCCGTTCAATGCAACGGTCCATACTTTTCGACGATGTTTTACATTTTCGATGCAGACAAGCGAAACCTACATCAGCGGATTTTATTTGTGGTATACCTTTTATTCGGCCAAATCAGCATTTTGTACCGTTTGCGGATCAATGATAAGAATTCGATTACCCTCCCCGAAAAGCAAAATTGTGGACAAGCTCATGATAGCCAACAATTGCGGCCAATCGAATGAATGGACAGATTGGATTTTTCCACATTGACAAAGGACTAACAAATTTGAACGGTTAATAACTGAAATGAAAAATCAAATAACCCAAACACACGCACAGCCGATGCCGTTTTGATTTGATACAATCGAAACGAGCAGAGTAAGAGAGAGAGATAGACAGCTTTGGTAAATTTATTATTATTGCAACGAAACTATTTTTATGCGTGATATGATTCGCAATTGAAATGGAAATATGTTTTGAAAACCGAGAAAATACGTACTAATATAATACTATTGCAAAATAAATAAGAATGAATCGAAAATTGGGGAACGAATAGAGGCATGGAAAAAGATTCACAACGGATAAAAATATTGGGTGCCAATAAAATTGCCAGCAAAAATTGTGCCCAAGCAAATGTGTGCACGAATACATATAAATGGGTATATGTTTGTTTTTTTTTCCATTAAATTTATTTGCACGTATTCGGCAGGAACGGAGAGGTACAGAAAAATTGGGCTTTCATCCGTGCATAACATAAACAAAAAATATACGGTTTTCTATTTATTGAGCACTGGTGAAATAACGGAACACAAGTATATCAGCAAAGGCTGCGAATCGTACCGCAATAAATTGATCCCTGCACCACCACTGGAATCAATGCCATCATATCCACATGCAAAAGAATTGACTCAATCATAATTTAATCCCTTCGACTCGCAAATATACATCCCGACGACGATCAACCAAATGAAAATGTAAATATTAACAACAAATATAGATATTGCATATTTATTGATGTCAATAGCACCATATACTTGCTTGTTTCAATTTGTGAACAGAAACAACGTTTATTTGCGATTAACACAATGATTGCGTGAAATAACGATACGTCGAAGCACAACCTTAGACATTCTTTGTGACTCGATGGGAATGATGTGTTAAGAGTGCTGAAAAAAACTGATTGAGGAAAAACCCTTTTGGAATATATGAGTCTTGTGACATTCAAAATCAATATTTATCCATCGATCGAAAATGATTTTGTAAATAAATATCCAAATGAAATTGGAAATTGCATCGTTGATACAACATCTGTGGCTTTATATCCACATATCATACAGTTGAAACTCTTGTGGATAGTATGCAAACATTTTTTCAAAACTATATGCTTCTGAATAAATTTCAAGTAGAGAAATATATTTCTCTTGCTCTTCTTTCGCTGTTCTCCAACCTATGCGATATATTGCAGAAATTCCATCTTCATAAAGTTAAAATGCAAAACATTTGAAAAATAATTTCATTCATGTTCCACACCAAACAAATCACGTCACTTGCTATAGAAAAAACTTGGGCTGAAGATCGTCAGCCCCCCAGTTTCGATGAGGTGAAAACTGGCTTCAAATCCTGAATCGGCATAATCCGTAGAATTCTTTCGTAATATATTGAATGAGAATTTGTAGTTTCAGAAGAGCCGATTACAAATAAAAAAAAAACCAATCGAATAGCAAATCTATTCGAACAAACAAAAAAGTGAACTAAAGCCAGTTTTTTTTACCAAAAGCAGGGGCCGACGATAATAAGCCAAAAACTTGCATTTTTTTACATAGTTTTAATTGTAATTAGCAGTTATTTGATTTAAAATTGTCCGCATGGAACGTAATGAAAAAGGAATTAGTAGGTTTTCGTTAAATAAAACTAGCAAATTCAAATCTACTGCCCATAAAATGTGAGATGCAATAAAAATATTACGGAACAAACATAAAAAAAGAAAAGAGTTAAACGCGGGTGATTTACAGAGCTCCAAAAAAATCTCAATGAAAGTAAACGAAATTATTTAAACCGAGATTCTGTCCAGTGTTTCAAGTGAAGAGCCGAAGTAAATGAAAGCAATGTTTAACAGCATAGATTTTCCATCCAACTATTCGTAATAAATTTAATAATTTTCGTTTGCTATAACTTTGCTGACCACTTCCGAACAATGGCGACGCAAAAATTATTCGATGATGCTCTGTTGCACGCTTTTGAAATTAAAATATATTCTATGGAGCAAAAAAAAAAATGTTGTAATAAACAACCATAATTAAAATTCTCTTTCGCATTCATTCAGGAAAATATTTTCTCGTTTCAGCGGAAACGCAAATTTAAAAACACAGATATTTGATTTTGGACAAAGTTTAAAATATTTTGAATCATTTCCGATCCTTTCAATTGAATTTGACAAGGCAAAATCATGGTTTTGAGGCAGAAAATTGAACGGAAAATATTTTTTCTGGTCACAGTTCAATTGAACTTGACATATTTTCCGAAATGTGTTAAACTCAATCAGAAACTTTACTAAAGCATATATATCATTGGTATTTGATGAGCTGAATTTTAGACGAGATATTTAGGTGAATATTTTCTCGCAAAAGCTCATCCGGTCATTAGATTCTTTTGCTGATTTGGCAATTTCAATCTATATTTTATCGATCAAATTAAAGCAAATTTGACTCTCGGCAACAATTCATTATACTGTTTTAAAAAACAATTAGTGTCTAGCTCACGATTGCTAGTGAAATTAGGGACTTCATATTCAAAATATTATGTACATCAGACAAGAGCAAGCCAAAATTCGATGGAGTTCCAACTGTTTAATAAACAACAGTAATTGATGCAGCACTTCAAGCACTTATATTCGATAGCAAATCAAACCCATAAAATGATCTCATTAATATGAATTGTAAATCAAAAGTGGCCATTCATTTGGATTTACTGAACATCATAAAGTGCTATGAAACCCGACACTTTTACATACAACTGCAAAATGAACGGTGCACGCAAACAGTAAATCTCTTTATGCTTTATCGAAAATTTCCATCATTTGTTGAGAGTGGGTGAAATCCAATTCCCTTTCATTAGCATTCAAAGTAATACTTGTTGCCTGCACAACAAGAGCCCAAAATGTCAATGTAATTGATGATTTTACTTCCTTCGTTGTCATTTTCACTAAGTTACTTATATTTTTACGTATGTACAATCAAATATCAATCATTCGCTTACAGGATTCTAATGGATTTTCAAATTAATCGTTCGGAAACACAGGTAGCACAGTAATATTATGAAACAGACTCTAGATGCTAAGAAGTTATAAACTTTTATCAATTTGAATAAACTATAGAATGAACGACTTGACATGATTTACCAGCGACTGAATTGATGCTACCCATTTTTACCCTTTGTGCATATGATCGACGAAATCAATGATAAATCGACATATTGATTCCCATGATTGAAACCGTCTGAGCTAGAAAGTAAAATTGTTTCGCATATGCATTCCTTTCGAATACTTTCATCCTCAATAATTGATTCTTGCAACAATTCATGAATTCTGACAAAATAAGTTCAAATGATAATTAATTCAGTCGGTGTTTTCCTTCTTGAACCAAGATAATATAGGGTGGGCCATATACAATTTGCATTTTGACATTTAAATTTTGACATTTGAGACATTTTGACATTTGAGCTGTCATTCTCTAAATAAACAATTTTGTCAAAATGCAAACGTTAGATGGCCCACCCTGTATATTCACCAAAAATCCGTCTCTTCTTCTCAATTAGAAGAGCATCAAAAATGCATCGCACAATTTCGAGGTTTTTGTTTGTAAACAATTGAAAGATGCATGAACGACATTAATTGTAACTCGTATAGAAAATCTCTCAAGAGACAAATATTGTCGGTAATGCGAAAAAAATGTGTCCAACCATGAAATGTTGAATATTTTATCCGTCAAAATTGAATCAAAAGTTGTTTGTTTATTTGGCCGTCACGCAAAAGGTTTTTCGTCCGTTTACTAATTCTTTGGTAAATGCAAACTTTTTAATGAATAAACTTTTTTCAGGTATTTTGAATAACCTCCGCTTAGCTTCTTCTCTGATATTTTAGAAAAGGAAACGTCATGACGTGGCATTTTGAAGGAGAAAATATAAAACAACAAACGTAATAATGGCTTTCCATCAATGTGATTATGTTATTTAAATATTTACTGGTTGACGGTGGTAATTGCGACAGTTTAATTCATCTGTTTTGCGGTTTGCTTTATGCAAATGCTTACTGATTCCGTTCGTTGTAAACATTTCTCTATTTTGTTTATCGCAACTTTTCACATTTCATGCAAAGCGAGAATTCACCTTCAATTGAATTTCAGCATAAATATTTATATAGAATTGTAATTTCTGGCTATCATTCCGCTCAATGGATTCCGTGTCATGCAATTTAATTAGTTTTCGATTGTTTTGTGGATGATGTGAATTTAATTTAAATAAGTCATAGATTTGTTGGATAAAATAGCGTTTATATTTCGAAGGAATCGATTCGGCATTCCAATAAAGTTGCAGAATGCTCTTAGTGTGCGTGATGCTTTTGTTAGTTTAGCGTTTCAAGTTTTCAATGACGCAAGCAATAGAGACGAATTTCGATGTTTACACACATTTTCTGCTACAGCAAAATATTCACAATATTTGGAATTCAGCACTCAAACTTTAAGCGTAAAATAATGAAAAACTTTTGAATTTATAATAATAATTTTTTGGCTAAACTACTGTACAAGTTCTGCTGGGAAAATATAATGAAATTTTAATTGAAGAGCGAGCTACGCCGCCGGAATCTTTCATTCCGGTGGAATAATTGTTTCATGCATTCAGTTTTGTAAGGCAACCAATTGAGGCCGACAAAAGGCAAATTATCCAAACATTTCGGGAGATTTTTAAAACAATCGAATCAAACACTCGATACCTCGAAGCAACATGAAAATTCAGACGAGTGCCAGAATAATTAAAACGATGTTTATGTTATTTGTTGGCGGTTACATTTACCGCAATTACATAAAAATCCACCTGCTATAATCGGGCGAGGGTCACCTTCACAAAACGCAAAATACCAATCCAAACAATTCCCATCGTTTGTTTGAATAAGTGGAATTCAAGTTAATTTTCAATGATTAGCATTCGAAGGCTGGAAACTTTCTCTCATCCTTTGTTTGATGTAAAATGCTACTTCAATAGTTCACAAAAGCAATTTTATACATTTTGGTGATTTGAAAGTTTCCATTTAAAATTACCGAAATGGGGTTGAAGATTCATTTGCATTTTCGATTGTTAGTAACCGACTCTTGTCGATTTAATATCATCTTTGATTTCTAGAAGCTTTTCAACTCAAAAAGAGCGAGTGCTTGGGAAATAGTTTTTCAAACAATCGATAAATGTTTGAAAAGTGTTCTAATGAAAACGTGTAGCTGAGAATTTTCCACTTTGATCTTTTATCAATTTAAAGGCGGTTTCTGATGAATTGAACGCAGTGTTCCAGCTCATTTGGTTTGGCCACGATTAACATCTACAGGAGAGATAATGCTTGCATTGAAATCAGTGAGAGAAATTTTGGAATTTATGGGCCTTTTACTACTCGAGTCACAGAAAAAAAATTCATTGCATTATGTGAAAAATGTGTTACTGACAATTCCAATGGTGTTGCTGTTGATACCTTTGTGTGCATACATAATGTTCAATACGCATAATTTACTCAATGCAACGGATGTGTTATATGTGATTTCGGCTACAATTCTCTGCATTGGCCAATATTGGTTTTTGGTGGCACAAAAACGGCCATTATTGAATCTGTTATCTGAACTTCAAGCGTTAATCGATCAAAGTATATATCAAATCGGATTTTCCACTTTACATTTAAATGGCCAACAACATTCGATGATGGGCTTTTTTTCGATTCCAGGAGAAAATGAGTCGCGAAAGTTTCAGAACTTCATCGAAAATGAACACCGAGTTTTAATTTTTACGAAACAAATGAAGGCTTTTGTTTCATTTTCGTCATCAATTTGCCTATTTTTACCATTCACATACGCTGGAGCTCGGTTTTTGATTGGTGAATACACACACAGTGACTGTATTTGCCGTATAAATTCAAGTAAGGACTGCATACATTCATTGATATATCTATTCATTTTTCACGTTCAGATGTTTTTGCGTTTCAAATTAATATTATAATCATTTGAATGTGAGTGAAAATTAAAATTGAATCTAGAGCCATTTTTAGCTGATCAAATTAAATTAGCAATCAAACAATTTATTGATTATAATTAAACAGAATGCCCTTTGATGAATCAACCGTTATTGGATACTCAATATCCTACATAATCCAATTGAGTGGTTCGGCATCGATTTGTTCCATCATTTACACTATCAACTCTCTGTTTTTTGGCGTATGTTGGTATTTTCGAACATTTCTATTAGATTTAATATCAATATTTAGCGAATTCAACGAACTCTATACAAAGGAAACACACGCTAGTTCCTTTCAAAGGGATTCAAAAGCTCGTATTCTACTCAAAAAATACGTTCAAACGCATATCAGTATTATGAGGTAAGTCATTTAAATAATGACTATTTATGAATATCGAACCAATGAATTGAATCAATTATGGTTCTGTATCGAACTCACCAAAAACCGTAAAAATTTACCAAAAATCTCCAAATGTCACCTAAAATCATCAAAAACCACATACAACTCCAATTGCTTTATATTTCATCAGGTTTATTGAAAATTTTGGAAGAATTATGAGTGGCATCATATTTTTAACCTTTTTCATCAGTATAACATGGTTTTGTACATCACTCTATCAGATTCATGCGGTGAGTGGAATAGCCATCACTTGTCCTTATGTCTTCTTCTTTACGCTATTTTTGTATTTAATTGTGCTAGCATATAATGAGAATGTCCTACATGTTGTTACAAAGCATCATGACAACATCAGCCATCCTTTCAATCACCTTCATCATGTGCTATTTCGGGAACATGGTGACCACCGACTGCGAATTAATAGCCAATTCCATTTACAACAGTTTGTGGTATCAGTTCCCAATCAAACTCCAAAAATCTATGATAATCATCATACAACGTTCGCAACATTCGTTCTTTTTTACCGCTTTTAAAATGTATAGATGCTCGCTGCGCAGTTTTACAGGCGTGAGTATTATCGATTTGCTCTTTAAAGCTCGTTTTTTTGCTTGTTTCTGTCATTTTTTGCTAGCTTTAATTTTTATTTGCAGATAATCAATTCGTCGTTTCAAATTTTCATGCTGTTTCGATCGTTGAGCTTGAAATAATATTAAAACAAGTAAAATATTCATTGAAATCCTCAAAATCGTTGAGCTATCCTTTGAACAAACGTAAAACTAAAGTTGGATGCTGAATCCTCTGAATAAATCATAGCGATAAATGGATTTGGCAAAATAAGATCAAAAATGAATAAATGGTGATGATATGAACAAAAAAGTTTATTGTACATTTTTAACTGCGTTCACTGCTTAATATAACAGAGGTGCCGTCGAGACGATCGATACATAATTTTTCGGCACTTTTGAGATAACGGCACTTTTTGAGAAATA
This sequence comes from Obolodiplosis robiniae, assembly GCA_028476595.1. Lineage (NCBI taxonomy): Eukaryota > Metazoa > Arthropoda > Insecta > Diptera > Cecidomyiidae > Obolodiplosis > Obolodiplosis robiniae. The sequence continues at coordinate 11,115,839 of CM052015.1, read as the reverse complement.
CGCTTTCTCAAGTATCGACAATATCAACTTGCTCCTCCAATAGCAAATTCGTTTATGCTGATTGGATTATGATGTTTTTTGTGCTTTTTCATTGTTAATAGAAGTAAATGCAAGGTAAATCTCGGTAAAATAATCTCATTTCAAAGATCATGCGCCACAAAAGTCTTTTATTGGATTTGAAAGATAAACTAGATAAACTTGTGCTTAATTCAAGATCCATGAAAAGCGCATTGTCAACAGAAAATAGAAATTACATGTTTGCTTCTAGCTGATTCTTAAGCATAAGAATTATGAGGTAGATATTTTTCGATTGCTTCAAATCAACTGGGTGCAAATGCGTACAATAAAAGAAAATTCAATGAACACCCAATGTTTCAATAGGTACAGAATATTATACACAATCACATCCAAGTGAAGTGGAATACAAGCCGATGGCAGATTCGGTTATAGTGAACCAAATCTTCGTGAGTTGTGTGATAGTCTCTAGGGTAATTTATATCAATAAATGTTTTTCTCAACCTTTTTCGATACCATGAACGGTGATCGCTTACAAAGCATTTCCATTACATAAAATGTGATATTGAATTAAGTTTGTGACAATAGATAGCATTTTTCATTTGAAGGTTACCTTTAAGTGAAACATAATCCTTTGAACCTTTTTGAATTGCCAGCGATGAACATAAATTACTTTTCTTTTATGTGAGATGTTTTTCAATATTAAATATTACTTTGAATAATTTTTCTACACATTTCAAGAAAACTTATCCGATGCGAGTTCGTCGCAATCTATTGTAGGTTGGGCTCAATCCATCATTTCATTGAATATAAAATTCAATACAACATTGAAGGAAAGAATTGAATTAATAATTTCGTAATTTCAAATTAATTCAGTAGATAAAAATACGTCCAATAATGTAGTTGCTCATAAAATATTAGTAAAGCAGCTTCTCGGTGCAGAAACCCAGTGAAAGCAATCATCGTTTCAAAAGCACTGTTATTATATTAATTAAGTAGAGCTATATTTGCTATGTTTCAACTCGGAGTTTTGTCCGTCATCGCAGGTAAATAAGCTTAAGTGAGGATAATAAGCTTGGCATTCAATATCTCTCAGTTGAGACAAGATGACGAAAAAAACTTAATGCAAATAATGTGAAAAACTTAATTACTTCAAAGATTAAGCATATATAATGTTCAATTTGTAAACAACAGGGAATATCAAATTATTTTTTTTCCATTTTCGTTGCACTTCTTCCTGAAAATCTACTTAAGGATGGATGTTTGCTTGGCCATGCTCTTTGTTCAAACATTTCAAACTCAACAGCAATTAAAAGTTAATCAGGCAGAAATGTTTTCAACTCATTTGAATGTAAATCAACAGAACGACGATTTTACCATTTTTCTTCTAGTCTTTTTTTTTGACATCCTGTGAATGGCAAGAGTGTTTCTTGAATCTTCCTCGCATTTTTGAATGGAAACATCGTGATAGGCGAGAATAAAGCTAGCTTTCATTTTTTTGTTTAATATCAAATTCAAATTTTGATTTTAAAAATCTCGCTAAGGATGAATATATTAATGTTCAAATATTCAAAACAACATGTCGTTTGGATTAAGCCAATTAAATTTCATCGGTAGAAAATAAACCATTCCTTGATTGCCTCCGTGAGCTTATTTTCCAGAAGAATAAATATACTACTGGAAATTTTCGAAGGTTTTTACTCATCTGCTATTTGGCAGTCAATGCAAAGTCGCTAGAATTTTACTGAATTCAAATATTTGGCGATGTTGTTGATGCTGTCAATGTTGTTGTCGATAAGTTTCAGTAAAATTCTAACCATTCAGTGTGCCAAATATTAAGTACGTTATTTTTTCAATATATTGAATGGCTAACATTCAGCGCTGATTTTTGTTGCTACCGAAATTCAGTGTGCTAAAATGTTATTGAGTTGGCTACTTTTAAGCCATTCATTGCTCAATTTTTCCACTCGGTTTAAATGGGCGACAATATTGTATGAACTGCCTGTAAGCCAGACGTTGTGCACCTGATCCAGTTTGCTCAACTTCTAAATCGCACCAAAAATGTGATTGGATAAACGATACACACGGTTGGAAATCACCAAATGTCCATCGCAGACGAACAGCAAATAAGACGAAAAGATAATTGAACGAATTTTTTCATGCGCATAAGTTCGTTCAATTGGCAAAAGCTTGAGGACATGCATAAGTTGAGCAAATATTTGGAGGATGATGAATTCGACATATTTTTTCAGCTTGTTGACCTGCATGTGTGATAAATGAGTCTCAAACGTTACGCTACATGATATGCGCGCACAAAATAAATAAATTTCGGCAATACACATCGTAAACAGTTTGACACAATAAAACATCTGACGTGAATCGTTGCTCCAACAAATGATGCGAGATATGTTTATGAAAAGGTAGAGGTAGACAGGTAAAAGGTGAGGGATATCGAGATTATGCAAACACGAACTGAAATCGAATCAAAAATTACACCTTCGACATCAAGCTGATGAATGAAATTTTATTAAATTTATTTTGAGTTCGCATATTTAATGAGTTTTGTTTAATATGCGATGAGTTTCGATACTGTTCGGAATACCTTTCAATGCGGTGTTTTCTATTAGAAATAAAATACAATTTTCAGAATTTTTATAAACTCTTTCCAACCAGTTTCTTCCCACCAGCAAATGACTTTTTTATTATTACATCGACTTACTTTAAACCTTACGATTGAATCGTCTTCACAAGATTCTCTTCCCAATAATGGCCGATGGCAACAAATGATTCTACATATTATTGGCTGTGGGCTATTTACACTTAATTGAAAACTTTTTCTCTTCAATATTAAATTAATTTCCAACATTACGACTTTGTGCGTGCGTGTGCGTTGTAATTATAAGAATCTCAATGTCTGTTTGTTGCAAAGTCAACCGTTGCTGTTCCTAAGACTGGCATCAAATATGGTCGAATACATGCTAACACTACTAATTGAGTGCATGATTCTTGATAATTTTATCGGAGAATGACTGGCACAACTTTCGATGGCTGTGTTCCATTTTTTCGCGAGCTCAGCTGAATAAAAAGCGAAGATAAGAAACAAAGCCAAAACGAAAAGTGGTGGTTGTTAGTTACACTACGAAAACTCTGTATGTGGAGGAGGGAAGAGACAAAAAAAAGAGTGTGATAAATATCTGCTCTCTCGAAACATTTGGATGATGAGATCGCTCATGCGATGAAAGTTTTTAAGGGTATCAACAAAATATTTCCGCTCTCGATTCGTATCATAAATCCATGAAAGTATCGCCTGAATGTTCCAAGCCCTCGGTTTTGGAATAACCGCTAGAAAATAATAAATCCCATGTATTTCGTTAGACTGTAAAAAATTACAGCTTGCAACGCAAAGTCAGATAAAGTCTCCCCAAGAAATATTTATTGCATTTTCATATTGGAAGGAAGCAAAGAAATCAGAAAGTTAATTCACTGAAAAAAATTGAGCAAGATATTTACGATAATACGTAAATACTTTTTTGATATTCAAACTACCACTTTATTGTAAGCGTAGGAAGTGTTAAGTAAGAGCAATCCTTTCATAAAACATACTTTTAGGTATTTATCAATTTTTTTTCTCCGTTTTGAAAAATGATAGTAGTGAAATTATTATCTATTGTATTTCAGACCGGCTGAATGAGCCGAATAAAAATCGAATATGCGAATCCATCAAATTCTCTATGTTTCTGAAGAACTTCGTTTCATTTTCACATGTATAACTTGAATTCGAATATTTCACAACTAGATTTATAATTTGAAAGGACCTTTATATATTGTAGAAATGCGAGAACAGGTCAATTTAAGTAGATTCTAGTTAGTCGAATTTACTGAGTGTACAAATGAATATTCAGGGAATTTTCATATTTATCGTTCCATGTGACCAGTATTGCGAAGACAGATCAATAAAAGATTGTTTTTTCCTGTCCAAATGCCAACTGAATCCGCAAAGTGAACGACTTGACAGTATGTTCGGTGTATCCACACTAAACGGTAGCTGTGTCATCCCGAAAGATTGCACGTAGCCGCTTGTTCAATGCCAAAAAAAGTTTGCTTTTTTATCTGCTTGCAAACGATAATTGTACATAGCTGACGTATGATGTTTATGATAGTGGCCGAAAAGCTATAAATAAACAGATTCTTTTTTTATTATTTAGGGTCCACTGTAATAGACACGGTCTGATGACAAATTGAATTCAAAGTGGGAATTCATTCAACTTTCTAATAAAAGTAGTAAAATGTTTCATTGGTGCATGCTAAATGTTAATAAACGTTGAGCTAAAAGTGCAAAACGAGCAACAAACAGGGTGAGAGCCAACAAAGTTGGTGCAGATAGAGGTTTCAATCCATTAAAAAAGTTTTGGTTTCGGTAATGTATCCATATGGTTCGTGCTGGCTATTATTTGTCAGTGTCATTCGATCGAGGAGAGGACAAATCAAATTTGCATCACGTACACCATATTACAGCTTGTGCTATGTGGTCTCTTGTCATCAATTTGAGTTGAGATATCGTGTTTTCCAGCGCTTTACAAATGAATGTAAGAGAGAACATTATTGTTTCGCAAACAAATTAATTGGAATAGTTTTGCTATGAAATTTGACGCGAGATAATGATGTTTTCTTCTATTCCCATACTACATTATGTTTTTGGCAGATTTTAATTGAAAGTCATAGTAGCTTTTAGTACGAAATTCATTTGAATCGAGTGAAATGTCAATCCGGGACCATCCACGATTATTATCATTTACATGAAGATTTGGCATAATTACCGTATGTTACGGTCAGTCTGTTTGACATATATAAAATAAGGTATTAAGAACTCTTTCGCCTTTCTTTTGCTATTTAAAATGTCTGATTGAATTACACTTATGAATGGTGTGACATGATTCACTTGAATTGCATTATCATTTATTACAACGCTAGAATATTGATTTTTAGTCCTTCGGCAACAATTGGAGTGTATTTAATGAACTAACACGGAAACACGCAATCAAATTTTTTCATGTAAGCATATATTATTTAATCGTAATGAAAAGGGTCGATTGCCATGTAGCTTTGATTAAATTGCATTAACATTCAATACATTGACGAGAAATTGTGTTATTGACTTTTGTTCACAAAATATATTTTATTTCCCCGATGAATTCGAGATTTGATATACACTCGAAAGCTTGATGAAATTGAAATTCTCTCATTGAGCCAAGAATATTTTCGTTTCATTTGGACAAGTGCTCGAAGTGTCACTTTTCCCACAAATTGTGATGATATAAATAAGCCAAAAATCTTAATCATATATTGCTCTGTCTTTATAAATATTTAGATTAGCATAAATGAGTTGTGTTTGGAGCAACACCCAGACGTGTACGTGTTGCACGAAACTTAGTTGAGGGAATTTCAAAAGCATTTTCCATGTTCGTTTCTTTTACTCATTACACGTTAATTCCACACAGAAACTTTATCCTTTTCTTCCACTCCCTCTCTCTCTCTCTCTCACTCTCGTCCTTTCCAAGCAAAATTCGCATTTGATTTTATATTTTATTCTAACATTTATTTGGATTAAACGATGAGAAACGGCATCTTTTATTCGCAAATTTTTCCATATTCATATGTTTTCAGAGAGAACCATACAAAAAGATTTCGCACATAGAATTCCGACTTGATGTTAAAGTGCTCATTTCATTTCATATGTCATATAGTACAAAACGTCAATAGCGCGCACTTGAACTTTGTCATGTGTCATCGAGGCAGCAGTAGCAGTAACAGTAGCATCATCCGACACAATGGAATATATTTTCATGCAAGAAATCACTTGCTTCCTTTTCGAATTGCTAGTTGATCTTGGTTGCATGCCGCATTTAAACATTCCATTTCATCTTTGAAATTCGATATGAATTTACGTACAGCATGAGTGAGAGATATAGAGACACACAGAGAGAGTGAGAAGAACGAGAAAATAACGATTTTGCTTATTGCTTGGCAAAGTTTTTGTGTGCACAATTCAGTTAATGTCAAATGGTGAAGTTCAAATGGAAGCATTATTGGATGTACTTGATGCGTGTGACATGTTTTAATGGTTTCTTATAATGGTTGACAACAAAAAGTCGACGAAATAGCTTCACTTCCTCTCTCTTTTCTTCTCAGCCACTCTCTTTCTCTTTTTTCATGGGAAACTTTCACTAGTGAAGCGATAAAGGAAAAAGGAGTCCGGCCAAATGAAAATATTCAAAAACCATCTCGAATGATTTTGATTGTCTAGAAAGTTTGAAGAGTTTCTTATTCAGAATGTACTCCATAAGCATCTTTTGGGCTTCTAATTTCGCATATGAAAAAGTTACATTAATCCGTATAAATGTTGAAACGTTTCTCTACTTTTCCTTGAAATTCTTCCTAATTCTGATGAGATGTGCTTTCATTTTAATTGTAAGATGGAAAAATATTTCACAACACTAAAGAATGATGAGAAGATTCACTGGATGCTTCTGACATTCCATTTAAGTTTCAACACTTGTGGCTGCCTATGAATAATATTTTGTACAAAAATAACATGCAAATGCGATTCAAAATGAAATGAAGACTTAAAACATTTCCAATTTCGATTCTTTATTATCAAAAAGTTTTTCGAATCGCATACTTTTTTTTCCTAATGCATTAAAATCTGCGGAACTTTGAAATCCATTTTGATTTGTTTCCAATTTTGATTAACATGTGCTTGAATTAAGTTAATGGTGCAAAAAAGTGAGGGAAAAATTGGCTAACCCAATTTCCGACGCACATTTGGGGCTGTTCAACATCAGTGGCTTTTCCATTTAATATAAATTTCGGTGATTATTTGGAATTTCGAATCAAATATTTGCATTCTATTCCCAACATCATGTTTTTATAGACGCATTCAGATAACAGCGATTTGCAAACAGTGAAAGCGGCAATCTACAGGTAAGTTCATTGTTTATTCATGCACAAATGTAAATATTTAATCTCTGGTGAAAACCACAACAAAAAATTATTTACGATTAAAAACGCTGGTTTTCAGATAACAAATATTCTGGCCAACATTCCCGTATCCAGTTATTATTCAAAATGGTTCGCACACCAAACTACTGCTAATGCGGAAAATGAGTACATTTGTATTCAGTGCAGGCACAGACAAAGCACGAATGCATATTTTACTGTATGAACAATGAAAATGGCGTGCCTAATCATGTTCGGCGTCAACCAGAAACCATTGACAACGCTTTCAATGATTCAATTCGATTTGCCATGCATTTCTTTGTTCTCTCAGCCACATCATTCGTATTGTTATTTGCATTTTTAATTGCGGTGCTTTGGATAATCCAATAAAAGCGTCTGATATTTATGATGAATCCGTGAATATTTTTGTTATTTTCATGTGCTCACATTTGAGTTGGTTGAGAGGGAAAAAATTGATTTAATTTATTCATTTGATCGGAATTTCTAGTTTGGATTAGCGAATATATCTCATGGAACGGCGAAATCAAATGATGATCCACTAAATGTGATTATTTCACGAAAAACTATGATAGTTGCCGTCTGTTTTGTTAACCGTTGGAATTTGCAATCAAATTGGTTGTTAATTCAAACATTAAGCGCATGAAAATGAAGAATTATTTTGTCAATGTCAGGTTTCGAGCGAGATGGCTGTGGTTGGATGGCATTCGTACTGTGTGTGCAATTACCAAACGCGGTTTGTTGAAATGATCCGTAGAAAATGATGTCGCCGCTTTTGTGTACTGTAATTGGTTTTGGTTTATATCCATTCGTCAATGACAAGGAGCCACGCACACATACCGAGCAGCCCCAAACAATGAATGTATCGTCTAAATGATGAATTTAATATGTATTCCACTATGCAGTGTGTCTTCATGTATACCTACTAATTTTCATTGCAAATATGTCGGCAAGCCTTTAAATTAATCTTGTCATTTGGTGATGTGAAGCAAAAACACAGCCATCATTTAAATATGTCATTCTTATCAAGTCAATGCTAAAGAACAACCGTTGGATCTCCGTCAAGGGGCAAATTACAACTGAAAATGTAAATTTATCAGAAAAACGAGCAAATACGTTGGTCCCAAAATTATTTATATCGTTCCAAATTTACCGAACGCACTACTGACATTTGCCATTACAGAAAAATACTATGACAGCATCTATAATCAAAAAGTGCAAACGTATTTTCATTGATTCGACTCATTCTCTCTCACTCGCTGCAATTAAATTCTGTGCGATACATGCTCCGTGATTGAAACATGTATCACTTGTTGGTACATTGAATCTTTTGGTAGTTATTTTCCCCATGCCTTCCATAAAGAGGCTCGTTGTTTGTCGAGGCATTCATTCAAAAAGTATATGGATATTGAAACCCACGTATTTTTCGAGCAAAGCTCTTTATCGGTAATGTACTGAAACCGTGAGACCTTTTATGAGATTGGTTTAAATTAAATATCCCACAGGCATTTTTCGCAGTCTTTCGTCATCCGACTTTCAATCATGAGATGTTTATGTTGTAATTGGAAATTAAATTCATATAAACAATCGCTGTAATTACACACTTCAATCATTATAAAACAATGTAATAATTTTTGAAAGTATCATTTTATTGCACGAATGTCCCATTGTGGATTTGCATGAGCGTCAGAAATTGAATTGTATCCAACGAAATTTTTGTTTCATTCCAAAAGTACAACCACACCGAAAATTTTTTTGTATGCAAATTGGATTTTCAGCTCGGAAAAAGGAGGCCCCAAAGGGAAATTACATTGTCTGCTTCAATTTTGAAATTACGTTTATGCATGCTCCATTCGTCAGTATGGCATGGCCAATTCAATTTTTCAGGCCTGATTTCAGAAGGGAAAAAACAAACAAACAGAAGACAATATGTGAACAAACCACATGGTTTTATTAAAAGCTGTCGGTAAATGTTTATTGTGGTTTGTCGCGCTGCATTCGTCTAGTGAATGTACCAGATCAAAACCAGTCTGCCGCGTTTCACTACATCATTCCGATCTTCAAAGTTTTGCATGTCATTCCCATTGATTTTAGCGACAATATCCAACTTAAATTGCATTCAAATCGTTGCTTTTTGCGGCTTCCAATTCGCAATTGCACACATTCACGAAAAGCACACTTGAAACGAACCGAAAACAAAATGAACTCTGTGTTTAAAGTTCGAATAAATCGCTGTAAGGCAGATTTCAATACGGATTTGTATACTTTCAATGTCGTCACATGCAATGTCAAACAGTTTATGGTTATTGTTCGGCAAAACTAAACATTTGTTGTCTTTTTATGTGGATTTTTGAAATGTTGCGTAAACATGTGACTATATCTCAATTCTCCCACAAACAACTTTGTTATCACGTTCAATTTAACAATTACGTATTGTTGATTCCATGTGTACGGTTGTTGATTGACAAACGCTGACCAAACGGCAATGGAATTGCTGTCTGCAGATGGTTTTTTGGATTTTACATGAATTGAAATAAATCTTTTATTATTTGCATCTAAATATTGTTCACCTGACTTTCTGTCTGAGACACTCATGTCGGTTGAAAGAAATTTAAAAAAAAAACAGTTGAATTCATCCAAGCGATTCTCCTCTACATTGGAAAGAGTCGGCTATTCCCCTCTTTTCCAAAAGAAAACGGGGAAAAAGGCGGTGAATGAAGTATGCTCGGAATGTAAATTCAGCAGTTTGACACATTTCACCGGAGTGCATAAAGGGGAGATTTTACTTATTCATTAGAATGAATTTCAAGCTTTTCTTTTCGCAAAATCGAATGGTAAACATGAAATCTAATCAGTTAGTTTCTGATGAAAAAATGAATCAGAAAAATATTTTCAGGAAAAGCGTACAACATATCTTATGAAGATTTTTTTGTCATATATCTAATCTGAGCTAGCAATACTAGTTAGCAAAAAGCAAATATTACACAAAATTCATGAGCAATTTTCCTTGAATAATAAAATTTGATGACAATTTCATAATAATTTCAAAACAAGATGGGCAAATGCATGGCTTCAAAGCATGTAAATGATATTTTCATAAGAGCCACAGACGAGGTAAGACAACGAAATAAATTAAGATTGTTGTGGCTGGCATTGAAATGACATTCAAAATGTTGTGTTTTGGTATGTAAAGGTTGAAAACCACCTTTTTTGAATATCGAACAAACAGTAGATCCCTCATTTAATTCAGATTTCGATGTAATATATGCAAATCTGGAAGCACTTCGACTTGCAAAAGTTGACACATTTAAACACTGGCATTATTATTTGGGGCAACAAATTATTTAAATTGACCGAAAGAAGAGGATCAAATGGCAGAGAAAAAAGACTTGATAGGTAAATTCAAAGCTCACTTTTGAGATTTCATCTGAGCTTTTTGAAGGAGGAATATCCGTTGTGGTCTCAAATGGGAGGAATAAACGTCTAAAACTCTACTTTTACGCTCATGTTTATATAATAAACATAATATTTTGTTCATTATTATTCTATAGCCCAATGGTTAACCGTTCACAGTCCAAAGCATTCATGCCAACATATACCGTTTTATTTTATCGACATTTCGCAAATTGTTTCGAATATATTGACATTTGTACAACCTTCTCTACCGAAGCTCTTTATGCAGAATATTTCTTTGAGATTGAAATTCCAAGTGCGCCATATGGATGCGATCCAACCAAGCGTAAGAGGTACAGACAAAAATCAATTATTCGACGTGTTTCGATGTGAAATGTTAACCACCTCAATGTTTCTGTTCAACATTTCACAATAATTTTTTGACTACTCATGAAATAAATACACGATTTTATAGTCGTATTTCAAATGAGTGGGAATTTTTGTTTCTCTCTGTGGTTAGCAAATGAAAATCATTAATAACCGAATCGTGAAATATTTCGATTTGCACATGCACAAGATGCCGGACCATCGATGGCAATGGTCATTTCGATTGAAAAGGTTTAAATATATGGTTCGTTATTCAGGATAGTCAAAGTCAAAATCAATAGAATAAGGTTAAATAAAGATTCGCCGATCGTCGAAAGCATGCTGCAATGAATTGGTAAATATTTTTCATTACATCATCGTTATATGCAAAAATGCTGGTATTTTTATTTGCAAAGCAACACAAGCTATCCACCGTAGACGGTTGATGTATGTCAGACTCTATTTTGGATAGAAGAAAACGGAAATAGAATCACGTATCAGCGATATCAGAAGCGCGTTCCACCACCAAGTAAATGCCCGGGATTCATTGATCGCTGCTACATTCCTGCGTGTATCAAACGTAACAAACACACATGGAAATGTACACTACAATTAATTGGGAATGGATTAGGAATCAATATGGGGAAGTAAACGTTTTTTTCTGTAGCCCATTGATAAATGAATCGAATTTTCTTGTTCTATTGATAAGTGAGGCTCGGCGCGATGTGAATTTGAAACAGAAATGTCTATCAGACACATACAAAAGCTATTTGATTCTTTTGACCGGAATTTCTCGATTGTCATTTGCTTTGAATTCCACAATAAATTGGTCTTGCATCCGAGTTTCCAGTACTCTCGATATTGAACATAAAATTGCTTTAAATCACAAAAATATCGCCGGCAATGATGTAAAGGGTGATTTTTTAGCTGGTTTCTTTTTGACGTTTAATTTTTTGACAGATGTCAAATTCCAACTGACGTCTGTCACAGTCAAAAATGCTCAGTATGCTTTGCAATTTCAAGATAAAAAGACTTACAAACGAGCAACGCTTGCGCCTCCAGCCACACAGCGGGTCCATCCATGGACGAACTGCGCCGTAAGTTCGGCGAACAGTTCATCTCTCGTTTCGGCCCCGTTCATTGGCCGGCCAGATCGTGCGATTTAACGCCCCTGGATTATTTTTTGTGGGGCATGAAATTATTTTCAAAAAGTAAATGGCAAGAACCAATTTATCGATTTCAATAAAGATTTGATTCACTTTTCGAAATTTTTTGCGTTTTTTTCGATTTTCAAAAAGAAACCACTTAAAAAATCACCCTTTACAAGACACAAACAAATCTCCATTCCTTTGAAAGTCTTTGTGACTCAATGAAAGGCTTGTGAATGTATTCCATTAAATCAACACCATTCGATTGACGTTGGATTTTGCTCAATGGACAGCCGTATCTACGAAATATTATCAGTGCTATTGCAAAAATTGACTTGATTAGATTTGAGCAGTAAATTGCCAATTTAATTTGAATTTCGAAATTTAGTTAATTTACATTCCAAGTAAATTTGGTATAATTCCATAGATTCGAGCTATTGAACAGATCAAAAGACCACAATCAGTCCGATTCCATTTCAATGAGCATGTATTTTATAAAGTGGAACTTTCAATGCGCACCACAACATTTAACAATGTTATAAATATTTGACTACTCAATGAGTGAATCAAAGCTATTTGTATTGATTATAATCCATGTGATTATTTAAACAATATTCTTTCGATCTTACACAATGGTGGTCAATTATGGTCAAGCTAAATCAAACTAAATGCTCTCTATCTAAGGAGTTTATTCTAATTGAATGATTTGATTGTTAGCTAGCTCACTATTCCCTGCAGCGCATTTTGGGGACGTTGATTTTTAAGTTTCGACTGCCTTTGGATCCGGGGTAAATTTTTGGATGGAACAACCGCATGTATGACAAATAAGGGATTGATATTACAATGATGGATTAAATTTCAAAGTCTTCAACATTTCAAAGGGCATACTGGTTGTTGGTTGTTGTTTTTGCAATCTCTTTTGAAAATCCTGCTGGATGTAGTAAAAACCCGTTGACTCATAAAGACGTGAACTCTGAAATTCCTTAAAAAATGTCCCTTCACTGAATAATTGCTCAAGGTGCACGGAATTTTCCAAAATCTTTTATGCAATATTTTGGTCAATCCAAAATGCATTTCAAGACAAAGAAGACTATCAGTTAATTAAGGGGAATTTTGCGCAGAAATATGCTATTGTATTTATGAGTTGGTTATAGAATTACACTTCAATACGTAATGCAATCTGAAAATACTCATGGGCTTTAAATAATTCAAAATATTCAGTCGTTTAGAGATATAAAGTAGAAAATGTGTCGTTGAAAACGAAAGCTGCTTGGCTCGAATAATGTTTGGATCCTTCAAGGACTCTTTAATATTTCAATTACTTCAAAAAAATGAAAGAAAATACGTCACAACGCATAGAAAATGATTCGTAACATGGTAAGGTAATGCATTGCGTTGAAGGTGAATATTAAGTTGGAAAATTGAGCACGCGGAAAAATGTCCGAAAGTGAAAATTCAAGAGATAAACGCAAGTATCTGGGGCAAAATGGAGCAAAATAATGAATTAATTCAGCACGTGAACTAAAAAGAGTCGAAAATCGATTTCATCCAATTATTGTCATTCATTTTCCTGACGTTGAAATAATTTATTACATAATTTCCTCGTTCAACAACGGGACAATGTATCTAATAATGTATGTGATGAAGTTGAGATTGGATGTCATCGGCATTATTCATAAGACTTTGCAACATTTTTTGCCGCCCCTCGCCCAATTCAATTCCATGCTAAACATGGCCAATTCGTTATGCGTAGCAGAAATTGATTGTTGCAGAGATGAGGTTGCCATTTCAACGGTTTGCACAGTTCAGAGAATTTCCTCGAATGCAACATTCCCATTTGTTAGAGTCAAAATCCAGCAATACCATGGTGTTTTCGACGTTTCGGGTCATCTATCATCTCGCTAAGAGTTTGTATTTGGCACGTATCTCTTCAATAATTCAATGATAGTTGCTCTACTACAACATGACTTTGATATTTCGTGTTTGCCCCCTTTTTCATTATCGTCGAACTTTTTTACATGCGAAATATTTGTTCAAATGATTTATTTATGTTAATCTAGACAAAAACGGGTTAAGTAAATAGTGTCATGCGGTGTTCGATGAAACAAACCACAATCGTTTTTCAATTGAAACACTGAACATTGAGCGTGAACTTTGAAACGGAGATTCAAATTGTTATTTGTTTTCGTTGAGTTGACACAGTAACATATTATATCCATGAACTTATTTGCTTATCACCTGGGTGAGGATTGCGTGCCATGAATATGTGTGTTATGTCAACGACAAATCCCTTTTGCTGATTTAACAATATTATCATCCAACACAAGGTTTACATATCAACTGAATCAAAGCAAATAAACACGAAAAAAAAACAAAGACAAATACAGTGTTTCAAATATCTTATTCACAGTAAATACCGGTTTATTGCCGTTATTACAAAAAGAAAACATTGTTCGGATTCTTTTACTCTTTTTTTTGCGCCCCTTTGCGCCCATTTAAATTTTACGGCGATGTTTTATCGAAGTTTTGCTCACATATAAAACGCGAATATTACAATTCGACTGAAAATTCAAACACATTTTCCATCAAATGATTGCTACTTATGTTATGTTATGCTATGCGGTTCGATGGATAACATTCTCTGTTTTGGCTTTGTTTTAAAGAACTCAATATGCTACGCACTTTTGGTGAATCGAAATTGGTGTTTTGAATCGGTTAGGCTTGGCAAAATGAACCATTCACATAATATATGGTCACTAGATGCCATTACATCCTTCAGAAACGTTGTACCGAAAATTCGGATGAATCAAAATTAGTTGGTTATTATTATTCTGCTATTATGTTGAAATTATTTTGATCAGTTAATAATGAAATAATTGAAAAAACTATATTTATTAAAAAAAAAAAAAAAATTTGACCCAATTTTTTATTTTCATCATTATGATTTCATGTTGGACTTGCAAACTGTTTTGAAGAGTGTTGATATACAATTTTATTGATAGAATGCTTTTGGACAGTGTCATCCCCTTGGTTAGCACCGTCGATCTCATTAATTAGCTCTGGACAATTTTTAATTCCGCCCGATTTTTGCCAGTAGAGCAAAAAATTACCATTCTCGCCATTATTCATGAATGTTTTTATAGCTTTCGTCAAAGTATATAAAAATTAATAAATTGATTTATATTGCAGTGATGATGGACATTTATCATCAGTAATTGTTTTAGTCAATTATTATTTACTAAAAATGGTTGAACATTGTATATTTCCCGCATTTATTCTAACATGAATCATGTTACATGATAAAACTATTTGAATAAAATATGCAATAATTCAACTGAATTTCATGCTCAAAATTTCCGATTATTCAAATTTACACAACTGTTGCCAAGCGGACCGTGCTTGTATGGGATTGGACAGCTATTCGAGAGTATGCCAATTGACCGCACCATCTTATTTTACATCGGTGAACTCAATTTAGATCCATTGTAATACGAACAAAATTTTTATTGACACAAATAATAAAAACAAATGAGTCATTGAAACGATTGAAATATCACATCAATGCTTTTGCCCAATAGATGGCGCTGGAGAATAGATATGATTAAAATGTCTCAAATAGCACGGTCCCCTTGACTGTTTCCGTGTAGAATTTTATTCCTCGATTTAATACCAATTATTTTAATCGAAACAATTTTCAACCTGTTTGGAGTTATTTTAAATTGATACACATAAGTTTGATATCATAAATAAAATCAAGAAATTGAATGAATTATTAATTGTTAGTTGTAAAATGCTATTCTTTTGCACCATCTCATGCGCTTAATGAAGGACCATATCATTAATTTTATTTCATATGGAATATTCCATGAATGTGCGTGAGTCTGCGATATTTCATCGCAATTCAATTAATACCAATATTTTTATTTTATATTTATCAATATATAATTGAATTATTGTTTAATAAATACTGAATACGCTGAAAAACTGTATATTAATGAATTAATTATAAGTTCGAACTGTGTGCATTTTCACAAATAACGCATTCGTTGTGATGGAGCGTGCGAGAGAACCGGATAGCAATTCTGAATTATCAAAAATCAAGCATATTGTGTGAAGAAATATAATCGATCCTGTGTAGGGTGAACAAAGATTGAAAACTGTCTTGTTTTTGCGATGCCAAAGTCAAGCACAACTTGAGCTTGGCTTTCCTGCTTTTTCAACCAGTGTGCCAGATAAAGTTAGTCGTGTTTATGCTGAACGCAAGCCAAAAATATCTCCCGTCAACAAACATACAGTGCGCACACATTTTTGTGGTGCATTTGAAATCATTTGCACTGAACGTGCATGTAAAAACTTTTGTGGAAAATGTGGTGCTAATGATGTTGCTTTCAGAAAAACTGAAAAACTGTCGGCCCATCCCATGCTTAGCACCAAATCATACTCATTATGTAGGTTGAAAAGTTTGCGCGAGCACGGAAAAAGAAATAAATTTAATTGTGGTTAATAGAGAATGATTGAGTTTCATACCTTGTCAATGGTTTTTTTTGTTCGTCGATAGTTTGGCTTAAAAGTTTTTAACGCAATTTTCCATTTGTGTACGAGTGTTCGAGTTTTGTTCGCCAATGCTAAAGAGTTGCGTTGAATGAGAACATTCATATGGAATTGGCACGATGCAGTTGGATAAACTTTTTCTTCTCCCTTTGATTTACTAATTTATCTCTCATTTTCTGCTGTGTTCCGCTTTGGATTCACTGTAGAGCTGCATTTTTAATACTTTCCGCATATGAAGTACGAACGAGGAATTCATGCATAAATTATCCGCACATTCCCTGCTAGACATAGCGCAAACAAAATGCCTGAAACAAATTGCACATTTCTTACACTTTTTCTCGCGTTGTATTACATTCGAAATACATTGAATATTTATGCGAAGCGCATCGTACCGGTTGAAATAAATTTAAAAAAAAAACAAAAAACAAAAACAATATTACAAAAATTAAGCCTCATATCAACCGCAGACCAGCAATTGCAATACGACAAACCAAGAAATATATGTATGAAAATACGGAGCACCAAATTGCAACTGAACGTTGAATATTCTATCAGAATTTCGACTAGATGTTTCATCATAATTGTTTGGAAAAATATATTTTTATTCGTTTTTGTTTTTTTTTTGGAAGAGCTGTAGTCCTAACATGTGACCACTGACTGTCAGCAACTGGCATGGTCTATTTTGCATAACATTCTAATGTACACCAAATCAATTGCGCGTCTCGAAATACCGAATTCGAATTATACAATTTTTACCATCAAATCTCACTTAAAGATGTTGTGCTATTTGCAAAAAATTGGCGGAATAAAAGTGAGGACTTCGTTGCAAGCAGCCCTTTCTGCTTAGAATATAACTAAACTTAAATAAACCCTCCGCAGCCAATTGGGCTGAATCAATATTGGTAATGGTGGAAATTGTGCACAGCGTGAGATGAACATGGATTCAAATGGTGTTGTCAACAAATGAATTATTAATTTATACATTTGAATCATTCCGAAAAAAAATCGTCACAGAAAAGCATGAAATATAAAACATCCACCATAAAATTGGGAAAATTACCGTATTTACGCAGCTTTAAGATTTTCCAATGTATACCAATGCTCCAAATAAGTGAAAAAGCAATGAAATTTTAATAATTAAAAATTGTTGGTGTTTTCATTTGCATTGCTTAAATCCAGGCTACGCACGTGGATTTAAATGAAAAATGGGTGTGAATCATCAACAATAGCGAAGGAGCGATTATATAACAGCATTGCTGTTATAAGTGTTCATAATATCAAATTCGATGGGATATGATTGAATTGCATGGAAAACGTGAAATATTTTTGTCGGCAATTCACAAAACTTGAATTCACTCCAATTGAATTGCGTTTCATCATGTTAAATTTGGTATTATAATCGATACGTTGATGGTGGGTCAATAATCGATTTGTTCGGATGTTAGAGACTCTTTTGATACACTTGCGCTTTTCGCAGCAAAAGCATTTCAATTTGAGCCTACAACATTCATGGCACGACCAAGAACTTTACGTTCCAGCAAGGACTTATGTAATAATCCACGTAATTTACAATCTTCTGAAGTCTGAGCATCAAAAATGCCATATCAAATTGTAGGCACACTAATGGATGTCTCATCGGCGAGAAACGGAGACATTTGGTACTTTTGTTCATCGTAACGATGTTTCTTTATAGCAAAAGCAGACCGACCAATCCAATTGAATCACCATAAATAGCGCACAACTTTTGCTTATGAAAGCATTTAGAGCATAAAATGCCAAAGCATAACAGTCAGAGTGTGGCTGGCCACAGCAACAATGTCCGAAAGAAAACAACCAAGCTATAATTTTCATGATCATGCGGCGAAAATTATTGGATTGTTGTTTTCGCTTCGATTTGGATGTGAATTCAAAATGGAATATATGTCAATATACTTAGTGAACATATGAGCCGAAGTTTCGATACATAATTTGACTTTTTACGTTTCGCCAATGGCAAACTTTGAACTTTCAACAACATATTGTATAAATTTAATGGGTGTGCACGCGCATTCTTTGAACAATACAATGAACCCATACGAACGATTGTGCACCAATTTTCAATCAATCAAATTGATTTGGATCTTTCATATACTTATTTTCGGTCTTCATTTCGCTTTAAGTCCGGTCAATAGGTTCGGTTGTGCGTGTATTCGGCGATACGATATAAGTGAAACTTGCCAAAAATCGCGCTATATTTCACTTGAATTGTTCGAAAAAACACGTCGAGCTATAACCAGAGTTACATTATAAAGAGCAGCCGATAAATAAGCGTAAACGAGTCTACTATTGCGTATGACGTGTGCTAAGAAAAAGCTTCAAACGATAAAAGGAAGAAGAAGACGGAGGGAAAAACGACAGAAAACATAGCAAGTAAAAGCAATCAATTTTCAACCGACATCAATTTGATAGAAAACGACCTGCTTCGTCTCCCTCTCACTCTCGTTCCTTGTTGTTGTTGTTGACATTCAAGTGGACGGGGGGTGTTTTAGGCCTTGTGTGTCTTGCAATTAACTAAAATCTATTTAGACTGTGTTTTTACGAGTTCGATCGAATGCGCTTTGGTTCATATCATTTTGTATTCTTTGGTTCGTTTACACTGTCGAGAGTGTCGCTCTGTCGGAGTATCAATTTCAGTTTCATTGAGATTTCGCGTTGTATTTTCTTTACACGTTGTTGACACACACTCAATCACACTTGAACCGTCTAACATGATACTGCAGTATCATAGTATATGAGATAGACTTCAAAAAAAATTATCAACATAGGCGCTGTACGCTTTGACCTTTTGTTAACATTTTCACATGTCAATTGGGCTTTATTTAAATCATTTTGACTACCTTTTTAAATGTATATTTATTTTTATTTAATGACACTTGTAAATGGCGTTGAGACAAAAAAAAAACAAGAAAAAATGAATTACGTGTTCATTGCAAAGTCTTATGTCAAGTCTCGCTTAATGGCATCGAATAAATCTTTCTTTTAACCCAAATGATCATGCACAACACCATTTGCTGTTTATTTCCAACGGGCTGGTGCATTTTATACGCAAATCCATTTAGTTGCTTACACGTTTTCGACATTATCACACCACAATGACCACGGCGAAAACCAACGACTAAAAACGTTTTGCCTATTAAATTTAACGTCACTGATATTGTAGGCATCACGTATTTTGCCGACATTCATCAAACCGATGCAGACGCCGCAACAATAGTGACTTTCAACCATGTAATCTTCACTGTGACTTGCATTGTGCAGTTACAAGAACGTGTCTGTTATTAAGTGCTACTTACTGCCAAACATATAACCGTATCCATGCCAAGAGCAGCGAATCAACGAGAGACACCAACTACTGTGGTCATGATTTGATCATTTTGGTCTCTCTTGCACATGCAATTGATTGGATTTTGTCTGTTTTTTATGATGTAGCTGTAACTAATTTGTATTCCTTGGAACCATTTACGCATTCTTAGATTTCGCCTCAAATATTGCGAGTGCTTGAGTTCAAGATCTCAAGCTCAATTCTATCTAGCCACGCGGCTTTTTCGAAAATTTCAAATCATGATAAAGTCCAAATCAATATCCAAGGAAAAAATATAAACCAGTCAATTTTACATGTGTCTTGCTGTCCTGTTTATGGCAGGCTGAAGCTTTAAAACATTCCAATTTCCATTAGTCAGTTAACCATTTTTTGACAACCAAAATATCTGACGATCAAGTTCATTGTTTCCCATTTTTTGGTATTTCACTTTCATAATCTACTGAATTGTGCATTGTCCACATTTTTCCCGACAATTTGCGTCTCCCACAAGTCCGGCGAAAAAAATTTGATGTAAAATTAATTGGTTTTACCCTTATTATTTTCATGTCCATTTTTTATGAAGCCAAATTTACTTATTTTTCCATATATTTTTATGGATTTTTTTATGCTATTTTCCATTTTGGTTGTGGTTTTCCGACAAAAAATAACAAATGGCAAATAGTGGTGTCAACAAACCCTGAACAAGGTCGTGCTCGTTCGTTCGTTCGCTCAAACATTGCAATTTTGATCGTTCGTTCGTAGAAAAGTAAATATTTGTTCGTTCGTTCGGTGGAACAAAAATGATGTTCGATTGTTCATCTGTTCGCAAAAAATGTAAATGTTCATTCATCAATTGCAAATTATTTGACGAAGAAAAAGAAACAGAAAATCTGAATTCAATATGTTTGTTGTTGACCCATTGACCATGGGCATGCAAGACCATCGGATGGGCATGGACTCAGACACCGACATTTTTGCCGATGCTTTGGTCTCTTTATCGCCTTAAAAAAACTATGCAATCTCTAGCAGAAAATTGTTGATGCTCGATTCCCGGGCTCCATAGTGAAAGCGCGATTGTTCTTGTTACAATTTTTTGCGTACAACGGACAACATACTATAGACAAATTGCTCTAGAAAAGGTTTAAATCGTTATGACGAACGCATACAAAACTCATTCTGATAGTTTTGAATTTTTTGAACCGATCGCAATGATGTTTGCACACAGTAGTGTGTGCGGAAAAGAAATATGTGGCAGTGGGAAAAAAACAACTACAAATATTATGTGAAAATGAATAAGATAAAATAGATTGGAGAGTCAGCTTAACAGCTGCCATTCCGTTGTTGAGTGCAGTTATTCTTTTCAATTGCTATCATTTTGTGTTTGGTTAGAACATTTCAACAACAATGTTGATGAAAGGGAAAAGAAAAAAAAGCAAAATAGATAGAAAAAAAGAGAAAGGTCTAAGAAGGAGATGGATAGCAGAACATTGTTCTGACGTCACATTTCATTCACTCAGACACGTAAGATTAAAATGAAGCCAATTTGCGTATTCAACATTGCACTTAGTGGTTCAAAGAGAAAGCATGCACGCATCTACACTTCCACACACGCGCACACACAGAAATGTTGGAAATAATATGAAAGCAGTTGTTTGTACATTTTGAATGCATATAGATAAAAAATATGAATAGAGTTAGTTCAAGTGGAGACAGCCTTTGTGCTAATTCTTGTCATCCGATTGCGAAAGAGTGATTATGCCCCAGACAGAACTGTTCCAGAGAATAGATGGCAATGCAGGCCATGAACACGTCGGATGTGTGTAAAATTATGTTCTATTAGGCATCATCACCATCGCAGCATCATAGAAATACCTCATTAACTAAAAGCAGAAATTGTATTATATGTTCAGTGGAATGGTGGATTCTTGCGCGCTTAAGTATCATCATTGTTTAAACATACGTTAAACATATTAAACCACAAAATGTACACCTTTCGTCACTTAAATTTAGAATAAATAGATGTTGCCCCATCCAAAGATGTGTGCAGATGTGTGTTTTCTTTGGATTGAAACGTTTGCAAATGCTCGGAAAAACTGAAAATTTCTTTGTGAGAACTGTGAGTGAAATTATTTTGTAGAAACTATATGACGGTGCTTGTCATGCTGAAAACCACCACCAACCGAAATATATTCATTGAGAGAGGATCACACACATACAGCACCTCATCAAGCATATGTTACGCATGTTACTGGATTGAGTTTATCTTCGCCGTTTCGGTACGGGTACAAAGGCATAACTATTTGATAGTTGGAGGACTCGAAAGTGTAACAGATTATATGTGTATTTCAATTCCTTACATGATGTTGAACTAACGCTTCGTTCATGTTGATTCTCAAATGTGGCTTTTTTCTGGCACGTCTTACGTATTTCGTTCTAGAGATAATCTAGATGAAACTCGATGTACTACAAAACATTGCATTCTATTTTAATTCATCCATCATAATGACATAAATTTAGAAAATTAAGAATATTAACTTCAACTGGATTCACACCGAGCGACCAGAAATTTATATCATTTGCATTTTTACCGCTTATTTCCCTCCACAGAGTGGTTTAAACCAGATGCTCGGAAAATATTCTTAATTAAACCATCATGCAAATCACATGAGATTTCTGTTCACTTGGTCGTGGAGAGAGCTTACACGTGTGTACTTACTTTTTTTTCAACACTCCCTTTCTCGTCACGCACACATTCGTTACATCGTTGCACGTTGCTCAAGCTCGTTAGAATTTTCTGCATGAGATTTATTCATTCAATTTCATAAAACAACATCATAAAAAAATTCCAAGAGCTGCTTACGTACATATGTATTAACGGAATGTGAATCATCTTTCGCTTAGAATGGAATGTGTGTGCGGGTGTGGAGCCTGGGGCGGACAGGCAAAAGAGTTTCAGTGGCTGATTGGATTTTGCTATGGCTTAAATGCATGAATAATGCTATCTAAAATGCAACACTCAATGAGATCCCACAAAATGTACATATTGCCAATTCAATTGCATCATTGATGCATACCGAGATGAAGCGCACTCCAACTTGTATGGCCTAATTAATAAAATTATTATTTATGTAAGATCTCAATTAAATCTTAAAATAAGTTAGAAACTTGTTGAAACAAGCAAAGGTAATTTTTATGCGTTACAAAGATTGAGAGTGAGAGAGAAAGAGAGAAATAGTTGGAAAATGTAAACCCAGCATGTGCGCAAGTGTGCGCCGATTACTGGCATCATTCAATGTTGCTGAGAATGCCTTCAATTTGATTCAAAATATTAACTCAACCACCAAAATAAAAACGAACCGACGCATATCGAGACAAGATACGAACATTTGCCAATTCAAACGCAAACATAAAATACTCACCGGATATTTACTTTGCAAACAAGATTTTCGCAATACATATGTTAACTTAAAGATTGCTACAGACAAAGAATAAATACACAAATTGCAAGAAGAAAACTAATTAAATTCGATGCAAGAAGTTTTCTTTTAATTTTTTGTCTTTGATCGAATGAAAAGCAACTTTTTCGCTCTTTTTATTGCTTGAAATCACTTTCTGTGGGAAATCTTTTGGAATTTCAGATATTCTTAAATTGGTATTCATCAATTGAAAGTAAACATCCATCAAATTGAATTAAATGTAATTAGAAACAGTGAATTCAACTTCATTTAAAGTTGGAAATCACAATTTCCAATGAATAAAAATGATAACAAATAGAAAAAAAGGCCAAATATTTCTTAAACTTAAGCTAAGTTTGAATTCGTACTTACATTTCGTTCAGTAATACAAACTTTTGCTGTTCCCATATCGACTTCCTTCTCACCACCGCCGCATTGAATTCAAAGTTTACTTGTTGAATTTTCAAACAGATTGATAAATGTTTATTTGTACGTTACTTTCTGTACATTTATTTGATATTCATGTATATTTGATTTGTTATCATTTTGCTGTTGTTGTAATAGTTTCCCATGTTAGTCCTATACACATCTGAGTATTCTAATCTATTTTATTCGGAATTGATCTGATTTTCTTTTCATATGAGATTTATGTGACCGCAAGCACTATCTACTGTCTAATTATGACCCAACGGCGAAAATGAACCTTATTGTTAAGGTATTAGGTCTTAATTAGACACTTTGAAAGTTGTAGGTCATAATTCCAGAGTTTACCCTTACCTAAGTTCGAAGTTAATGTATTGGATTTTTTTGTCATTGCTTTAGATCGATCAGAGAGAGAGCGAGAGGGATTGAGCAAGTGATTAGATAAAATGGTGAATGTAGTGTAACGCATATGATGCGCGAGGATCATGGAAGCTTTAACGAATTTATACATTTCATTTAATGAAGTTTAAATAAAATAGATTCAACAACACGAAAATCAAATCAAATGCATTTGTTTAGCTAAGGGAATTGCATGAACCAAGCAGTAATTAAAGCACCTCGTGTCATGCACACTGCACAGTTTGAATCACACGTAAAATGTATGTTTGTGTGGGTGGCATAATACTGTATTCAGTGCATTCCCTGGTTATTCCATTTAATTATCACTGTTGCTGTTTAAGTCGATCTACTATTTCATGTGAATGCAATTACTCGAGATAAATGGCGGCTGCAGTTTCGATTGTACCATAATTTAAAATAGGTACGCAAGTAAAAAAGGCTGTATTTGATTTGTTCATAATTTAAATAGCGAATGCGAATACCCTGTAATTGCAATAAAAACAAATTTTTAATTTATGATTTTGCTCAACGACGTGTTCATCATCTTTATAAGCGTTCAAATCGACAATTCGAACGGTTTTACATAAATTTGATATCTGCACATGTCTCTCTTCAAATTTTGGGTTTGAGGCTAACTTGCCTCATTGAAATACATAAAATTTATTTTATTTTTAATATAAACATTCATTCCAATAGATTGGAATGTTGCTTTTTTTATGCTTGCAGATTTGTTGAATGTGTGTTGAGTAGGGCTCAGGTGTGCTGGAGTGTTCATAGTTCTTTTGCTAAACATTTATATCTTATAAATAGTTTTCTTTTGCGTGGGATCCATTTCGATTCATTGAATAGAAATCTGGATTTGTTGAGCATTATTTCGTCTATTTTAGTTGCGATGTGCCTAAACTATGAATCGAACCGATTTTGAGCTTTGAACAGCGGAATATAAACTATGTCACATTTATATTAATATTATTCAATTTTTAATTTTTTTCGATTATCCCGAGATGTAATATTTCAATAGCTCCTTAGATCTAAATTTAGATATTTATCTAGAATTTCAAGCAATCAACAAACAACTGGTTTTTTTTCCCTTGGATATTTTTTGTTGTAATGTGAAAAATCGATGATTTCAAAAAATGCAGTAAACCGTATTGTGTCGTACGGCTGTGTTTGTTTGGGGCTCATTTTCAGCGAAATGTATTTCACCTAAAAAATTGATTGGGTCAAATAAATTTCCAACATTGCATAATATTGCAGTGTGCTGTGTTTTCTTGAAATACCGATTTTTCCACAAATTGTGAATCACAACGTAAATTATCTGCCTTATTCTCTTCGTTTGCTTTTTTTGCTATTTATTTTTTGTTTTTGGAATATATGAAAATAACGAAGCACTCGAAAAGGAGCAATCGTTTATGATTTATGCATTTGATTAAAAATTGGAAGCGTTTTTTTGCATAGTGTTGTGTATCCAAATTGGCTAGAAACGAAATGCATGTGAATTTGCATGAGTCAAAACAAAAAATCTAAGGAATTCATTGGGAATGCAGGCTGTTTTGCTGTTTAATTCATTCCAAATGAAAGCATTAGATTTGAACTCTACACACACACACATGAACCAAGCGAATGAGATGGGGGCTACGATGAATAATGTCATTGCTTCGGAAATGGATTAGATGTTTGCATCTCAGCGATCATATCGCGGTGTGTAGGTAATTTTCTATATTCGATATGTATATTTGTTCAACTTTTGTCAATAAATTTACTTTTTCGACAATCGTCGCAAATATCAATCTACAATGTCTACATATTAAGTTTCACAAGTGAATTTTGTTTCTGAAATATTCAACACAGTTCGATCGAACCACAACAATTCAATTACGGCTATGGAATGATATAGAACGTTTATCGTTTTTTGATTGGTTATTTTTGTTTCCATTTTATACACAATTTCTTTGGTTAACGGTTGCCACCAAATCTCTAACTCAATTCTCTAGATCTGTGTTGTACCGCGTATTTACAAATCCTGATGAGCCAAACTTTGTTAACCTAATCGACGTGCCAAATAACAACACCATGAAATTTATATACATTTATCTGAAAATCATTTGATCTTGCAACGCTCATAGAATATATCGTTACAATTTGCTTATAAAAGTGTTTTATCTGTCTGTCTGTTTTATTTCTGTTTGTTTTTGAGTTACTTGGCACTGACTAAACATAACTATTTTTAAATATATGGATTGCACAGTATTTACAGTTTGGTGACATTTTTGGGTTTTGTTAAAAAAATGTTTTACATGCGATTTTGCTATGCAATAAATATTCTGCTTTTTGTTTCTCTCTGTCTCTGTCTGTTTGTGTTAAATTCCTAACATTCACGATTGATTTTTCTACATTTGTCGCACACAAACACACAAACAGTTCATATGTTCGAAACTGTGAATAACATCTACATGTATTTTGTCCTTCTCTATTTATTTACAACCATTTACTTATAAAATAGCGTTTTAAAAACGTAATTCATTTTGTTGCAATTTATCTAGAAGTTACGCAATTTTGTAATTCGTATTGTGTTTGTTATTTTTGGAGGTGTTAAACAGATTCGACGAAATCGACTGTTTTATCCTCATAAGTTGATAATAAAAAAAGTCACGAATGAGCCGTTCTATGTGCAGTCGCTGCAGTTCTCTCGTCTCTGCTGTGATCGGTTTTTCTATGGTTGTGTTACTTACAAGCGCTTATTTGATATTCATGATTTTTTTGAATGCTTTTCGGAATTCTGGGTTGAAGATGGTGTAAATAATCGGATTTACAAAACTGTTCATATAGCCGAGCCAAGTGGTGAGTATGAATGCAGTTACACCCGGCGAACATTGCAATCCAAATATCGTACACATCGCATCCATGATATTACATGAGAAAAATGGCACCCAACAAATTAGGAAAACACCTGCATATTCATTGATCGCCACACATTATGCACGATAGCATCAGTATCAGAAGCAGCAGCAGCAACCAAGTGGAATAAACAGACAAAAAGAGATTCAACGTTAAATTTACACATCGTTTTAAAAGTTTCACTATAAGCCGAATGAAAACAAAGAAAATAACTGAAAAAAAAACTTTTTCCAATTGGAATTATTTTCTTTCGTCTACTCCCATTCGGTTGGGTAATTCAAGCCAACTTTCAATCCAATTCTGTTGAAGAGAAAAACGTGCAAAGTATAGACAATCGCACGTTTGTCGGACAATTTGTTTGCAACACAACACAAAGTGGCTGAGCAACGCTTGAATCTATTTTTCTTTTTTATTGTTTTGTTCTGTTTTATTTTGATTGCCAACACAAAAAAATGCTAAACGAGCAAAAGCGACATACACACAGATATTTTGCGAGTGTGAAGTATTCGGTGAGGCTTTCGCTTCAAATTGCTCGGCTTGAGAATAAATAATCGAAAAAGCTGAAGTAAATACGATGGGCATTTTCAGTGAAATGTGCAACCGTGCGCTTTCGACATTAATCCTCGTGTCGAAGAACTTATTTTTCTCTCTCACTCTTGCTAGTTTCGAGTGCGAAAATTGAAATTGAACAAGGGCACACATACATACGAAACTGTGTGCGACTCAACAAGGCTCATTCAAATTCAACCGCGTGTACGTTCAAAGCTGTAACTTACCTAAGACTATGGCTAATGTTTTTGTTGCTTTCCGTTCTTTCTTCGCTGATGATTTCTCGCGTTTTTTCTTCGATGCTTTATGTACTTTGTATATGGTAAATCTGGAAGGAAACCATTAAAAGCACCATAAATACGGTTTAAATGAATCACTAGTTTTTTTTTCATTCGCAAATTTCAACTAAATGCGTTTTATTTTCACTCTCTAACTATTTAATGGAAAGAATGGACAATTGCTCTAAAACAAAATCAGAAGTAATAAGTAACGAGTGTGTGTACGCTTTCTGGGTATTGACTATTTAGAAAAGCGCTTGATGCACATTATATAAGCAAGTGAGTGCAAATTTGCGAACAAAGCCGTTGTGCATTCATCATATTAGATTGAATGAAAAATAAGGAAATCCGTCTACATTTTACGGGTTTCTGAACGAAAGTTGGCAAATATTTAAGAAATATCACTACACCAACCATATTGGGGCCGAACGGGGGTGATTTATCGTATATAAGCAATTTTCTTTCACATAAAAAATGCAAGCATGCAAGTAATTGAATATAAAAAAAAGTTAGCAGCCAAGTGTCAATTGCAACAAAATGATTTTAGTCATGTAAAAACGAACACAACAGAAACATTAAAATGATCATCAAATATTAATAGGTCCTTGTTAGTGTTGCGATTTCATTTCATCTTCCTTTGGTTGTGCTCTGTGGCGCTATGCTATCAGTTTGAAACCCATTGAAATGATGGAGAAGACCGGATTTTATGCACTTTTTAGATCGTCACGTCGTTGCGGATCGAACTTGAAGCTGAATATCGGACATTCCTGAACCGGAAGATATCGATTAACCATTCACTTGTTAGTATTCCGTTTTGCTTTGAATGCAACTGGCATTCCGTTTGAATAAAATGTGATTTGTTGCAAGGGCAAATATCACAAGTAATACAAATTGCATTTGTAAAAGATGCAATCACGAAGTACACCATCACAAATAGCGTCTCAACCAATGTTTATCAATAAAATCCGATTGAAGCAGAAATCTGATGAAAACATTGCATTCAACGAGTGAATTTTGTCTGTCCCTCAGCGAATCCCGTCCAGTCAGCACATTTTCAATTGGTGATGTTGCAAATGTTTAGAATCGTAAACGATTTTTCCACGTCTATACAAATTTGATAAAATAACAATGTTTAGACAAATGGAAAAGCGCTCACGATATCTAAACTTCAATTTGGCTCATTTTGATGGGAACATTAGCTCGGCCATTCCGCATTTCGTTCACCACACTTCGACTCCTTCACCACTTATGCTCAACACATTTTAAAACACCTACGAAATAATGAAATTTACGACTAGACTACAGCTACAGGTGATATGGCATGCGAATGAAAGGCAAAGAAGGCAACGGCAAACAATATATGAAGGGTCGAGAGTAAAAGTGTCCAAAGTAATCTCACTAATCTCTCTCCTTTTCTCGCTAATGGAAATGTTTATGAACAAGAGCAGGAGGTGAGATCACTTTGGTCACTTTCACTCTCAACCCTTTATATATCGTATGCTGGAAGGTGGAAAAAGGTTCAAACCAAACAACAAACAAACTTTCGATTTTCGACACAAATTCTCAAAAATCTATTCAGTCTATTTATTCATGATGGTGGCATACGAAACTGAATTGAAATACTAAGGTTAGTCCAACCCAAATGAAAACTAAAAAGAAAAGTCTGATGAACTTTCCGAATGAAATGCCTAATTATCTTATCGGCTCAAATGTGTTGAATTGTGGATGATGATGAACGATGGCAGGATGGTATTATTAATGATACCATCCGAAAAGTGAAATTGATTCTCTTTCGTCGGCAATAATTAATATATATCAAAGTAACTGTTAAAAATTCATTTAAATAAATTCGGTCATAGCGGTTTTCCCGTTGGCATTTGCGTGTCTCGACAACAGCTTGATTTGGCTTTTGATAATCAGGCATTTCAACATCTGCTGATGAAAAATCACATGTTGATTTACTGTACGATACGTAATCGACAATACGACATTAATTAAAAAACAAAGCATACTATTTGCTGGCTGTCAAAGCGGTTTCTCACGCAAGCCGCGGCTTGCAATACGAAATAGCGGAATTTTCGCATTAAAATCCATAAGTTTTTAAGAGAAAACCATCGATCAGTGGACAAGTCGACACAGGATTTATGAAGTTCTTTTTCAATCACATGGACATGAATGCAAGAAAAGCGCTATTTTATTTTCCGCTCGTACAAAACGGCTTGCGCGAGGTGCAAATAATGTGATTTGATACCAAAAGAGGAAAACACCCATTTTGCTTGCAACCAACAGAAACACGAAAAAAGGTCTACTGCAGCACATTTATACAAAGAGATTTCGGTTTGTCTAAGGGAACGAAATGAATTTGTGTTTTTCTTCAAATTTTGTCATTATTTGTTTTGCTGTTGTTAGTAAAATGCACAAAAGTTCTTTGGATTAAGAATACGGAAAATTAAAATATATGGAGTTCATTTCTTCTAATTTCTTAAGCTCACAAAAAAAATGGAATTAGAGAAAGAGAGAAAGAGCAAAAAGAGATGTGTGCAAGTTTTAACCTTTCATCATCCTCTGCCACGACGGGAAGACTTGATGTCGGTCTAAAAACGAACGAGAAATTTTGAATTCGATTTTATTATCGCTTTTTTATACAAAGAAAAACAAAAATTCAATTAGATTTGAGAGTTTGAAAAAATTCAAAAAAAGGAACAAACGAAATTGAAATTTTTTCTTTGAACGTGTACACATTTGTAAAGGGCAGAAAAGATTCATGCAATGAATTCGATGTTTGTCAATCGTTGATGTAATATGACACGGCAACATCGAAAAGACACATTTAGGATCCGAGGTGACGGCCAATGCTGTTGATATATATTATATTATTGCGGTAAAATAGATCGATTGGGGAAGAGAATGAGGCCGTTTGGGAAATGTCTAATAAACTTTGACTACAAATATTATTTTTGTGATGAAATCTTGCAAGCAAGATACAATATTTCGGATTTGATGTCCAGAGGGAATGAAAATAACAACAAGAAGCCATCACAGATTGACATTTTTGTGTCACTTAATTAAACGTCGATTCGGCCCGAAGGCCAATTCACTTCAATAAGTCTTATCCATCAGGTGTGTCATGCATTGTGATTTTGAGACTTATCTTTTTATCGATTTTGTTCCCAATGGAAAATCCACATTTATTCTGACGCCTTGTATACGCCAATGAAGTTGTCGCCTGCAGATTCTACGAAAACAAAATAAAATTTCATACGAAATGTAGAGTGTCACTTAGCGCTCTTTTGCGGAAGTGAGGAAAAACTTGATTTTGAAAGAAGCACGACGCTGAGTTAACGCTCTTATTTTTCTATGAAATTCAACTTCATTCGCGTCGAATCGGCAGGAAATAGGTTCAATGGCGTATACAAGGCGCCATTAATATTTTAACATTATTTTTCTATGGGTTGTGTCGTCATTTATTATCGACGAAGAATGAACGATATTAATTATTCTGTTGACACCACAGTTGTACGGCGTTTACATTGACTCACAACAGAAATCAGAGCGGTCCAAAGTGATTAAGATAAAGAGAGATGGGTGCAATTTTGGAGGAATTTTCTAAGTGGTTGCAGTGAAGTTATGGAAGCCAATTTCAATTTTCAGATTGGGTGCTTAATTTAAGCTGTGGTTTTGATTTTGGTTGTTACCGCATTTTGGAGCAAAATCAGCACATCCCAAGCACAGTGCGAGTGTGGAAAGGGCTTTGTGAAGTTTGTTCGTGTTCTACGAGAATTATTAATACGGTTTTGAACTTACGAAAGATTCTGTGACATTTTTGATGTAATCGCAACAAAACTACCGCTCACTCTTTAAGTGCGTCATTTACAATGAAAAGTTGCGCATTTTATCGAATGAATTGAAAAGAGAAAGAGATGTAGTTTAAAGCACAAACAGTAAAATCGAGAGACAACAAGTTTTTATCGGATTTCATTAAGTTTCAATAGAGAAAAAAAAATTTGAAAATGAAAATGGAACAGAAAAATGTTTTGCATTGAATAACTAGTAATTACTAATGTTCTTTTCTTTTCGTTTTGTTCTTTTTGCACTAGTTTTTCGCACGAACTATTATGGAATCGAACAATCGAAGAACTCAATTTTCTACTCACCTAGATGCTTGGGAGTTTTTCTTGTCTTTGCGTGATCCACGTGAATTGGTCGAAACTGTTGAATCATTTCGCGTTAATGATAACGCTCCTTGCACTCCGTATCGTACGATCGATAGCGGTTTCATCCCCATGCTGCTATCGAATTCATTCCCGGGCAACATACGCACATACGCACAGTTAAACATTGAATCAATAATTTAAAATCAGTTGGTGGTGAATGGATTACGCGTCATCACAAACATTTTAAGTGGAATTCATTGAATTACCTGACTGCTTCACGTTTCGGTGAACCATCAATTCCATTCCGTTTATTTAAGCTACTGCGTTTGAGTGTCCCGCTGCTGTCGGTGCGTTTGCGATGTTGTGGACTTTCTGGCGGCGTACTTGTGCCCGCTACAGCATCTTCAATATTTGATGGCGCATAGCCCGAATCGTGATTTCCATTTGGATCCGCCGACATAACGACGCATTGTGACGGTGAAGTTGTGATTTGTGCCACAACACTATAAGTACTGGATTTATTTGAATGGGTTCATTTTTGCATTTAGGTTTTTAAATGGTATTGTTTATTTAGTTTAATTAACGGGAATTTTGTTTGATAGATTGGCAAAGAGACAAAGAGAAGAGAGAGAGAGAGAGAGAGAGAGAGAGAGAAGAGAGAGAAAGAGAGAGAGAGAAAGGAGAAAAAAATAGAAATTCAACATAGATGAATGAGGAAAGACTGAATGGAAGAAAACGTCGATTTGCAAACAAATATTTGTGTTGTGTTGTTGGACTGGTGTTTTAAGGTTACGATTACAATTCAAATCAAACAAATAGAAAGAAGCGCCAGGGCATTGAAGAATACTGGAATGGTTTTGTTATTGCTGTTTTTTCCATGTCCTAGCTGCTATTTGTATATTCATCAACTACTTACTTCCCCGTTTCTTCGACAACTGTCGCCAGCATGAATTCAGTAGATTTATCGTTCACAATCACATGACAATCGTCCACATCGGGCGATGCAGCATTTTCGTCTTCATCCTCATTTGAGCCAGATGCCGTATTGGTTGGTGCATCGTCTGGTACAATTCTTGAGCCACTTTTACTACTATTATCTAAAGTTGTTTCAGCCAATCGTCTCGTTTGCACGATATTTTCGATGACGCTACCTCCGGTTGTGTAATCCGCTAAGTTCGGTTTTTTGGCTGCTCTTTGCTTTTTCGCCCTTGTTCTAAGTGCCTGCCATTCACAAAGAAGAAAAAACAACAGAAATGCCATTATATTGAGATGAAAATTAGGCATCAACAATTGACAGAATGTTTTCCGCGATTGAGACAATTTTCTGCTTGATGGATTCCGAAGTAGTTTGTTGCAACTCGACTGAAGCCGAAAGCTCAGTTCAATGGTGCGTCTATTATTTATATGCGTATCGCTCGACGAAAATCTCATTATTGTATATTTAGACATGAATAACCGATGTCTAGTTGGGGACCAATTTATTTAGTTATATTCACAATTCGATGCACAAAACCACAGCGCTTGACATTCTTATTCATTTCAAACTTTGATGTGATATAGTTGTTGGACATTTAATGCATTTATTCTGAGAGTGAATAATATGGTTGGCATTGCAAAATTTATTTATGTTTATTGCATACACTTGGAAATGTTTAAACGCACAATTTAATGCACTTGATGTTACGAGCTTCTGTTAATGTGACATTCTACCAAGCATTCCGTACATATGTTCATTACATATTCCAACATTTCACTAACCTACTCCTTTACTTTGTTATATCCTTAATGAAATTGTCTTTTTAAGAGAGAGAGAGGGAGAGAGAGAGAGAGAGAGGAAGCAACAAACGACTATCCATTAGTGGAATGAGCCTTCAAGTAGATTAAACGCAAGCAAAGCAATTATGTGTGCAAATACGGCAATTCACTGCACATTTCAGCCATTTGCGCCAGTAGCGCTTCAAGGACGGAATAAATTAATATTCGGAATCGGCCAAATCTATGCATATGATTGAGCCTCAAAATGCTTCCTATTATTTTGAAGATCAACGTTTATGAAGCCCCAGTTTCTAACAGTATGATGGCGTGCGTTACTTATCATTTGTAATATTTTTCAATTTAACGTAATGGAAAATATATTTGCGCGTATTGATTTATATTTGGCACGAAATTGATAACATCAAACATTGTAAATAGTCGAATGAAGTTCGATTTGAGCAAAGCATCAGTGATACTCATTTGTAACCGATGAATAATTACAAAGACGACACTTCGATTCGGTATGCATGCATTATTATGGAATTTTGTTTCTCTATCTTGTGATGAAGACGTTCTCTTTTCTCTATCCCTTCTTCCCTTGCTCTTGCCGTTTATCGCATCTCTTCTGCCAAAGGAAATAAATTACGTGCAAATTTCATCATAGTAAAGCAGTTTTTGTGGCACATGCGGATAAGTTAGTTAGTTAGCTTTCTATTATCTTGCTCACATTGTTGAGTATTTGCTAACAAATTACTCTCTTTGGAGTAACTCATTTCGAAGTGTGAACTTGTTGCAGCAAAATACATTGTGACAGTTTTGGATGCAAACTCAACGCAAATATGCATGAATTACCATATTCAGCAAATGTCGATATTTGCTAGCCTTGTAACAGAGATAGAGAGAGGGGGCGAGTTCAACACATGCCAACACAATTCATTATTCACGCGTATCATCATCGTAACATCATTTTCGCAAAACTTTTTGAGCATTTCCATTTTCGTGTGAAGTTAAGCTGTGTGACATCACTTTCTCATTTGTGGCATGCATTTTGTGTTCTACTGTTTTATTTTGAAATGCAGAAATTTCAATGCTGCAATAACATTAGCAGTCGGATGCTGTGTGTAAACTATGGAAATGCATGTGATTTTGCGGCGATATGATCGTACTTTCATACACAGACGCTCAAACGTGATGAACTTTTACATGGTGTCATGTTAGATTTGATAAAATTTTGGGAGAAAAAGCGTTGACAATATCCAA
Source organism: Obolodiplosis robiniae (assembly GCA_028476595.1). Lineage (NCBI taxonomy): Eukaryota > Metazoa > Arthropoda > Insecta > Diptera > Cecidomyiidae > Obolodiplosis > Obolodiplosis robiniae. The sequence continues at coordinate 11,080,841 of CM052015.1, read as the reverse complement.
TACGAAAACAAACATCAACCGAATTGCTTCAAAATGCATGTCAAATAAAGTTTGAGCTGATTTCCATGAGTATTTTCAGCGGCTATCGGTGGGGCAAAGTTTTCCCGTTTAAAATACTTTGCACTTCTCTCTATCCTCGATTTGTCTCTGTGTGCGTTTGCACTTAAAACACATTTCCATAAATTAAATCTACTTTAAATTGCAGTTTTCGGTGGTGGTGCTTGCATCAATTTAACTGCGTTGCTACTCAATTTGCCCAGAATTAGGTTTGAAGCTGCTGAAAACTGTCTATCCATATAAAAATGTTCAAGATGTCGATAAATAATTTTATAATTTGTAGATGTTTATGTCTATTATACAATAATTCAAGTTAAAGTGATAGTGCCGCCACTTACCTTAAAAATATTCCAATACAAAAATACCATTATAATGCACGGTATATAAAAGCTGACTAATGACGAGAATATGATGAAATTTGTATTGAAAAAAGCGCATAAATCGGGCACTCGATTCGGTGTATTATTCAAACCGAGCACAATTGGTGATCCGATTGCTATCGATATGGCCCACACCAGCAATATCGTGACGAATATGCGTAAACTATTTTTATGTTTGGCATATTTAATCGGTTGCGTTACGGCTATATATCTGAAATAAGAGCGAAAAAAGAGGAAATATGTGAGTTGTGGATGCAAGAAAAAAATATCAGCAAGATTTGCAATTTCGAAAATAAACTGTTGTTCGGCTACATTCAGTAATGTGTGTTGGGAAAAAAAATTGATAAGCTTTTACGATGTTTTATGGTCACGTCGATACTAAATGTGAATTAAAAGTACAACAGCAACAAATATATTATATTCGAATTTACCACCTTATCGTTCTGTGCACAGCGCAAATGTTTGTGCGTCATGATTTTTCATGTGCACTTTTTCTGATCGCACTTTTTGCACTTTTTCGATGTGTATTGCATGGCAAAAGCCATTCATTCAATGCTCATGCTCAGCATCATCGCTGGCCGAGTACAAACATCGAAAAACAATAATTCATCATGATTATATGCGGTTGATATAAATAAAAAGATAGAACGATTGATGGTATGAATAGTAATGAAACTACCGAAATGGATCGATCCAATGTCCAATAAATACTTCGGCAGATTCAATTAAACGCACATTTATTCATTTATGTATTTTTGTCATGTATTTTATATGTTTTACTGACAACTGATAAAATGCTTTTTATTGGATCTAGGGCACTTTTTCTCCACTTCACTCATCCGAACTTCACCGTCCCTTCTCTCCTTCTGTCGAAATTGAATGCCGGTCATTTCTTGTTCCTTTCTATATTTAAGGAATGTAAGAGAGGTTCCACTTCGAAATTGCAGAGCAGAGGGAAACATATGTTGTTTTAGGCTTCGGGATGGGAGATGGGATATTGGGAATTTGAGGAGGGAGATGTGGATGAGAATCGAACTAGTACATATATAATCGATTTATTATGACGCAAACGTTCTGTTCAAATCGATGAACGAAAAAATATATATTAAAAATCATGGTAAACATGAAAGAGAAATTGAGAGTGAGGTGGTGAATGAATGACTCATAGAATTTAACTGATGATGCACAATGCACATTCAATGAAACGAAACTGTGACATGAAGTACCACTTGAGGTAAAATGGAAAAGAGGTGTTTTAATCAACATGTGTATTGATTCTGTCTCGTTTACAGGAAATCTTTGGTTGAAACGTTTTATTGAATGCAATGAATTGAGCTGTCGAAGTATCTGTCAGCTATGATCAAAAAAATTCTATTAACAACTGTAATTGTCGCTTCAGAGAAATAATTACTGTTCGAATTTATATCATACTCTGAATATTTGCTCATTGAAGTTCTTCTTTGCGTTGGTACTTGAAAAATCAAATAGAGTCAGATTAATTTTCTCATCTCTTTCTCACCGCAAAATCATCGTCAAATATTTGACGAGAGAAGATATGTGTGTATAAGTCACGTGAGCGGAAAACTTTTGATTTTTGGCGGTATTGTTTCGTTTCAATTTTGTTTACATTTTGTAGGATTTTAAGTGTGTACTTATGGCTTTCTGGTTATTTCACTGCTATGGAAAGCGGGCTCTTCAGAGAGCATTTCAAATGCTCAAGAAATTGCTGTCCCTTGAAATATTTGAGACGACGGAATCTATTTCCCATGCCGTTTTCACCGTCGCTTTGCTGGATAAATATAGAATGTTTGGTTTTTCGCACACAAACTCAACACAAAAGAACACTTGGCACACATGAAATTCGTTTCAATTAAAAGATTGTCGCGCGAGCGCAAGCCATTGAATGCCATTCATTAATAATAATTATGAAGTACAAAGAGAAAAGTTTGTGTTTTTTCTGTGACTGTGAGTGTCGTGTCAAGTGAAAGTGATACAAATGCCATTTAAACGCGCTTATGCTTTTTGTCTTCAAGCTGTTCTGTCATTTGGCTGCGAATGTTCGAATGTGCCGAAAAGGAGATAACACAAGACCGAATGTGAAATGAATTATCATCGGAACAAAAATATGGTGGCTCATTTTGAATGTGGATTGGTTGTGAAGGGGTCTATTTTGGATTGTTCACAGTTTGGCTTAAACCAAAACACAGTGGCAATTCATTCGAAGAAATTGGGTCGAATTATATAAGTCTTTGATCTGATTCATTTTATTTCTATTTCTTCACATTCCCAATAAATAATCAGCATAATTCCTTCTGCACACTTTTTCAATCGCCAAATCCAAATTCAATGAATATGAAGTAAATGGCATAAAAAGAGGCACACTATATTGATTTATCCTTACAGACAAATTTGACGAAATTTGTGCATTGAATCTAATTTGTGCTAAGCTGGAAGTGATTGTGACACTCATTTATATTTGTTTTTTTTTTTATTATTTTTTATTGACGAATTCAAATTCAATTTCTAGAATATAATTTAAGTCTACCGCACATCCGGCTCGTAATAAAGCTGTGCATTGAGCCGCCCACAAGATGAGCGCGAGCTTTGAATTATTAATACGACTTTAATTCAATACATGCTTTCCAAATAAGCTATATTGAGTCCACACTTCTGCGGAACGGAAATAAAATGCTTTTATCTAGAGACTTTCACTTGATCAACGTGCTTCGTACCTCAGTTAATGATTTATGGAATTTAACTTTTATCTTTGCATCATGAACTATATCACCTTCGACTTGTGCATTTCAGATCGACTTGTCCGGTGCGTGGTTCATATTTTTCGGTCAACTAAGAGCACATTCAATCTCCGGATTAAGGCAGATATCAGTGTGCCTGACCGGCAAATCAACCAACCAGCAAATGCTAGGGAAATACGAACATGGATTATATTTCAACAACAATGTCCACTAATTTACATGATATATGAGTGCTGTGGCATCATAACGGAATGAATGTGAGCTTTGTTTATGAATTTTCAGTTCTAATGCCTCAGATGTGCAAATCGAATGGAAGTGGTTCATTCCCATCGGATTATGTTTCGTGCGGAAAATGTGTTTGGCATTTTTGAAAATGTCAATGCTCAAAATTCAATGGGAAAATGGCCAGTGAATAAATCGGACGCGAAACAAGTGAAAACCATGTTCATACCTCATTTTGGTTCGGTAAATCTTTGGTAGTTGCGACCAAACACAATACATTACATCCCATTGCGAATAACCCTCGGAAAAATAATAATTGGTCATAAAATCCATCATGCGAAATGCAATGCCGGGGATATTTTGATGAAAAAGGATACATTCATTCCCAGAAAATAGCAAAGAAAAAACAACAAATGTAAGCACATTGAAACAGGAAAAAAACAAACAAGAGCCACCAACATTGAACGCACGCAAACTACGTAAGCCCATGACATTAGTAATAAAATGAAATTGCATGGATTTTATTGATCGTCCAGCGTGATGAGTAGTCTCCATTTGTGCTGTGCGTGCTACAAACGGAATTCTGCCATTTGATATCTGGTATCAATGTCAAGAGATTTGAAATCATGCGAAATTACATTATCCATGACCAAATCCTTTGTGATTTGTGCTTTGTTAGCAGTCCGTCAAATTTTTATGACAAAAAATCATCGGTATAATGAATTGCATTAAATTTCCGGAGAGCACAAACTATGTCAACGAATGTAATTCGATCCATTATGTTATCGAACATTCATCAGGTTTTGTGCGGAGATGGGATTTGTTCGCTTTGTTGGTGATGTTTCGCCATCATACTGCACCACTGTTCGCTTCCATAAAGCATTGCTGTGTGTCTGGCACATAGCCACACTCTGGTGGCCGATGTCTAGTTGATCAAATCGATTTCGACGGAAAAAAATGAACAACAAAAAGAGAAACAATTGACTTACCGGTCTATTGAAATGGCAACTAAGTTAAATATTGATGATGTCGAACAGATTACATCCATTGCTATATAAAAATCACAAACGAAATTCGGAAGAGCCCATGCACCATTCACCTGCAAATAATACATAAAACGATCAAATGAAATTAGTTTCGGTTCGTTCGATAGCTTTTTGCCTATCGGCAACTAGACTGATGGACAAAGATATATTTTTTGAGAAGGGGAGAAACTTTGATTTGATGCAACAAGTTTATCCATTTCGTGCAAACAACCGCAACAATTCTCGCTTGCACAGCATATTTGTGCCGAACGCAAAGCGAGTGATAAGGTAAAGTTGCCTTGGAATGACAAGTTTCGGCGGCAAGCCTAACCAAATCACAATGCCAACAAAGTTTACGACCAAATAATTTGGAAAAGTTGTTGGAAATGAAGTTTTACGTATAAATGGCATGACAGCTCACATGACTTTTGCATGTGCAATGATGAAGTGTTGTTGCATCGAAACGGATTTCCACCATACCATTTGTTCACCTCGCATTAGCAAATATGTATGCTGCCAGAGACGTGGCATGTAACTACTTAATGAGTTCTCAAACTTTTAAACTGCTGAAATCTCTGAATAGTCAATACAGCTCAATTGAAGTTCTCTATCGATAATAATGGGCGATTTGTGCATATTTGTACGGTGTGCCGAAGGAATGCCATTGAATTGATGTTGGAACGAGGCGACAATTGAAGACGGTGCACATTCCAATTCGTGCTGTTCAATCAATGTATAGAGTCGAAACAATAATAAATTTGGCTCGACCGATCGATTTGGAATGGTAATTTATGCAATGTGTGTGTATGTGGCGTACTCATACCAAATTCGAAGATATATCATTATACGCAGCAAATTGATCGCATACAATGCGGTGTTTTGTATTCGAATATTGTACCTTAGTTTCGTGCAAGTGAATTGATTATTATGCGACAAACACCATTCGACACGTATTTGTGCATACATTTCACCCATTAACAATGTGGGAATGAGATTGCAACAACTGATACACAATAGATAGTTGTTAACACTTTTTGAAAAACAATAGACACAGAATATATATTCATCCCGTTATCGCTTGGTAATTTATCATTTGGGCCTATATGAATGATGCTGCCGCATCACGGTTCTGTCCGTTCTCAAATCCTATCTGATCGTGTGCTTTTCACTCTCTTTTCAATTCAATGATTTATTGCCAGGTTAAACTTTAATTACACATACTTTTTATGCATCACATGTTAAATATTTATTATATACATTGCAAGAAATACTGCTGATGACGTATAGTTTAGTCCATTATCCTAAACAAAAATCGACAGTGGGATACTTTGCAAAATCGCTGTCAATCTAACCTCGTAATTTGGTTGGTTCGACACAGCAAAATTAACCAAATAACAACAAACTAGTCAAATATTTTCCCCAGATAAACACGCTCACTTTTCAACTGTGCACATTTTGATTAAGCACCTACGCACTGCATATATACACAACACATTGCGCGCCAATCGACCAAGCACACACACAAACACAGCCATCGTTTGGAATCTATGGATTTTGCTAAACACTGCAAAAACCAAACATTTTACTGCAATTTTAGTCGACTCAAAGAGTGCCTTTGAGCTTATCAAATTTCAAGCACACAAAAACGCTTTCTGTTGATTCAGTTAAGGATCGAAGCCACTCGCTCTCTCTTTCTCATCCGCAATTATCTAACGTTTGCTTTTATTCGCCCACTCACTTCACTTCAATCCACTTAATGGAAGCAACACGAACGATTCCTTCGGATGGCCGTGCTAATTTTGCGTACCAATATGTGTGTGTTTATGTTTTTCTAACTAGTGCTACTAATTATGTTTCGCCAGAGTGGCATTTTGCTCGTAATCCACCTAAACCTGCCAATACTCCCTCTCCCTCTCTCGCTCTCTCTCTCTCTCTCTCTCTCTCTCTCTTTAAAAAAATATTGGGTGTATTATGGCTTTTTGTGTGAGTTAAAACCATTCGTGCTTAAGCTGTGTTTGTTAGCTGAAATGAGCTATTGTTAAATGGTATAGTTTCTTCTATCACGCCAGTTTGCCGATGAGAATGAGCGAATGAATTCTTCTGCCTTCATATTCGCTTAATTGAGTGTGCAGTAGAAAGCACAGCAATTCAATCGACGATCATTTTGGCTGCACGAATAAAGAAAGAACACATCTGCTCCCAAAGAAAGATGAAAGTATTTTTCAATAAAGTGAATGCAAATTCGTTGAATTACATTATCCTAATCAAAAAATGGAAAAATGAAATTACACTCCGAATATGTTTTGCGAGAGAATTCAAACATTTTATCATTGAAACATAACGCCTACGGCTTATCCAGGGATACCAGAAATGGAAAAGAGAATGAATTGCTCGTGAATAAAAAATGGGGAAAGACGATAACAGCTAAAAAACAAAAAATAGAAACAAAAGGAATTCGTATACTCTCGATGTGAATCGTTTCTGATTTTTTTATGCTGCCCACTTTCGCAGTTCATTTCATATAGAAAAGGGGCGACAAAACAAATCAAAATTTTTTTTGCATCATGTACCTGCTCGGAACGGAAATGCTTTTATGACATAAAGCGGAAAGAGAGAAATAAAAATTAAAAAAATACCTTTTTTACGGCATGACGAAACAAAAGAAAAATCGATTTCGTATTTTGTTTTCAATTGCTCGCTGTAAATTTGTCATTTCGAAAAAAATGAAGGCTGAAGATTTTATTGCCCTTTGAATATATTTTATTGCTTTTGTGAGGCAGGTGAGAAGGCTTGTTGATTGGCAGATGAATCAATCTGGCAGAAAAACGATTTACCATCGAATGAAGAATGTAAAAGATATGCGATAACAATATATAAATTATGTCATGTTTTCCTTTTTATAGTCAGAATCGTCGGATGGTTACGGTTCGGTACGCAAACCAATAAAACGCGAACCACATGACAATAACATTCCATTGAAACAATGATCCAAAACAAGCCTTTCCCTCTATTTATCATGCACTCTCTTTTCTCCCTCTTTCTCGTTCTCCTTCTCACGCCCAATATTATTGACCTCGTTAAATTCACGGTCGACAGACAGAAATAAACGTAACGTGAGCCCGTGTAAAGCTTTTATTTCGTGGTTACTAATATTTTTATTGGATGGCATTTTCGATGCCGCATCATTGATTGTTGCTCTGTCATCGAACCAGAGATAAGACGATGCGTGAGAAAGGATATTGGGACATTTTACGATATTTTGCTGAAGTGCGCAGCATCACAATCCAAGAGATGTCATGAAGTCAAAGTGGAAGTGAATAAATTTACAGATTTTATTTTTTGCTGAAGTTCATTTGTAAGTCCCTTCATAGCTTTATTATATCAATGACTAAAGCCCAAGCGTCTTCTTTTGCTTTCGAATTATAATCACATTGGGCTGAAATAGATGACCATCCGAAAAATACTCTCTCAAACTAGAATAGCCTCTATCTCTCCCTCTATCACTTTTTACGCTGTCTCGTAATCCTTTGCCGTAAGAAATGTGGCAAGACGCAATTTTCATGGTCGAATAATGATTTCTTCAGCAATTTTCGGCCTGTTGCGAGTGCGATGAGCTGCTAATAAATAGAAACTAGCGTTACAATCTGGCGGTCCTTTCTCGTGTAACTGATGCACGACATCCATTTGTCTTGTGCGCTAGTTCAAAACAAAAAGTAGATCATTCACAGAACATTCACAACGAAGCAAAAATACGACTGGCTAAGGACAGAAATGAATTACACACACGTACCCTGGCCCAATATTCACACTCCAGTGTCAAACTGTGCAAATCCTCATTTATTACTATTTTTATTGTCATACGAATCAAAGTAATACAGTCTCGTTTTTCTGACGTCTTTCTACGGTCAGTTTTTTTTGTTGTCCATCGCCACTGTCTCACTCTCTGGAGATGTGTGTTTTCACAAGAAATCGCCCGCGCAACCAGTAAAAAGTGGCATTACATGAATGGATGCTCTCCGTTGGGCTCGTCGAAAAAGGAAAGGCAAAAAATCACTTTCTGCCGCTGATGACAAGAAAAACCGAAACATGCTAAGAATGCTTACTTGGGTTTCGCTTTTTTTCTTCATTGTTCCATCATTTCGTGACTGTATTTCATTTTTTCTGAGGTCGAATTGATGACAGAGATTTGCCCATGCGTTGTGTATGTGTGTGTGTGTGTATGCCTTTTGCGAACGATGGCTACAAGATGTAAAAGCCGATTCATGTTAAAACAATTTTCCATTGATTGCTTTTCAATGAAATTCACCGTAGCTCGAAAAAACGGAATGAAACGGCAACACCCATACAACTTTATTCGACAGCGTCAAATCGAGATTCAATGTCAATGTGAATTTGCCCATAAATTATTATCTTTGATGTAAGGTTCATTTTCCCTTTGCTGTCATTGGATGCCACTACAAAATATATAGCAGTGTAACGTATTTGATTGAAGAAAATTGAAATGTGATTTTCGTTAGATGGCGAATAAATGAATGGGTGAAAATGAAAACCGATCTCTCACTATTGTGAGAATTAAAATGAGACTGGGAAAAAATGAGAATTTAATTGAGACCACAAAAAAGTGAGCATAAAAATGAGAACCAGAATTCTTACTCTCACAATAGGTAGAGGTCGGTTTTCATTCTCGACCATTCAAATTACCTCTTGGCAAATGATACGGACACTGAATTCCTCCATTTTCTCCTTCACTCCTTCTCTCGATTTTTCACTCGATCACCAAACTAACCGCCTCTTGAGGCTATTCAATTTTCATGAAAAATTTACATAAAATATATTATTGCGAATGGCAAAGCATGCTATAAACGGATTTTTTCAATTAATAGCAACAATCTTGAGTTCATTAAATTTATATCAATCAATTGCGAAGAATCTATATCGCAATTTGTGAATAATATCTCCGAATGCCTTTTTTCTTCTCAATAATCCTAGGAATGCGAACTCCAATTATTTATGTATTCGGTGGAGATATTGCTAAAGGAACGAAATATGTAAATAAAAGCAATAAAAGCATTGGTTTTAAATCCATCAAACTTTAATGAAATAAATTGGATTTTCTATTTTTAATTTTATATAACTACAAGTATGTGGATAATGATGAAGATCCGAAAAAAAACTATAAGAATACTTTATTGCTTGTGTAATAAATATTCAGTTGCACTTTATTTCTATTATTTACCAAGACAGAAAACAGTTTTCGAATATTTTATAATGTTTTGAAATTTTGCCTTCGAGTGAAGTTGAAAGGAGCGAAGATTTTAAAATTCTTTTGTTTTTCTTGTGTGTTAAACCTCGAATACATTTGAAACGCTTCTGAAATTTCATGACGAATTTCAAATGAGCTAAAAGGGGTACATTGCAGTACATTGAACACTATGTCCTTCATCTTTTTATTTTATGCTCATCAGAATATAGATTTGATTTTGACATTAACTACAAGAATGACGACAAGTTCTTTGTTCGATGCCATGTTAAAAACTATGCCAAGCAAACATGCAAAATTGCACTAGTCCAACGGTCAATTTTTATCCGTTGGGAATCACAAAATCAACATACTTGAATCTAATTTGTAATGGAAAGTAATTACACGTTGACACGCTCTACAAAACAACTTTTCGAAAAACGAAAATGAAAATGCATCCGTATGACAACCTGACTACGTACAAAGCTGTTGGAGATTCTTTGTAAAAATGTCACTTTAAAAAAAACTCCGTTTTCATTGCTCCATTTGGAGGAAAGCATTCAAAATTGTCAAAATGTTTTGATAGTGTTCGAGATATTTGGCTAAATGTGCCTGGCCAGAGGAATCCCTTCTGGTTTATAGCCAATCACACACACAAAATAATCGGTCATATTTTAATGTCGCTGGTAAATCCGGTAAATCTATCACATTCGTTGAAATTCACCAATAAAGAAAGATAATGACCACCGACATTAACATTTTACCGACAGCTATACATTAGACGTTGAATAAATAATATTTATTCGAACAAATATATAAAAATTGCATTTCAAATTTGCAATTGAAAACTGTGCTTCTAAAATATTATGAATATCTGTTATTGAAATCAAATTTTGAGATAACATGCGTTGTTTTAACCAGAATTACTATCATGATACAATAGCAAAGATTACAGAATGTTTTTATGCCTATGCTTTCGCGCGTCTGTTGCCGAAAATAAATGTGTCGTCTGTAGAGCAACACAGACCCCTTCTAATGAGAATTGATAGTAAAAATTTTTTCAATGTTCGATGATTTGTTCAATATTTTGCTCTATTTGTTAAGCATGGCAACAAACCAGATTTCAAATAGAAAATCTCTTTTCCAGGTTCTTTTCCTCATGCCGGAAGCAATATTAATTTCGCTGCGCAAATTATATCGATCGAGCTCATTTAACAATTGGGTTTGTGCTGACTCGGAATATTTCAATGAAAACATATTTATTCAAAATACAGACTCAATCTAAAAATTGTGTATCCAACTCAAGTTGCCCTAAATACTTACCAATTGTTCTGTTTACACAACTCTATAGAGCGCGAACAATTGGTTCTATTCACAAACAAGATGCCACAGATTCTGAGTTGAACGTAATTATCATAATATTTCCACGTTTGCAGAGAACTGAAAAAAACAATTCAGAATATACATGTGTTGCCCACATTTGAATTCATTGAATTCTTTAAGAGAGTAGAATTCATACTACTGCTACTGCGTAGCTCTTGTACATATTGGTATACATCTAGGATTCGTAATAAATAAATAAATAAAATAAATATAAGAGTATATAAATTGGCGATGTTCTAGGGAATTTATCATTCGATTCTGTTGTAAAGCTTATAAAGTTACAATGCGTCATTGAACACTAATCCGAATCACTTCAAGTGTTCTTGTTTTGAGGGCGGGGATAAAGTAAGTCAAATCAATAGACAACGGACAACGAAAAAAAAATTTCTCCGGGAATGGTTGCAATCGTTTTTTACGTTTAAAATCATCGAAAACTCATTCTGGGCGTTTTGAATTTTTTGGATTGATCCTAATTCTTTTACCACACACAGTGGTGTGTGCCGAAAAATTAAAAAAATAGCAATGACAAATTATTGAGCCTACCGTTGAGACTCCCTTTATTTCCGCGATATGAAATGACCTAGATTAAAGCATTTAGATCGACTGTTTCCAATATAATGAGGGAAAAATACTACTGAATTATTCAATCAATTTTGGGCTTGCCTGAAGAAATATTAAATATTATTTCGATATTGATTCCAAATTGTTGCAATTGTGAATGGGAATTATGTTTTCAATTAGTTTAACTTGTTACTTCTATGTTGAAAATTCGGCTTTTTAACTTTTTGTATTTAGTATAACTATGATTTCTTGTGCAATTAAAACTGCTCATTGAAAACGAAGCTCTGGCATTATTTTTTCCTTTATTTATATATTCAGCCAGTTCTTGGCGTTGAAATAAATTAAATGAAAAAATGAACACGTCCATTCAAATAAAGGGCATTTTTTGGAGGGTGCTACTGTATGTGGATCCTCCTATTAATTATCTGTTGAAAATTCGGAAATTGAATTTTCTGATTTTAATTTCACACAACTATATAGATAATGGTGGAGATCCGAAAAATACCATAAGAATACTTTATTGCTTGTGTAATAAATATTCAGTTGCACTTTATTTCCATTATTTACCAAGACAGAAAACAGTTTTCGAATATTTTATAATGTTTTGAAATTTTGCCTTCGAGTGAAGTTGAAAGGAGCGAAGATTTTAAAATTCTTTTGTTTTTCTTGTGTGTTAAACCTCGAATACATTTGAAACGCTTCTGAAATTTCATGACGAATTTCAAATGAGCTAAAAGGGGTACATTGCAGTACATTGAACACTATGTCCTTCATCTTTTTATTTTATGCTCATCAGAATATAGATTTGATTTTGACATGAACTACAAGAATGACGACAAGTTCTTCGTTCGATGCCATGTTTAAAATAATGCCAAGCAAACATGCAAAATTGCACTAGTCCAACGGTCAATTTTTATCCGTTGGGAATCACAAAATCAGCAAACTTGAATATAATTTGTAATGGAAAGTAATTACACGTTGACACGCTCTACAAAGCAACTTTTCGAAAAACGGAAATGAAAATGCATCCGTTTGACAACCCGATTACGTACAAAGCTGTTGGAGATTCTTTGTGTGACTGTGAGATATTATATATAGATATGGCAACCATACAACAATGCTGCTGTAGTACATCATATTCTAATGTGAATAGTGTTTAAATTGACCGATTATGGATAGTCAGGTTATATTCACATCGCGACAAAGTGTTAAGGACAACTTTTCTAGAATTAAGTTGCATTGAACACGTAACAATTTTCTATTCATACGGACCTTTAAAGTGGCAAATAACCAAAAGTAATTTAATCATTCTCCTACTATTTTGTATGCAAAAAAAAAAGACTACAAACACAATTTGCGCGAGAGCGAATAAAACTAAAAAACAACGCTGTTTTTATCGCTATATGTCAATATCGTATGCTTGCCAATATTTGAATTCCTCAAATTTCTGAACAGAAAAGAACAATGAGGCAACGAGTATAAATGTACGATATCCCAGGGAATTTATCATTCGATTCTGAATATTTATCTTGTTGTAAACGTTATAAAGTTACAATGCGGCATTTAGCACCATTCCAAATCACTTTGAGTGTTCTGGTTTTGATAGCGGTAAGTTAAATTCAGCGACGAATGAAATTCAATTTATTTCACAAATTTGATTTATTCAATTAGGTCACGGAGGCAGATGAACCTAAGTATAGTGGCACTGAAGAAGACCATCATGTTTTCCTGTTGAAGTAAGAACATTGGAACCAATAAAACAAACAAAATCAAACTTAAACATATTATTTCAATCCTCAAGGTGTTGCCAACCAGCCTCCAAGCGTAACGAGGAAAAATTCGAAGAGTATGTTGAAAAAGTGTATCACATTTCTTGTAATAACGTTAGCCAGTAATTCTGTTATATACTGAAAATGGTCCTAATTACAATACATATAATTTCCTAATAACTATAATAATCATGAATTGATATGCAAAGATATTGAATTAGGTATTATTTTGACTTTAATTGAGAGATGACGATGTTATCTTTCAAGATAAATTTAAAAATGCAGTGAATTCACGATTACTGTAGTTAGGTCCATTCACTGTACAATCTAATCAATTATATGCGCCAGAAATGATGGAAAAGAACACATTTCAACAACGCAATATGACCGATGTTGAAACTGCGATATTCAAATGCGGAAAAATATTTCCATCAATTTCCATATACTAGTAGTTAGCAATTCCTTCATTTGACCTCTTGTTTGACAATTCCAAAAAATTATGCCAAATTATGTAGGTTAGCGCCAAGAAGTGCATGCAGAATGCGCGCAAAAGAAAAAGCAGAAGAGGTTTATGAGGAAATCGATCAAATGTACGATCAATATTTAACCCGTCCAATTGATTATTTGAAACAGTGAGTCATAATAATTATAGTGATTTAAGTTCAAGGAGAGAGAATATTTTTTATTATTTCTTGCAGAAAAGAAAATCAACTAAAAGAAAAATATCCTAAGATTATTAACGATGTTTGCATAAGAGTGTAAGATGAATTGTTAAAATTCATTCTTTCAAATTTAAGATAATCATGAATAATTTTCGTTGCAGAAATCAACACATTCGAGGAAAGGAGTGCGTGAACCGTTGTTGGAAGATTTATCGAATGCTTGTCCATCTTCATAAACATCAGCCTCCAGTGGTTTCTAATGAGCATCACTTTGATCTTAATGAGCCTTCAGGGAGTTCCTCTAAGCATCACTTTGATCTTAATGAGCCTCCACAAGAAGATTGATCAGAATTGAGTACATCATGGAATCCACTTTGACATCATGTTCACTGTTGCATGTAACTTTCTATGAAAATAAAAATCGCAATCGCATAAAATGCGTTCAAGAAATGTGTCACATTTCACACTTGTTAAAAGGCATTTACTATATAATAATTCATCCATAATGAAAAGAATGAAGTTATACATTCTCTTTGGAATAATTATAAGCCATTTTTATAACTGATAAATGTGTGTGGTATGTGACACTCTGTGACAGAGTCTCTGTCATAAGGTGCCATATCAAATAAGTGTACAACAAAAAATATTTTTCATAAAAACTTTGTAACTGAATATATGAATAATTTTTTTGTTAAACATGTCACTTTCCGATGACAACGGCTCTCTATGTTGAATATTTGCAGGGAGTGAACATATTAAACTGCAGCACTGAAGGGGCAAAACGACCGCACAAAAGCGGTAGAGCGCGTTGTAAAGGGTGATTTTTTAATAGCTTTCGAACTTTTTTTTGAAAAAAAAAAAACACAGAAAATTAAGAAAAATGCATGAAATCTTTATTTGAATCGATAGAACGGTCCATTTAATTTAATGTTTGAAGATAATTCAATGTAGATGTTGGCCGCGACTGCGCCGTAAATGGCTCATCCGTTGGGTCCAATTTTGGCACACTCTCTCCAACATATCGGCCGGTATCTCACGAATAAATTCATGAATATTGTGCTCGAGAGCGTCAATCGTAGCGGGCTTGTCGCTATAAACATGAGCCTTCGTGTAGCCCCACAAAAAATAGTCTAACGGTGTCAAATCACAAGATCGCGGCGGCCAACTGACCGGGCCAAGACGTGAAATAAACTGTTCACCAAACTCGCCTCTCAAAAGGTCCATTGTTTCGCGTGCTGTGTGGCATGTGGCACCGTCTTGTTGAAACCACATGTCAGGCAAGTCAAGCTCTTCCATTTTGGGAAAGAAAAAGTTTCAAATCATCGCTCGATAGCGCTCACCATTCACGGTAACGTTGCGGCCATCATCGTCTTTGAAGAAGTACGGTCCGATGATGCCACCGGCCTACAATCCACACCAAACGGTTACTTTTTCGGGATACATCGGTAGTTCTTGCAATGCTTCTGGCTGGTCTTCACTCCAAATACGGCAATTTTGCTTATTGACGTACCCATTCAACCAGAAATGAGCCTCGTCACTGAACACAATTTTTCGATAAAAAGTTGGATCTTCATCCAACTTTCGAGAGCCCATTCACCAAAATTTCGCCGTTGTGGTAGGTCGTTCGGCTTCAATCCTTGGACCAGCTGTATTTTGAAAGGTTTTACACCCGAATCCTTCCGTAAAATTTTCCACGTAGTGGAGTAACAGAGGCCCAATTGCTGCGAACGGCGCCGAATAGCTGCAATATTCTCCTCTGTACGCACTCTACGAATACGTGTTGGTGGCTTATGGTCCAATAAAGTAAATTGGGTTCGAAACTTATTCACAAGATTGCGAATAGCCGCCTCAGAAGGTCGACCAAACTGACCATAAAATGGAAGAAGCGCACGATACACTCTCTTAACCGAACATGAATTTTGATAATAAAATTCAATAATTTGCAAGCGCTGTTCGTTTGTAAGTCGATTCATGGTTAAATTATAGACCAAACTGAACAAGATTGACAATGACACAAGACACGAATCACGCGTGATCTGGGAAAAACAGTGCTGGCAAAAAGAAAGTCGCTAAAAAATCACCCTTTATAATACGCCACGTATTTTTCATAACGTAGTTAGGGCGCGTAGTCTCGTCGGTTCACTCCCCTGCCACTGAATGTGTGTTTGTGTAAACCGCTTATTTCATAAATTGTGCCGAAAAGAAGTGTATCGTTCCCATGTACACATCTAACGAGAAGCAGTAACTGTAGCAGAAGTAAAAGAGGAAATATGGTATACATAATACGCCTATGACTATTAAAGAATGATGTGAAAACTATGAAACGATTCCTCAAAATGTATATTATCACACATAAATTGTGAAAATCATTGTATGTAAACGCAGTTGAAATGAAACGATTCAAATAATATTTTTTTTTTTATACGATCGTGTGTGTGTACATGCATGTTTCTTTTCAATTTTCTGCGGATTGCCAATGACAGTTGCTTTCTTCCCACTTCTATCGGTCTTGAAGAGAGCACCCATTTCGATTATGTGTACAAGAATTTATTGCTCTCACAACCGATTATTTGCATTGCACACACACACAAGGGTCGGATAAAATAGCTATCAATAGATTTATCGATCCTAATCATGTGTTTTTGTGTATGTGTTTATGCGCGCATGCTAGCGCTCTCAAAAGAAACACCAAAGCAATGTTATACTAAACACTGAATGCAATTGAAGCAATTCAGTGATATAAATAAATATCAAGTACGTTATTAGAGAGGGATAAATGGAGAGAAATCGGAAGAAATGTTATGATGAGTGATGAATGAAAACATGTGAAGGTGATGCAATACTATATTTAGTTGAGGTGTTCTGTGTGGTTTTGCATGTCATTTCAAGCTGCTATTCGATCTTGTTCATCAGTTTGACGTATGTAATGTCAAGAATTACCATTTCATCCCAGCAGCAATATCAATTTCAGTATGTATTCTGCCTTTTCCGTTTCAAATGTCTTGCATGTATGTTACATATTTGAATTGAACGGAGGGTACAGCAAAGATTATCGGGCTTGTGTTTCCACCTTGAATTCCGCTTCATTCCAATGTGGGAAGGCCAAGCCTGAGCGCAAACTTTGAGGAAGTAGTTGGCCGTATATTTTCCTCTCAAAGGGCAAATGTAAATAAACAAGAAAAACGAATTTGAAAATAGGAATGAAATCGAAGCACGATCGAATGTGGGACGTGTAGTAGAATGTCAAGTTCGCACAAACTCAAACAAACTTAAGCGAGATGGAGAGATCGAGCAAAGTGCGGTACTCGCATTGCTTATTACCCGGCTATATCATTTGGATATTGAAGTGAGTGAATGATATTCTCTGAATATGGACAATTCACACAATACATAAATAACACAAGATGTACGACCAGATAAATATTTCCATAATATTTACATTCGCATTGTTGCGTGCGTTTGTTGAACATCGAAAATGAATTATTCCGTTGAATATGTATAGTGAATTGTTTGCTGTGCTGTGGAATGTGAGTGGTACATATGTTCGATGGATGTGTATTTTAATTTCATGATCGGGCAGTTTCACATTTTGGTGAAAGAGAGAGAGAGAGAGAGAGAGAGAGAGAGAGAGATTAACTTTGCCAGAAACCATTTTCGCTCTAAATCAATTTAATATCCAATGGTAAATATATTCTTCACTTTTGGTCTTGTTGATAAGTTTTTTTTCGGCTTGGCGGTGGAAAGAAAAGGAAAAAACCAAAAACAAGAAGAAGTAAAACCATATTTTGTATGAATGCATTAGCTTCAAAATCATTCCCATGTGACCTCACATACCTCCTTGAAAATGCGCATATTTGCCGTTCAACGAATGTTTGCTACTTTCGGGTTCCATCGGTGGCCGCCACTGTTGTTATAAGATTCGCTCGGGAATACAAAAATAACATTTTCTTCAACTAAAACTCCATCCAATGCCAACATTTTCACTTATGCAGTTTTTTTGGGACCTGCGCGCGCCCTCTTCCTCTTTATTACCAGATCTTTTCGGTCTGGCCATTTCATGTTCTAAAAATTGGCGACATGGTTCATTGATCTAATTTTTAATACATTGCCATACTCTCGGCAAATTGAATTTGCAACCTCTCAGTTGAATTAATATTTTACAAAAAGATCAGCAAAAAGAAACACTCCATCGCCTTTACGTGGATGTGCCACACGTAACAAAAACGAAAAGAACTAAACCGATAGCGATTAGGTGAAACCGAATTCACCAGTCAACGCGTCGAAATGTCGTAAAGAGTGAAAAATTGTTTTAAAATATCAACTTGATGTTGATGAGGAAAAATGTTGTGTGCATATGAATCGAATTGATGTGCGTATTCCCGCTGCGAATGCCTCATTCAATATATTCCGAATCGATTTGTATTTTCCAGCATGAATGTTGTGTAAATCGATTAGGACGTAACCATCATTTATGGGATTTCTTGTTTCAAAAGCCGAATGGGAAACAAATTGCGAAAACGCGCGCTCTCTCGGCACGTATTGATTGCGATCACGATGCGATTTCCAAAAACACAACGAAATACGAGAAAGTGTAAAGCCACATACACAAACAATCGAATTATTATGATGAAATTCCTTCCTAATGGCATTAATTTTCGTTGTCGGCCGAGTCAAACCGAGCGGAGAGACACACACACAGAGAGAGAGAGAGCACATGCACACGAGGCAATCATAAATTGTTTGCTCGAGTAAGAGCTAGAATGCAAGGCACATTTATCGGGTGCGATTCGGGCTGGCGGTCGTATGTGTGCGAATACAACAAACAACGCAAACATCAATTTCTTAACGCATACAAATATAAATAAACAACATAATTTCATTCTAATTGTCTATTCAACTCACAGACGTGTACGCATTCCGCACGCAAATACTTGGAATGATTTTATGTAGGCATGATTTCGAAAGGTGCCTGCACACACATTCTTGTAATCGTTTTCACTCTCATTTTATCGCATCTTTCACATCTCACATACGGCCCAATATGAAAAAAACAAAATGATCGGCACATCTTCAGTACTTTTTCGCTCATAAACCGCATGAACATATAAGCTATCAAATAGTATTGTTTTTACTCAAAACCGAAGAAGAGAGCAAATTATTTACTGTTGCTTTTTGCTGCTGCTACTTTTTGTTGAGAGGAGAGTGGTGGTTTGCAGAACACGATTTATGACCGCTGAACTACAGACTTTCTTTTGAGATAGTGAAAGAGCGACGAAGAACTCCAAATTTGGTCGTAAGGAATTTAATCAGGAAAATGTATTTTGGTTAACGTATGAATATATCAACATACCAGTTTAAATCAAAGCCAGTGGCAAATATGTGATGCTCATTTCAATATGATGTTGCCGCTGGAATTGTATTAGCAACTGAAACCACTATTCGAATCTCAGATTCATTCAATGGGATCAGTGTGTGGCCAGCATCAATTCACAATGGGTGGATGAGATTTAATAGTTGATTCGGCGAACTGAATAATTTTAAGCGGCGAATACACTGTTTGCTGCAAACATTTCTACACGAATGGATTACTAATTACTTTATTTCGCTTAGCGCTCGAGTGATAAAATCGATAATTATATTCAATGGCAAAGACAAAGCTTGGCGCCAACATCGCCCACCACCACGAATCGAATTTGAAGGGATGCATAGTATTAAATGCAAAATGGAATCAAAATAAAATCATCAATAACAAAATGCCGTGTGCATCGAATCCGAATTTACCATCGAAAGTGTTCAGATTGAGATGAATGGATGGATATTTTTTTTTGTGCATTTCGGAGAAAAATCGATAAATGAATTTTATTACAATCTCTTGGCCAAATGTTAATCGTTAGTATTGCACTCTCGGGGAAACCAGAAGCTTCATTCGTTTTCAGCCAAATCTCATCGGTTATATTCTAATCTTGATAATGAGTAAATAAATGAAATTAATTCTATTGTGGTCAGCCAAATGCGCTACTTTGAATTCGTTTTGTTGAAAGCTTTGGTATTTTTGTGCCTTCGACTTTATTTTGCGGTTGGCATCGTAATAGACGAAAATTCTAATTACAGTCTGAGGTTCTATTAATCGACAATAAGAAAAACGGAGTTGGAAACGCCGAGCAAGAGCTCTGCAAATATCTATTATCATGTTTTATCTTAAGTGGCAGTTTTGGCCATTTTCAGCATCTTTTGATATATTTTTATCCATCGTAATTGCACATGATTGCATGGTTGTGCGAATAATTATTCTTCATTATTTTCCCTAATTTTCTTCGAAAATGAGAAAAGAACTTTGAGGAAATTGCTGCAAGGTAGATAAGGCTCGATCGAAAGCATTGCAATTTTTTTTTGCATCGCAAACGGGAACTGTGTGGCTCGAGCTCATTCTTGTGGCGAGAAAAGTTTGTGCATTCATAAATAAACCGACATAATTATAATAATTGTTTCATGCTGTTCGTGTGCACGTCGAAATGATATGAAATTCGAAGCCCTTATTTTTATACAGCCGACGATTGCGAAGCACGAAAAAAAAGCTAAGAGAATAGCTTCGAAAAACGCATCAAAATAATTTTATATGGTTTTTGTTTGTGTGTGTAGATGAACATGTGTACATTCGTATAAGATGATTAGGCTACTTTATGACTGTAATATTGTTTTCTTATTAGTTTGTTTTCCCCCAGTTTTGCTGCTGTCGGCTCTTTGAAACTTGACTGAGTGAGCGAGCGAAAGAACGAAGAGAGAAAAAAATGGTTTCGTCACCAATTTTGTTGTATAGCTGCTGATTTGTGAAAACGTAGCTTGAGCAATCCATAGGCATCGTCGTCTTGAAAAAACATGTTTGGGAAATAACCCAAAATAGAAGCATTAATTTCTTCAGAGCCGAGCATTGGGCGAGCTTGCTTGGAACCCTTAACCATTACATTCCGCCGTAATGGTTGTGCACAAGTTTTGCAATGTGATTTTGATATTATTGTATTTCCTGTTTTTATGTTTTAGATATCCCAATAAACATTGCACAAAATCGAAATAGATACATGTTTATTATCACATTACAAATGTAATTGGCCTATTTGATTTATGTAAAGTTCACTATAAATCTGTGTGCACTAAAACTTGGCACAATTCTACTTTATTCCAGCCATTTTGGTTGAGAGCGATGACGATATCGGAGGAGAGTGAAATTTGACCAAAATAGTAACAGAACAAAGAGAGTGGTACAGTGTTTGCCATGAAATCTTGAAAAGCAAGGAATTTAAGCTGCGACGATGAAGCCATATATTTGCTAATATCTAACAATAATCACGTTAATCATAAAATGGAATGAAAATGAAATAAAGAATTTCGCCAGTTAATCAAAAGTTTACAAAGTAGTTTTTGTTGTATGATAACTGATTGCGTATAATCCATGCTTTGTATTGGCATTGAGTCGTCTTCCATTTCCGATTTCATCGCATTGGATCTGTCAATGGCAAATGATATGTTTGTAGTAAACAAAGACTTCTTTTGTGACACCACATTTCTGATGAAATTCTATCGGCTTAAAGCGTAAATCGATAATATCGAATTCCTCTGTAATAAGACATGAAAACGTCTATCAAAACACATACTGAATAGCAAAAAAGAAACCCTAGTCGATCGATCTTTGTGCGAAAAAAATGGGTCATTGAGAAGAGTTTATGATGCAAACACAAACAAAGAATACTTCATCATTTGGATTTTGTGAATATTTTCCTTTTTAAGATTCGCATCTATACGCAGTTTAGTTGACACTATCGATCGACATGTAAACGCACGAAATGTCAGATTCTAGGAGCATGTCAAAAAAAGGATTTTTGCCAACATCATGTGGGGAGAGTGTGGTCGTTCAAGTGGCGGTGCCGCTGTAACTGTCATTGTGGATCTTCTAATCTTGTCACTTTTGCTTATTTCGACACTTGCTGCCTTCCACAATAATCATCATTTGTTTGCCATTGTATTTTTCTATACAGCAAATAATAATAATAATCTGTCCAGTCCATGAACATCGTAAAATGACATTAAACACTGCCAAAATGAATCCATTATGGAATGCGAGTCCGCCGATAAGGCAGCTATCGATCAATCAATGGTACGATTTGTGTTGCGTAAGCGGCTGCGGTCGCTTTTTCCTCTCCATGTATATTGATACAAGCAATCGATCTTCAATTCGAAATAGACTGGGTGTCTTTATAATGATGTATTGTCATTTAGGTTTTTGTCGAAAGCCTCCAAGCGCCTTCAGCATTTTGCATCACAAATATTGTGGTTTCAGCGGTTGGCCCGACAACCGAGCGAACATACTGATGGCATAAAAAGCACTCATCATTATCGTCATATACAAGCAGTTAAGCGACAAATACACAATACACATTTCTATTCATATCGCCGAAAAGCGAATGAATAATAGAATCATGATCAATGCTGACATTTCAAAAGGAAGTCAGGTGCTTTTGTTGACTCACACAAATGTGTACGAATGGGGATTGCGATACAGTACAGTGCGATTGTGCTGTGTGATTTGGAGTAGCTGAACTTCTATGACTTCTAATCCTCGGATGCTTGGTTGATATTATAACACTGGACGCATGAAATGTTAATCGAATTCCAAGAAAATGAAAACTCAGAACATAATAAAAAGTTTGCGCCAAAAACTCTCTGCACCATATCACAGAAAGATTGTTGAAGCTAGTGTGACCTCTAACTGTGTGGCATATTAGAATGCTCTCTCTCGCTCGCTCTTGCTCTTGAAAAAGGAATTTCACAGAACTTCTACGGCAGTATACTATTATAGCAGTAAAGTTTTTTGCTATCAGTTTCAATCTTTCACGTTGAATTGTAAACTTCGTAAATCTTTTGTGACACATTTCGTTGCACATTCTTCCAATTTGTGCCCCGTTGTCTGTCTGTGTTATTTGTTCGCATATACGGACATTTAACCGTATTTGTGTTGACCATTGTGTGCTGCTTCTGATACTTAATCCGTAAATGTTTGCTTAAATCAGTTGAAATCTCTTTTACTTCGCTCTTTTTCTTCATGAGCTCAGCCCAAAAGACAGATTGTATTCCATCAGTAAGCTCGAGTCTCATTTTCTTTAAATCAAATTACAAAAGTATGTGGAATAAATGAAACACAAACCAGAAAACTTTAACGAACGATAAACAATATTTGGTTACACCATTTGCGTTGTAACAGCGCTTTTCCCAAGCGCTTAAGTCACAGCATATATGAGGGAACGAGCAGTGAAAAAAGGATGGTGAAACGAGATACACATAGGGAGAGAGAGAGAGAGAGAGAGAAACGGTGAAATAAAGGGGAAGAATGTGGAATAGTGAACAAAGCAAGAAAAACCAAACTGAAAAAGAATAATATAAATAAAAACAGCATCAACAAGTTTATGAAAACTTTATAGCAAGTCTTTGCGCATTCGGCTTCATAAGAAATTCGGTGTATTCAGCTCGTTCGCATTTCATTTTGTTCACAAGAAATTGATCCAAAATGTTGCTGTGGAACGAGAGCGCACGTTGGCCGCACGAAACTATGAAACGCAATAGAAAAAGGAATATCGTTCGTCTTGCGGTTTTCGTCTGTTCGTTCTTCGAAATATCATAAACAATAATTAAAATACTTGTTTTCCATTTGCTGAAGATAAAACGACCGATGGCCCGATCTTTGCGTCTTTTTTCTTTTTCCTTGCTGCAAACAACTTTTGCTGTTTCCATGGTAATAATTAAATTTTAATTGCCAAGTACGATAAAATGCAGAAAGTACAAAGAAAAAACAGGGAAATTCGATACAGTTTTCAATGGATTTGATGAATTAGCAATTGAAATAATTGGACGGTCTCCGGCGACATCGACCCAAAATTAAATTAACGCTATATCCTTGGGAGATCGGAATATTCCATCGCCATAGATTTGACGCATTTTTAATTGTAAACTTGTTAATCATGGAAATCTACGCGCATTTTTCACGCCAATTCACGTCAAACCATTTTCGCCTTTTCGTTTAGCCGATCGAATCGCTTATTCAATATGCGGGTAATCTAACTGATGCCATCGCAAATGAATTGTTCAACATATTTAATGCTTGAGTTGTTACCTTAGGTGATGGTGATGGTTTAGAAAATGTGTCGCGCTATCGCTGTCGAAGCACCTGGTTTACGATTTAACATTTAATGCAAAATTATCGCACAGTCAATGCTTTCTTTATTCGCTTTCTGTGTAAAATTAAGATATATATCTAGATGTGTTTCTGCATTCGCGTCGCGCCCCTTATACGTGCAACATCTTTTGTGTTGTGTGTGAACAATGTCGGCGATTGTACGCTGGCAATGTTCGGAATTCAACCGATAAATGAATGGTGCGATATATTACAGCACTTGCCAAGTAAATGTGCGCTGCTTGACGCCTAAAAACTACACGCATTCGATAAAAAAGGATGGAAATTATTTTCTTTCGCACAACAAAGCATAGGAATCGATCAGATGAGAATAAATTCGGTTCATTCCACCGATTTAATTCACGTGCACGTATAGAAACAAGGTAAAATAACGGAATAACAGGAGTCAAGCGTGCGAATACGATGTTAGATATAATGCGTTCATTTCATTAAATTGTTACCTTACATTTTCTACATACTCTCTTTTTTTGTGGTTTCATGCAAAAAACACACATTTCTAAACCAAAAAAATAAAAATCACAAAAAAAGTGAAAAGGCATGCAAATGATACAAAAATGCTTGTGGGCGCATTAAAGTATAAGTACTTTGTTAAACGGAATGGAAATAGAGGAAATAAAAAATGTAGCCTGAACGAGGAGTCATAAAGCAAAAAGTGTGCACAAAAAACAACTTTCGAAACGTCAACAGAATACCAAAATTGTCGAAAAAAAAGAGCGCTACATCAAGTTAACTCCAACTTAAAACAGCCATCAAAGATACGAAGGTGCGTATAATTTTGTATTAAAAGGCAAAGCAGCAACAGCAAAAACGTGAAATAAACCATTGACACAAATCGATTGCGAAAATCTCGTTTATTTGGTAATCGTAATGATAGAAAGAGAAATGGCATCGGCGGTGCCTTCTTCCATCTGTTGATTGGTACAAGCAGGCGTGCGTGTGCTGGTGCGTGTGCATTTTCCGATTATGCGGCGAATGTAATATATGTGTACAGCACACAAACATCAAGCATACACAAAATCAATTGTACATTGAGCATCAAACATCGATTAATGGTTTTGATTGGAAAGATATAAAATGACAAAATGATAAAACGTTTTGATGTCATGCTCAAGTCACCTGAAATGTTCAAGCACTCGATATCATACCAATTTAGATCAATCAGGATAAAAGGATCAGAAAAAAATGGGGCCTGCTTTTATTTCATCGATATTGAAGTAGATAAACAAAATCGAAAGAGAACCGAAACCGAATCCATTCGAAAATGGAAGTAACGAAGAACTGGAGAGTGACAAAGAACGACGATAATCGAACTTAACATCAATCTACATGCAATACAACGCACTTTAAACTTACCTTCGAACAAGCATGCATAACATATGCCGCTATACTTTCGAATTCATATTTTTATTGATACGCATTTTCAGGGCTTGTCGTAATGCCATCGTCGAATAAACTAAAGTTCTTAATACTACGGGTCAAAATATGAATTTTGAATGCAGCATATAAAACGTTAAAGGTAAAAATGAAAGATGGTTAAGGGCCAAGATAATAGCAGATGAATGTTATAAAAAAATCCCAACAACTTTGCACGAAATCGCATTCGCAAAAGGGGCTTCGGCAAAGATGTAATGGCACCAAAATTATTCCGATTTACACAGAAAAGAGTCATGTCAAATTTGTGCAGACAACCCGAAAAAATGTGCCGCGATAAAAATTTGTTAGTGGCCTGTGCAGGTGTTTGCTTCTCTGTGAGCACATGTATATGCAAATGAGCGCGCTGTGTACACATGCGACAATTTTTTTTAATATCATCTAACCTACATATATCGATATTATATGTCTAATATACTGCCGCCGTGCACGGAGTCGTTCAAAAAATGTCATCAAATCACAAATATACGAAGCAGATATTATATGCATGTGAAACATTTAAATTATTTACTCGCATCAACTTGAACGATTGCTGGAATTTGCGGCAAACGTAAAAAAATGAAGAGAAAGAATACGGTTTAAAAAGATTTTTTTTTTAGAAAATCTGATGGAAAAATTCATTTGAGGAATTCTTGGTTTATCTCGTATTCAGACAGTATCTAATTAGTCATGAACAAAGTTCGAGTTTTCAGACAAAAAGCTTGACTAAAACCACAAAAAAGAACGAAAAATATGGAATGAATTCAAAAAATAGCTTCAAGCGCATGAATATTTTTGGAAAATCTGTGCAGTAACCGGAATGACAATGAGAGATAGAAAAAAAGTGAGCTTCCCTTTCAAGATCAAAAAGTGAATGTGAACCGAGCCGACATTGACATTTTTTATCTGAAAGCTTTACATTTTCTATCTCTCTCTTTGGTCGTCAAGCGTGAGAAAAAAGAATCTGAATAAAAATATTACGTCAGACAGGTTTAATTGGATTCACGTTGCAATCAAAGACATCATCTTTTTCATGAGAATCACGTTTTTCTATTCAATTATTTCACTTCCGTTTAGAATTTAAGGAGAGGCGAGTGACTTTCTAATTTGACACAACGTGATCGATATAAGATTGCAAAATCCCTTTCAAGAAAATGAGGTAAAAACGTCACCGTCTGATATATGCAAAATGATAATTACAGAGGTTGTAGAGAGTTTGAACTGTGTGTTTGTGTGAGCATGATTTAGCTACGCAAATAAGAGCGGATAAGTCAAAGAGCTATTTATCATTGTGCATGTAATTCATTTTACTGTCTGCTTTTTGTCGCTTGTGTCTCTTAACTGCCTGCTTCAAGTACCAATCCAAATGTATTTTTTTTTCTAAGAAAAGCCTTTTCACCGCGCGTGCACTACAATGTTTGCCATCGCAACCACATTTTTGAGCTGCTTGTTGATTGTTGCCGTTTTTCTCGTGAAATCATTGCACAAGAGCAATCCAACAAACATAATGTATAGACTTGATTTGTTTATCATCTCCTTGCAAATGGAAATTAGCATATAAAATCAATTTATTATGATAGAAGAAATTGTCTTCGACTTGTATATTATATACGTGTGTTATAGAAGCAGATGGTGTTACCTAGAAGAATGGCAAAGCATCCGAGATCACGATGCGAAACAACGTTGTTACAACTGTCATGGAATTTCGATTCAATTGCCATTGTAATGAATGTGACTTTGGAAATTGATCAAGTTTTGTGGGGCTTTGCAAAATAATGGATTCGTACAGCGTTGCAATTTACGTATCTGCATTTGAGCATCGCTCAACCAATTGAGCAGCACTTGCAAATAAAGAACGTAAATTATCTACATGAAAATTCCAATTTCGCGTAATCTAGAAAACTTGATTTGCAAATGCAATTCAGGCTTTATTTCAAAAATGTTAATTTTCAGCAAGAATGACGGGCAAACGGACGAGCGTGCGCTTGAAAGCACACCCATTTCAACGAACAAGCTGAGAGCAAATCAATGTAACCCATCTATTTTTGTGACGTAACCAATTTTTCTTATTTAAATCACTATAAATCGACTGAGGTCTGCTTCTCCACATTATATCCACTTGCCACAAAGTTTTTTATCCTTTTTACTACATTTTTCATTTCCATTGCAATTTTATCGTTCGCCATTTCAGTGACATTTTCATTGTGATTTGTCTATTTGCGCATGGATGCATTGCCGCTGAAAATCCATTCATATTGATGCATTTATTTTCTAGCGTGTGAAAGCACTGAAAATAGTTTTCATTTGATCGTTTCCTTTTTCAACATGCATCAAACATTCATTATATCACAGAATATGCATTTAAGCAAATGCAAAGTGAAAACAAAATTTAAATGAAGAGAGAAAAATGTGGACACTTTGTAAATACTGTCATTGCGGCACATGAATAAAATGTGATTAGTTTGTTTTTCATCATTCGAAATTAAATGGAGTTTGATTTTGAATTGAGTTCCCAATTAGGATTTTAGGTCGCATTATAACGTTTAACGAGATAATGTTTTTAAGCAAGCATATCAATTAAACTAATTCTTTCCTATACTTTGCATGCAAGAGCATGGTGCATGACAAATAAGCGCGCCATCTCTGGTCATGTTGAAGCTAACTCATAAATTTTTTCATTGACATTGTAATAATTTTAAGTTTTTACATGTTTTTTTTTTTAAATTTGAATATCATTAAATAATTCAGTGAATGTTTACAAATATAGGGTGGGCCATATAAAATTTGCATTTTGACATTTAAATTTTGACATTTGAGACATTTTGACATTTGAGCTGTCATTCTCTAAATAAACAATTTTGTCAAAATGCAAAAGTTAGATGGCCCACACTGTATATGCAACCAAAAAATTGAATCAATTGCAACATATTTTTGTTTTTAGAAATGTTGGAGTTGCAAATGCTGCATCGTTTAAACTCGTTTGTCTATTTTGTGTATGTGCCATACAATGAGTTGGCGCTTCCATGTTTACCAAAATCCTGTCATGGCCGATCACATATACATAGGCGAGCCACTCTGAACTGATTTCTCAGCTATTTCCCAATTGGTTTTTATAATGAAGCTTCAAGGTTTGTTGAACATTGCTGAAATTAAGAAGACTAATTCCAAAGCATCCTTCAGAAAAATTCTCTTGCTTGCCCACGAAAGCCGAATGAATAACATTTCCCTATGAAATATATGACATTTTATGAAATTTCTATTGAATTTTCCTCGAAACTGTGATCTTGTTGATGCGAAGGCCAATAATTGTGAAAATATATAATTTGATTGAATTCAAAATACAATGAATGGATAGATAACGACAACAACAGCAACAATCACAAAAAATGATATATTAAGTATCATATACAATTGAAGTGTATATTACATTCAACGGAGGAAAAAATGGGGTTCGTTTTTCCTATTCACATCTTTGCTGGTCTATCAGCATTTCAAACGATTTGATTGATGGTAAAAGTCTGAGTAAATATATTGTACAATAATATCGTGAATCCGTATCATTTTAGAAATAGGTTTTGGCCATTAAAGCAGTTCATTATTTTCATTGATTTCATTACATCATCTAAATAGTTGAATAGCTTCATCTGAATTGATGCAAATGATGAGTGAGAGTGAGTTTGAATGGATGACTGACATTTAGCCATAAATAAATTGGGTCCAATTAATGTCAAATGTTGTAAGCAACCAAATGCGGTAATCCAATCTAAAAACATCTTTCGGATACATCAAATGTCTCCAAATTCTATCTCCTATGACATTTATAGTAGAAAATTGTGTAATTTATTTCCTCCGTTTGTAGCATTTTTCAATCGAATTAGAAATGGTGTGAAATGTTCGAGTCTCTAATGGCACCAACATCAAATACTTTTTATTCCCAATGAAGACGTCGAATTCACTTTATAGACTGGGATTAATGGGAATAAACTCTTCAGATTTTTGATATGAAAGCTCAAAAGCAATGCCACGTTGCGTCATATAACAAATATATTGCCATCGCCATTCGTTCAATAGAAATTTCAAAAATATGTTCACTTCAGTAGCACTCGCTGCTCGAATATGGTGAATTCATTGGAATAAAGCGAACGAATTGAAAGCAAAAGAACGGAAATAAAGCTTCTATTTTCATGGAGAGAGAGAAATGAGGGATTTATATTCTTTGTATGTTTGTGAATCAATCAATTGGATAGCAAAGCTTGTCCTATAATCGATGAGACACATTTTCTGTGGAATTTATTCGGGATAAGTTAACATTTCAATGAAATGCTTATAACGAATGTGTGTGTGTGTGTCTGTGTATACATACACATATGCGATGCAGTTAAGACATGTCTTTTTTTCATTCGAATTTCGAAGATACGGATTCATTTGTTTCCCTTTGATCTTTTTCTTGATTTAATGAATGAATTTTCTGAATTTTGAAATTAATTTCATAAATTCGTTGGCAAATGGTCAACTTATGGGTCTTGTGATTCGATTTTATCATTACAATTTTGCATAAATCTCAGCAATCCAAACGCTTCTTTTGTTATGATTGCATGAAAAGCAGCTCAAATCTGTTCCATAATGCTAACAGAGATTGTGTGCTGATCACTTTAATGGTATTCCAATTTTGTCATCCGTACATTTCAGTTGGGATTTTCTCACGATTATCTTACATGTATTTTTACTTCTAATGGCAAGCATTATATCGATTTTTGTGCTTTTTGATGGGCTATGATGGAAATTTTTCGGAATGGATTTAATAAGTTCGTGTTAAATATCC
Organism: Obolodiplosis robiniae; assembly: GCA_028476595.1. Taxonomy (NCBI): domain Eukaryota; kingdom Metazoa; phylum Arthropoda; class Insecta; order Diptera; family Cecidomyiidae; genus Obolodiplosis; species Obolodiplosis robiniae. The sequence continues at coordinate 11,050,315 of CM052015.1, read as the reverse complement.
GCTTTTTATTCTCATTTTCATTTCAAAAAGAAATCTCGTGTCTTAAAAGGAGCAGCGAAACGAAAAAGGTAGTTAATTCAAATAAATTCGATGAGTCTAAAACCTTTCACTTAAAACGTTTATGTCTCATATCTCTTTGCGTGAGCATTTCACCTCTTTTTGTATCAGCATTCGGTGCGTTTGGCTGTGTGCCGAAGTGTGTTTCACAAATTATTTTTAAGTAGGATATTCGTATTCATCTGAATAACGAATGGAATGAATGCCATTGCCATAATAATACACATGCGATGCGGTTAAGCGTGGGCATTACGTCGGAAAGCATCAAAACGAACGTTGAAAGGCTTTGACACACACACACACACACACACACACACACACACACACACACACACGGCGTCGAATTGAATGAGAACGCAACAAAAGCAGCCCGTATTCGGAGTGTATTTGTTTGGCTCGAGACTCGGTTTGGTTCGTTTCGGCTGTGTGCGCTTCTTTTCTGTCCATTTCACCACAACGCACAGTTTTATATAAATTGTAACATTATGTGTTTTCCCCCTTGTGAATTTCATTATAATAGCATTTTCAGCCCAACACATCATGTTTGGGACGAGCTTTATACGTATTATGTCGAAAAGTGTAAATTGCTGGCTCTATTGTAACAGAGTGAGCAATCCTTTGCAATAAGCCATGAATTTTTCTTTAACGCAATCGATATACGCCAACATGCATCCCAGGCGAAAACCTTGGGGCGAAGCCAATGAAACGCACACGCATTTAACAAACAGGAATGTGTGGCGAAGATATGACGAGCAATACGTTAACAATATGCTGAAAATGTTTGTCTATATGACGGCAATATAGCAGTTGATTTTGGTATAATTTGGACAATGCCCACCGGTAAACAGGATGCTTTCAGAAAAATGATTCGATAATGATCGTACTTATCAAATTGTGGGCGCTTTTGTCAAAGCAATGCAGACGGCTGAATTATTGTTCTAAGAGATAACATGAACTGACAACATCATCTCTCGAAAACATGCAAATCTCGTAAACAAAATAGGATTTGCTGAGGCCGAATTTGTTTTTAAGAGATCAGTGTAGCAAAATGTGAAGAATTGAGCTATAAACTTATTTATTGAAAACAAACCACCTGATACTCAATTTGTATTCAGAATGAGAAACAGCAAAAAGTCATAATTTCATTTTTTTTCTCTAGACATATTTTGAATATATTAGATGGTTGCCGTAGATGAACTCAACCAACAAATGTAAAAAAGAAACTCAAGCAACAGTATTTTTTTCATTTTCTTTTTTATCGCGTTCCAATCATACGTACAAATTGAGGGCCGTTAAAAAATTTAGCATCGACACATGATTGTGTTGAGTTTAATGATGTAAAGCGTTCTAACGGTTGCCGACTGAAACCGAACAACAATGGCCGTAATAAGGAAAATGGTTGACGTGATGAATAGACGTTGATTATGGCTGTTAAAATGCGAGTGTGCAGTGAATAGATTTGATTCGGTGGGTGAGTGTGTCGATGAAGCGGTACAATGCGAAACATAACCGGGCTCTATACTCGCATCAATGAGATTTCAAGTGTGTTCAATTTCTGTTGGTTATGAACTAAATGCATAGTCAAATAAAATATTAGCTCCAATACAAAAGGCCACAATAAATGCGTACAATTTGTAACAAATCGCTTCTGGCCAAATATCTTCGGAAGCATCAGAGCGTTCGCGCATACATTCACTGAAACAAACGCGCACTCACAATGAATTTTCTATTCAAATTATTATCGTGAAATATTCCATTCACGCCAGATACGTGCCAAACTGCATGAATTCCCAAAAATTAAAATGAAAATGAAATCGGCGCACATGTTATATGCAAAAAGCTAGCGAATCTTTCGCTCGATAGATAGATGTATCGATACAACATTTCCGTATGCTTCACATTTAAACGAGAGCTTTTATCATTAAACTATTTGCAATTCGATACTTTTTTACTCGCATTCGACATTGATCACTCACTCTCGCACGCACACACACACACACATTTCGTCGGGATGATGATGGGCTGACTGTTCATGCGATGAATACATATGTATGAAAAATCTACGCTAGCGCACGTCCACCAAATGAGATGGCTAGATAAGCATTCGCTTTCCTTGTTATTTATTGTTAGTGGTGACTAACGACAGTTTCTACCGCTACAAAATCAGCGATCATGATGCGAATTTCCGCTTATGCAGAAACTGTAATTTAAATTCAAAGCTGTACGTTTTTTTCGCTTCTCACATCTATATGAGCATTTTTTTACCCATCATTTGTGAATCAGAAATTTCAGAAGTGATCATCAAATGCTGAGCCAAACCGGACAGCAAAAAAAAAAAAAAAACATTTAAATAAAACGGAACGTTCCATTTCGAAAAAAAGGCAATAACAAAAGTTATTATCGTTTCATCGGTCTCATCAAATATGGTTGAGAGTTTTGATTGTTTTGCGCAAATTGTTGGCTCTTTTTTGTTGCCATGCCATCATGGTGCATGATGCAATCAAATCATTTGCAGAAAGAGTCATTATTATCATGTGCCTATTGTTGTTCAGTCACCAGTTCTTTTTCATCCCTGTCACGCTCGCTTAGAAAGTGCACGATTTCTTCTCTTTTTTTTCTTGATTTTAATGGAAAAATCTAAACTGATGAAACCCGCACGGGTTTTTTATCACCCTCAATCCGTTCGCTTCAAAAAATACCAATACCAAATCATCAGCAAATTCCCAGTCTCAACCGAAAGCATTAATCGGATGACTGAATTTTGACGACGAACAACACCGAAGATAAACACTTATCGTACGAGCAGTACGGCTGTGCAGAGCAACGAAAAAAAAAAAAATGCGGGAAAATCAAATTTAATGGCAAGGCGTTTGATTATTATTTTCCCACGATATTGGAGGCATTTCGGTTTGACATATTCGTTACTAGTTGCACGTCTGCTGCGAGAGTCTCATCACAAATGTATATTCGATGGAACGGAGAAATCGTCTGTGCCTCACACATGCACTCCATGTACATTGAGAAAAACACACATTTTGCGGCATTCATTTTAATCTCTCGAAATACATATCTCCATCATCAAGCGAATATATGCATTATAGCTATCATCAGGCCGTGTGACGGCAAAACAATACGAAAATATAGAAAAAATGCACGAAAATGACACGAGAAGCAGCCAACATCAGCAATTCAAATGGGAACACATGCACGCCCGATTGCTGAACATACACATACAAGACATGATAAGACTGAACGAAAAAAAAAAACAATCATATCATAACAAACGGATTTTAAATCGGATAGTTGACGTTGTCTTTGGTGTCAGATTCACGTGTTATGGCCTGATGAATTCAATGAGAGAAAAAGATCCCAGGGGAAGTAAGGAAAGATGCGGAGAGAGGAAGAGTGTGCGCGCTAAAAGAGCGATTGACGCACGACGCCAGATGAGAGCGACATGTAAACATAATGTCGTCGAAATCGTCATAATTCAAATTGCTATGGAAAAGTTGGTCGCCGAGCGCACGGCACCCATTATTTCGGTCTTTTCATATTTTAAAGCATCCACCAAAAATGATAATTTTATTCTTACTTTCGCCATTATTGTCAATTTGCGTGCATCTTTCATTGATTTTGAGTGGATTCGTGGATCAAAGTGCTACGTAGCACAAAATTTGCAAATTGAAAAGTGGCTGTCTCTCTCGCTCCCTTATTTTCTCATTGGCATTTTATTGCTAAACTCAAACAGACAGCATTCAACGAGGGCATCCCATCATCGCATGCATATTGATTTTACTCTCAACGCGCGCGCGACACGAACAATATATAAATATTATATATATGTGCGACCGGCAGAGATGGAGTATGTTTGACTATGACTCCGCACAATTCCACTCGATGTGAATTATATTATTGGAAAAGTTGCAATTTGAATAGAAGATAATCCAAAAGGTCGCCCACTTGAACGGCCCTCTTGTCGAAAATACATGATATTTCTGTGACCAGCGTTTCATTTGAGGCAACACAGAAGGATGTAATTCACTTGGGCCTCTATTGCAACGAATCTTCGAACTTAATTTCCACTTGAACAAAATCATCGGTGTTGGCGATCGATTTTTCGGTCAATCTCATCGAGAATATGTGAGTGCGTGTATTTTTATTGGTTCGAATCGACCGAACGACGCTCCTAACACTAATCTTCAAAGCGCCTTCGTTGTGATACGTGTTGTGGTGTCACGGATGTTTGCAACACAAACAACTTTTACCATTATCAACTGCCAATGCTAATGTGTTTGCTTCGCTCGTTCATTCGATGTGTGATTCGCATGTTGTTCTTTTATAAATCCATGCAGATTCTTGCGAGCTTTTTGGGGTCATTTGTGTTTCACACTTCGTGTTTTCGGCGCATGTTCACTTCTTGGCCCTTCTGCTTTTGGATCCTCGAATCAAATTAATTTTCAATGGAATGTTTCATCCAGCAATCTGAACAAGAAAACATTTGCATTTGAAATGTTTGTCACACGCAAACCACAGTCACACCCCACCCATCGATCCACCGACTCGACCCATCCACTCACGCAACCAAATCCCAACCGCCCGCTCGCTTCTCGCAACAGCTATTCACGACCGTTTGACATTGAAACCGGGCGAGAGGGAGGAGAACTTCATCGGCAATCTTAAAATGACAAAAATGCCACTATTTACAAAGAGTTAAAATCTTTTGGTACAGTCGGTCCAAACAAATGAATAAGTTTTTGATCCTTATTTCCACGATTTTCAATGTTTGATAAGGATGTAGGCCTGGTCTTTTTCGTAATTTTTGATCGAACCAAATGCCATTTCTGTCTTTTCCCGTCGCTCTCTCTCTCTCTTTCTGTTCCTCCACTTAATGATAAAGATTTTACATTTGTCTTAAAATAGAACTTTGGAAATTTTGCAACATTTAGATGATTCAATCGGGCAAAAGTTCCGATTTTTTCCTTTTACTTTTTTTTATGAATACATTTGATTTGCACATAAAAAAGCTCGACGAAATGGAATTGTGCCTAGAGCAGCATCTACTCAAGTCTCGGCAAAATGAATATTTTGTTTATCTGCTTCCGAATTGAAAATAAACAACATGCCTAACTAAAACCCACATTGCATTGAACGGTATTGATATCATGAATGCTTCCGTTCGCCATATTTTATGATGTGAATATTCAAATGTTGACAGCATTGCAGTCGTCAAAATCCAATATTTGCTCCGAACGAGGAGATCAATTATATTTGTTTTGATTGCACTAGCCAATTTTCGATTTGTCTCTCTTTGTGTATCAAATGCGATGGATGATGGTTTCGAATGCGCGCGCTAGACATGTTGCGTCTTTGGTTGCTTATTTGATTTTCAATTTTATCGGCTAGAATGGTTAACATTGTTTATTTGTCGCGTTCATCCATGATATATTCATTTCTCCCCCTCTTTCGGTCTCTCTCTCTCTCTCTCTCTCTCTCTCTCTCTCTTTCTTTCTCTCTGCCTCGCATAATTTCGATGGCGCTTAGTTGGCGTCTTGCCAAGAGCTGTTCACGCGGTAGCGCAAACTTATTACTTACCTCAATTAAATGTTTGAGTGGTTCGTAAAATTTTAGTGCTTCCATAAAATATTCGTGTGATCGTAATATTTCAATTGAAATTTATTCATAATTCAGTGGCAAAGGAACAGCGGCGAAAAGTTAGCATTGGCCAATTCGCCACACACTACTATACTCATTCTGGGTAGTAAAATTCGGTCATTTCCATTTCCATTGAAGTACATTATTTCAGACGCTGGCAATCTTCAAATGGGAATATCATTAATATATTTTATTTGACGTTAAATATTATTTGATTTGTGTAATTCATGGGAATTACGTTTGATTCGCGAGCGAGGAACACTTTTGCGAAATTACACAATTGGCAGAAAGGAAGCAAAGTGAAACTGAAGGTGAGTTTGAATTGAGATAATTTGCATAGTTGAAAAGTAAAATGCGATTAATGCTCGTGTAAATTTTCATCGTAATCAAAAGGATTATGCTCAAGATGACATTTCAAATGAGCATTTGCATATGAAAAGAGGCCAACACCAAAATTCATAATCCACATCACTCATCAGATTTCATTTCTAGTTATCATATGTTAAATGTCACTCGTTACAGTGCTAAATCATATATTATGAATACGCTCAAGCACTTCTCTAAATGCCTTGTAAAAACATAGAATTTGCATGATGGTATATGCGTGTGCGAGAGCCGAACCATGAGAGCAAATATTATAACATGAACAGTCACGCAAAACTGACGATGGCAGAAAAAAGAATTCATCATAATATTGCATTATAAACTCAATCCCACTTGAGAGCCGGCAATATTCAACAATTACGCATTAGATATGCATACGAGCATGCGGATTTGTGAATGCATTAACCTACCACTTGCGTATTTTTCATGAAATAAAATAAAATAAAATATATCTATTAATCATGTTTGCGAGAAAGTCGACAGAACGATAGAGAGAATGAAAGGGAGAGAGAGAGAGGGTGCGCTCGGTGTGTTGAACACAGTACGTTAGCACTGCTATTCATATTGCTGTGACATATGAGCGCGTTCATCCACGGTGCTGTTTGATATTTGTTCATGATTCATAAACAATATTAATGTTTATACATTTGAGTTCTTGTGAACACAAGTATTTGGTGAAAGCAAGTACGCACACATCGCCCAAAAGCAAGTTGAGATTTTTGCACACGCATACACACCATCGTGCTCAATAGGCACGCAATTTGAATTTTAATGACTTTTCTGTAAGCAGCTCATAAATAAAAAATGTCTATTCACACAAACTGGTCAAAATAATATCGAAAGGAAGTTCGGCTCAACGAAAAATGATGGCTCCGAGATTAAGCACATACTACAAATCTTAATGAACAACCATTTATATTCAACGGGTTTATACCTATTCATTTCTAAATATTGCTAATACTTAAAACAAGCAAACCATTGTAAAATGCTTGCAACGTCGGCTTCAAATTCTCACACAAAACCAAGTTGCCTGAAGTTTATAAAGTTCATTTCATTTGAATATTTTGACCGAGTTCATTCAAAGCTTCGCTTTCGAGCTGCCATGACTATGGCTTTTTGACTTAAAATTAAAATATCACTTCGAATGTTTGAGTCTATTTAAAGTTATTGTAAGACGATAATGTCAGCAATTACAGGAGATATTGCAAAAAGACCTAAGCCCAAGGTGAGTGAGTTTGAGCCTCGAAAAGAATTTCGATCTAGAGCCAAAGCTATGTGACTAAATTTCATGTCATGCAGATTCAATTTATTTTGTGAATAAATGTCGACGACACCGTCATTTTGGCGTGATATTAAGTGTCGTTTTTAATAACTTTGCGTCAAAATCATGAGACATCATCAGTTCCATGTACCACATATATACGCCGGGCCGTTATGACGCTATCAAAAACCAAAATGTGAAATTTCTCATCCTAAACTAATTAGTTTATACTTGGAATCTAATGTGGTTATGATGGTAACTGGTTCGCATCGAGCAGGCCTCACACAAAAGCCCATAGCTTCACACTTCTTCTGCCCTTGTATCTATTTGCAAAGATATATCTTTTTTGCTTGGCTTCAAACAAAAAGGCCAGATAAAAGATTCTGTTTTTTATGTAGTTTGGAAAAATGCGTGGAGTTGATTGCCATCATTTCGACGGGATTGTGAATTCCATTGATCTGTTCCATCTTCTAAAAAGCAATTAAATGTTTACCCTCATTACAAATTTGTTTGATACATCCACATTTTAAAAAATGAAAAGTCAGAGGAAAAATGCAGAGAATCCCATGATTGTGCGTGATTAAGGTAGAGAATATGTATCCCGAATTCCGATACAAAAAGTATACATTTTTTTGAAAATGGATTGTGAGTTATAACAGATTAAAGTGGAACTTGCTGTCTCTCTTCGAAATCATGTGATTTTAATTGAAGTTAAATATTTTTCCTGAAATGCGGATACCGCAATGCGTAACAGAAGAACAATGAAATAAAATTGTAAAAAAATTAGTGCACGCGCTTTGGCAAAAATTCAACGAAAAGCAGAAAATGGAATTGTTCTTTACGTATTTACCCGTTGAATTTGCATGGGATTCAACAAATGCCGTCAGGAAATACGCCTTTTGTTTGATGTTTATTGCGCAAATACGGTAAATGAGGGGGAGTATATTGTGACCAGCATACGCTTTTCCGATTGCGTAAAATCCATTAAGATGGTAAGATTTGCATGGAATTAGAAATTAAATTTCGCTTTATGTGATATTTTCCCATGGCAACAATTTCCTGTGATTCATATGTGGCCCTTGGGAAATGCCGAGTTTCTTGCACCAAAGAATCAATGTGTTATAAAATATGTAGTTACATTGTTAAAACAAAGAAATTACATTGCATTTGCTTTTTCATCGGATTGAATAATCACGCTTTTCGACTGTGTCATTCTAACGGTGCATATGATCAAAGGACTGCGTATGGTTGGCCTTGAAAAAGTTATTCGAACTTGCTCATCAAGTGAGGTGAAGTTGAAAATCGGAATCCTCTTCAAAGTAATAATCAATTCATTGAAGAAAAACCGTCACTTTTCATGAACGGCAAACATTGTGCCTTCAACACCATTAATGGCGGCAAACAAATGAAAAACGGCAAGATGACTTATTGGAAAAGTTTTCATTTGAATGTTGAGATGTGTCTGAATCGACAATGCGACATGGACATGCTTTTCTCTCGCTCGCCCTCTTCCATTTGCGACACTCTCTTGCTCTCGTAAACTTTAGCTGATGATTATGATGACTTGAGCTATCATTTGATATTCACATTCGAATCAAACAAAAGCTTTTAACAGCATGCACTTTGCTTGGCTCATGCTTTGTCGCTGTCATTCGCATTTTATGAATATCAATTAAATTATGAATATTTAGACACTTTCACTTTCTGGCAAATTCAGTGAAAAGGCTCTAAATCCGCACACACAAACACAAACCCAAACGCATGCACAATGGCAGAAAGATAAGCCTAAGCTTCGCACTAATTTTGCGATCAGAACCGAATTCTGTGAGCTTTGTTTCATGTTTAAATCATGAATGGGCTTGTATTTATGCGTTAATTTTCAATTTTCCTTCTGACTACCATTCTGTCGAGTGATTATTTGTTTGCGCTACGCTATTCAATATCTCTTCTTCAGCTCTCGATGGTCGGAGCACTTCCTCTCTGCTCTTCTTCTTCAACATCCTCTTCTTCTCTTTTGAATTATGCTTGATCATAATTTGGTGAAGTGTGAATGCGTGCATTTGATGAAGAACGTTTTGTATTCGTATGTAAATTGATGCTTTAAAAAAGGCTAATTAAATTGCTGACATGGTTTCGAGTAGACGAAAGTGCTTTATTTTTGAATCATCCGAACGCAGGAAAATGCGAATTGAATTTCAGTAAAGTAAGAATGGAATGAGATGCTAAATTAAATTGAACTTGTGTGGATGCGACATCAACATTGCTCCAATGAATATGACCGAATGAGAAAGGGGAAAACAGACACTGAATCTTCTCTCTGTTGATTTCAATGCGATGACAATGAAAGGTATACAAGGCTTTGGAGCACGTATTCAGCTATATTTATGATTCAATTTAAATTCCAACTCGAATCATAATTCACGATGAAGTTGAAATTTCCTTAAACAAACATTGAACCCTTGTCCTGCTCCCCACTCACAAATTCAAGTTATTGATTTGATCGTTATTGCTTCTTCGTTTCTGGTGGATGGTGGGGAGAACTTTACATAGGTCAAACTGAACGGTGTTTCAAGGCCATTCCATTACAACGTTACTTTATTGCTTTGGTCGGCTCCTATCGCATTCTCTCCCGTCGTTGCGATCCATTCTTGTGAATCTTCATCATTTCTTTCAATTTTGGCAAAATATCGAGGCGCTCAAGTTTACCAAATGGAACTTCATAGAAGCAATTGAGTAATAGAGTACATATAAACATACACATATTAATACTGTAACGTCGACTTTAAGCATTGAATTATGTTTCAAGTTTTTGCACCAAGTTTGAAAAAAATCGACTGTAACACACCCTTTTTGCTCCATTTAATATATTTGTGGCGTTGCGTTCCAGAAAGCAAACACTTCACCTTAAATATTATCAGTTGTGATCATATTTTGCCATTCCGTTCGATTTTTGTCTGCCAGAAGAAATGTCTTGGTATTTGTATGTGCGGGCGTGTGCGCGTGTCGACTATCCACTAAATCGAAATCATTTGATTTATGACTACACTCTGCTATTGAATCGATTCTTTTTGCGTTCGTAAAATGTGTATATTACACCTACGATATGATTATTTCATGGGGTTTTTTCGCCGCACGATTTTCACATTTCCTGTTATTATTGAGTGGCTTCCAGCAAAGAACGAGTATCATTGGCCCAGCATATTGGCCAAATGGAGAGAGAGAGAGAGAGAAGGAGAGAGAGACAAAACGAGAAAGAAAAAACTGGAAAGCAACATGCAAATGGATTGTTATTTATAGGAGACTGAAAGAAGTTTTTATGTGCGGATTCGACAGTTTTCGCTATTCTCACAACAGATTTATGAATATGTGCTATAAATGAATGTTTCTTTGCGATAAAAATCGATTAGTTTGATTTGTACAATCAGCAAAAACGAGACGAAAAGCGACAAAAACATGAATGGGACATGTAAAATTATGCACATATTCATTCAGCACATTTTATTTTGTTCTGAACAACGTCGTATATATCAACCGAAATTGTGTGTTGTTTTCATTTATTTCGGCGCATTTTCAGATTCGCTATTCAAACCCACAATCTGTGTAAGTAATTCTTGTTTTTTCATATTTTTTTTCTGACAATTTAGCAATTACAAGGAAAACACACTCAAAAAATTCATTCAGTTAGTTTTTTTTGCTCTGTGCTCTGCTTTGGCTTTTTCAAATGCAGAACATTGTTTACTGCCTTCGCTTAATTAAACAAATGAATGGTGTCAAATTTTAATATGGATTTTCAGGTTTTTGCCATGCTCTCGTTTTGTGCGCTGAATTGAAGGTCGTCCTAGATTAACATTTATGTTATGCGTGAATTGTCTCATTCGAAATCGCTGTCGGTATATTTGAAGGAGTTTCATTTCCATTTCGTCGCTAAAGAGATTAATGATTTTTCTTCGCGACTGTATTAGATACTGGCGCTTTTCTACGTCCGCTACTACTGCTGTTTGTGTTGCGTCTTCCTCCTCTCAGTTGCCTATTCTATGCCAGCGATATACAACGTTCCAAACTGCTATTGTTTCTCTGTTTATTTTTTATTCGTCATTTGTTTTCTCTACCCTCATTATTTCGACGGAATTGTTTACTTTGGTGCCTTGTCAGTCGCAAAGGGAGCAATTAAGCTCCGAAATTAGTTGATAGCAAATTTTACGTGATTTCAACTGTTGGAAAATACACTGTGCCATCATGAATGTCGAGAACATTCACTTTTGAAATCAATTTAAAAATCAAACAATCAATAAAATGGCACAATCCAGAACGATCAGTCCCTTTTTTTCTACGCAAAAAAGGATATTACATCGACGGTGGGATTTAAAGAAAACCTTATCAATTTTTATTGCCAAAAATTCAGTTTATTATCAAAGTTAAAATGGTCAATACTTTTGCCGCATATAAAGTTTCGGCGAGCGTAAAAGGTTGCGCTTGTCAATGAAATTAAATTGACAAAAATGGAAAAATTAAACAGAATTCAATTAAAACGTATGAACACTCTTGCAAACGTGTACGAGGTGGTGAGGGTTTGATGCCCAAGCTTCGAAGTGCTTTTTTGGTGATGGTTTTCGTTGGCTTTCGAGGTTTTCCGATCATACCGAATATGCGATTTTGACTGCAAACGTATTCAATTTCTACGTGCTTACAAATAAAAACGACACAATTTATTTAATTTTTAATCGCTTGCTGAATTACTGTTCAATTAGCTGTGACACAAATAGAAGCATCCGCTTTTCGAGGTAAAATGCGCTTTCGCGAGTGCGATTGCACACGACCCAAATGCGTCCGATACACAGCCAATAATCGCATTCATTTAGATAATACCTCTCGCTGTTTTTTTTTTTGTATCTGTTCCATGTGGTGACACGTTTTGTTTATGGATGACCTGTGATTTCGTTATTTTTTCCCATCGTATTGCTGCACACATTGCTGATAGCGCGCGCTAGAACTGCTAATAGCAACAATACACGAATTCAATTGCTTTTCTATTCAGTGTTTATGTTCAGAGTGTGCACATAGTAGCAGCATTTCCGCTTATAATTAATAGATGAACTAATTTTATTGAAACTTATTAATGTAAATTTATGAGTAGTAGCGTTCATTATTTTTCCCTTGACAACACCTTGCGCCCATCAGTAAGCTGCAAATCGCATTGTATTTGACTTTTCAGCTCAATCTCACATTAATTAAATAATCTCTTTTGCTCGCTCACTTGCGTCCCAGCATTGTCAAATCTGTGAATAGCGTATTCGTTTACGGCAACTTCAACCATGGCTTCGACGCGCATCTTTTCATTTTATCGCGCTCACAATTAATAATAGACGGATCAATTCATCGGCTGTCCCGGCACATGGTGTGGACGATTCTGTAGAATGAATAGCCTCGAACATGGTTTGAAATGTGAAAGATTGAGAAGCTCGTGCAAAGTTCAAAAATGTGTGCGAGCTTGTACACGCTCAGCAGCGTGTTATATTTCGCAGCACTCGGTGAACGCCAGCAGAAATATCGTGAATCCACAAGGAATTTACACGAATAAAAGAAGCAATAAGAGTCATAAAGAAGACGCGATAATAGCTACAAAGTCAATAATTACGTATTTGAAATTGAAATTAATGTTGTCTGTCTGGTACTTTTGGCTGGTTATGCGAACTAGATCTTGCCATTTCAGAATGCGGAGAGAGGAGAGGACGCACGCGAGTTTATCTCATTTGAGCTACGTTAAGCAAGCGCGTGTAAGTCGAGAATATGCTAGCTGTCACTTTTTATTATATTGAAATTTTCTCCTAATTACATTTGCAACGGTATCTTTTATTTTTACCAATTAAGTGATGAAATATGAGCTTCTGATGAGAATCATTTTATACACTTAACACTATTCCTCCTTCACCGCCACTTCGGTCTATCTCGCATTGCGGTGGATTCATTGCGTTTCGTTCTCGCGTTTGGCATTTTTCCGTGTTTGCTCTTTATATGCACGATTATCTCCTGAATTCACTTCCATTACTTCCGTTAGATGCTGTCTATTTTATGGTTGCGAAGTGTGAAAAACGAAGGATTCTCACGAAATTATATTGACGGCGAATGGCGAGTAAAAATGCTGAAACGCGATAATCAGCAATGGACAAAAAGTCATTCTTCAAATGCGGTGCAAAAAAATTTCGTTTGCACGTTGGAATCCTCGACCAAAAGCAAATTAAATTGCCTCATTATTTTAAACGTTTTAAAACTGTAAACAACACGCCCAGTCGCCATGTTTTAACTGTTCATCGTTTATTTTAATTAAACCGGTTCATTGCAGAATTGTAACGTAGACGAAAATCCAATAGAATGCGGACACTGCAAAGTATTATTGCAGGCAATTGAATCACTTTTTAATACCTTTTGCTCGACGGTAATTCAGTTTATCGCTATTTAGTCCTGCATTAATTCGACCAACACGGATTTTCCCGCGCGCGCATTCCAAGCGATGTACATTGCAGTTTACATAACAAACACTTTGTAAGGTAATGATCGTTTTTCCCGACGAAACTTTGTTCGTGTCAGTCGAAAAAAAAATATCCGGTGAATTTCAAAGTTTCAAGAGGAATTGTGTGCCTTTGCGCAGTGAGTAATTGCAAAATGTTATGCAATTATGCAACATTTAAAGGGTGTTGAAATAGTTTTCCGCTACGAACGGTTGTCAACCGAATGGTGCATTTATCGAAGTCATCGTCGTGTCTTGTGCTAGAGCAAATTGTATGATGCAAAATCCATTGAATCAACATAAAATTGGTCTTTATATCTGCCATCTGAATTTGTTCCGAAAAAAACAAATTTCTTTTACTGTTACAATTGGCGGAAGTTTTGACAGCACAAGCGTCGGCTCAATAGAAGAAAGTGCTACAACAAAGATAGAAAACTTATTGTTTGACCCAGTGATAAAATCAAATGCCATTAATGCTATAAATTTCTTTAACGAGCTTCAAAGAAACAGCAGAAAAAAGAAGCTAAAACATATCAACTATTATCGCACTAACTTCGGCTATCTTTGTTATTTGTTGTTCTTTTCGTCGATCTATTGGACGAAAGTTTCGGCTAGGCGCCCAGCATCGATTTTCGTAACACAACAAAATCACTCAAGCACTGGATAATTGGATAAGTGAAGCAGAAAACGATTTGCATGAAAAATGAATCGATTTACACACGGGCGTGGGAGCGTCGTCATTATTTGCCAATATTTTCAATGAAAATTCAATACGACAATGGCCATTTTCTTTTTGACTATGGCAAAGTTGCTAAAGAAAATAAACAATGGAACCATATATGAATATAACGTTAACCATCAAAAGTCGGCACAACAATGTAAGACTATAACCTCAGTGAAACGTTAGAAGCTCTTCGTTTTTGCCAAAAGAAAGTTTTCTATTTTGAACGCGAACTCACACACGCACAAAAGACAAGACGGCAAACTTTTTGTACAACTGTTCTTTTGAAATTCGAACGAATAAGTCCTTTCAGATGCAAAGCCAGAAGCAAGTGTCCATTATTCGAAAGAAGTCATTTTGTTGAATTGTTTGAACGAAAGAACGAAAGGAAAAAGTATGAAATGAATAAAGTTTCGAAATATGCATATCGGCAAGCACAAAGGCAAGCAAAACAATGGCCGTCAGTCAATGTGGCTGTCATTATTGTGGTATTTTTTATTAAATCCAAAATATATGTATTTTTTGGAGGCAGCATTTTTAATACAATTTCATTTCCCAACAATAAATGAAATTCCGCTAGATTTTGTCATTATTAACACAAGCTCTCTGTCTCTGTGTGTGGTTGGCACCTGTTCACGTTCATTCATGTTGCAGCTCTGCGATGAGTCGCACCTCACGAGCACAGTTCATTGACTGAAAAAGTTTTTGGCTCGTTTACTTTTCATATAAAGTGTACTTTGAGCCTTTGGAGACAATATTAAAGCACAATATATATTGCAATGAAAAACGGCATGCAGATTATGAAATTCATTCATGAATTTTAGTCAACTAAATTATGCAGAACGCGAGGCAGAGAGTTTCTCCTTCAATGAGCACGAATTTATTCACGCGACACAAAGTTGGACGGTATTTTGAGTTGGAGCAGTTGGAAAATTTTACTTTGGCAGTACTGATTATTATTATCAAAATTATGTGAGGTAATCATGCTATGGCTCTTTATGCTGACTGCAACCACGCCGATAGAATGGTTCGTTTTATCATTGAACTAACCGAAATGGGCGTCTCTCTCTCTATTTTATCTATTATTCATGCCACCAAAATGCTGTTCAATTTTGACTCTACCCAAACATCATATATATAATCCTGCGATTCATAGATTATATTTCACTAAATTAGGATAACGGTGGAAGTGAGTGCGTGTGTGTGTGTCTGCAGAGCACATTGTAAATTCCACAATTTGTGATAATGCGCTTAAATGAGGCCGTCAATTCGGCCGTTGGGAACACGTTATGCTAAGCCAATTGGTGTGCTTTTGCTTTATGAATAGTAATTCGAACAATTATTTACTCATTGGTAAACTAATATTGGAAATGATTTTCACGTATGTACCTTCCAGCTAATATTGTGCAATGGCTAATCGGTCGACTCTCATCCATGCTTAGTGCTTGAGAATGTTTCTTTGGAAAATGTTTAACTCTTTTCGGGTGAAACAAAAGTAGTGCTGGAATGCAACCATTTCATATTCATTTGCGCTTTCATTTACGATGATAACTGTTATTTTGCTTGGGATGAATAGCAAATGCGTTGTTCATGTAGCTTAATTCCCTGCAAAATACTAATTAAAAGCAAAAGAAGATGGCAAAAAAAGCAGCTTCCAGAGAAAGTTCACAGAAACAAAAAACAAAACCATGCAACGCTTATGGAATTGAAAAGTCGAAACGGAAAATGCACCGAAATCCCGCCGGGAAAATGAAGAATTATGTTGAGCTGCAAATCCGCAGACTTTTTTTCCGTCGTTGTAAATTCCTTTATTCATTTCCATTGTTGTTTTCCGAGCGCTTTCATGGAATCTATGCAGTAAAAAAGTCATGATAATGCTGAAATATCCTTTTTCGTCGCCAAGGATTTGCTTATTATCATTTTTTCAGGTAATTCTAAATTATTTTATTGTGTCTTTCGTGTGTTCATTGTTTAAATTATTAAGTCGTTCATATAAACAAATATTTAGAGTTGGAATAGTATTGCGCAAGCTGCGATTGGTGAGAAATCGAACAATAGCGCCATGAAAATCGAAACTTACTGGGAAATAACTAAATTAAAAGTTATTCCAAATGCTTTCTTGGTTCAGAATCGTTTCTGAAAATATTGAATTGCACCCACAACGGGGGCGGAATGGAATTATGCAAAACTTTTCCATCTGCTGGTGACTTCCAGAGTGACGCTCAAGTTTTACCGAACACATTTATGCATATGCAAATATGCTGCGGTAAACGATGAACAAAATGCGTTCATTGAATATCAGCGCATACAAAATTGTGGTATGAGAAAGAGACTTAATGAATGTTCGACGAGAACAACCTCTGAAGTGCATGCAAAGCCGCCGCCACTTGCAATTCGAATAATGCATTCAATAAATATGAGCGAGCATTAACAATGAAAACCATTTAAAACTCATATCGCTGAGAAATTACTTTGCCTTCAATTCTTCCAATTTCATGTGTTTCGATGCTGTGCGATCGCAACGCAACCAATTTACAACAAACTCTGTCAATTGTGTCAATGTCACATTGATTAACGTTCCCGAATAATTTTATTTCTCAATTTCGATTTTTGACCAGTTTTTGAAATGCACAAATTCATTAAGACACTTCATGAGACATTTTGTTAATGTCAAGTGTTGCACCTGCACAAAAGCTCTTAATTCGCTCAACAAAATTCATTAATTTGCAAGAGGGACTCAACCTCAAGCGTCCGCATCTGTTCATTTTCAATCTGGTGTATTATAATTTTACGGCAAATTTTATTGATATCAAGTATTTTGTTGCAGTTGAGATTTAACGATGCGCGCTTAATCAAGCGAATACCCTGGTCCGATGCCGTGCCTCCGACGGCGGGTTAGATGCACTTTTATTGCAATCGTAAATTCAAAGTTGATTGCCATGAACTCGATTCCTGAGATCAACTCATCGAAGGTGAAGTGTTTTGCTTACATCCCAACTCGTTTACCTGACCCAGACCGACCACTATTTTTTCTCTCTGTCAATTTGCTTCAAGTGACTGAATCAAGTTTCAGCGAGATATGAAATTTTCTTAATGTTTCGTTATGAAAAGTCAATCGTAAAGTCCGGTCGCCGGTTATATTAAACATTTGCTAAACTCTTTAAAATTTAACGATCAAACACTCGACAGACTTGTTTCATGTTGGGTGGATGAAAATTGGTTTATTTGTTTTTCTTCATCTTCATCTCTCTCGTTCTCTCTCTCTCTCTCTCTCTCTCTCTCTCTCTTACTCTTTTATCTTATCCTCTGTCCATCATGTCCTCGAGACGAATTTCAAATGAGACTGTCTTGCTTTGATCGGAACTCAAACCAACCCACAAATGTTTAATTCCATTTAAAATGGAAAAAGAATAATTCATGTTTCGAGTTGATATATTTTGCGTTAATATTCACTCGTTGCTTTTTCTGTGTTAATATTCACTAGGTATTTTCTTATGATCGATGAGGTAGAAATTGAAATCGGGCTATTGATATGACATAAAAGCATTTGCTAAAAGTGAATTTCTCTTGATTGTGAATTTATGACGAAAAACAACCTGGAGGAAAAATTTGCGACATCTTTTTATTCAACGCAAAACACATCGGACTCTTCCATTTTTTGCTTCTTCCTCTCTGGCAAATCAAAGTTGTGTAATGGGTCGTTATCGTAAAAGAAATCTAACGTTCTCAATAGTAAATGATATATTACATTCTATCATAGTGTACAATATTGTGAGCGTACGTACATTTGAGCTGCTTCTCATCGACGTATTCACCATCTCAGATAGCCTCTTTATGTGATTGATAGGATTGGTACCCCCGTTTTTTATATCCACTACGAATCGAATTCGAAAACGTATCACCAATAACTCCATACGTATTAATTCCTCGTATTTTTGGATATGTTCATTGAAGAAGCAGTCAAAATGGAATTGGTTCTATCGTCGAAAAGAGTGAATCCTTTGCTGCACTTGTGACAAAAACTGATAAACTCATTGTATGACTTACTTTTAGTAGATGCTTTGAGTTTGAGTGATTCCGAATTGAATTCAGTGCTTGGAATAACGTTACGAATAGCGCCAAGCTGAGTTGAGCTAGCTGAGCATTGATGTTAGCGTTGTGTGTACGATTTATTTCAAAGTGATGCTCAGCTAACTCAGCTTGTTCATTGCTATTCGGCAGCGGTTTCTCAAACATCAGTTGCTCGCTACGTCGCACAAAAAAGAAATCGCACAAACAGAAAAAAAACCTTTTCAATTGTGAAGCAGTCAAAGAAGAAACTCAGCGAATCAAAAAACGTTTATTTATCTGGAAATTTGGAACTTTCTTTTTCTAAAGCTATCGATGGAATTGAAATTTGTACGGAACAGTTTTTGGAGTATTGCGTTTTTCAAATGATCGACACCCGGAATTCCGGCTTGTTCATCGAGAGATACAATAAAAACAAATTATTCTGAAATCAACTTCATTGTTTGAGTTCTTCGTCCTTGCCAAAATCATCCGATAGAAACAATACCAAACAAACCCCGCCATTTTTTCTGCGTTTTGCAACTCAAACAAATGGAACAATAACTCAATTATAGACGCATTCATGAATTTCGCAATCATAAATACTATATTGATACAAATATATTCATTTATATGGTACAATTGATGCGCGCTTTTTTACAATGTATTAAACGCCAAATGGTGATAAAAAAAAGGAATTTTTTGCGCCAAAAACGGTCCGTAAATGTTTACGATTACTATGTTAATACGCAGCAGTGCATCTAACTGTACTGAAAACATCAGCGAAGAAGCAAAAAAAAAAAATGATACACCGAAATAGACATTGTGCCAAGGTAGTGTGTTACGGGCTCTAATTTCATAGATATTGAATGCGATAAACGTTTCATTTTATGGTATAGAGACATCTAAATAGACACGGTCTTATTGTGCGAACGCATAAAAATCGGTACCGGTCGAATCGGAGCCCAAGCAACGAAAATCAACCAAAATGGCAGGGCTGAATCGATACGTTCAATGAAGTAAGCAAAACGGACGGCAAAACACCGTACAACATAAAAATATAATTAAATATTTTTTTTTTTGCGAACGAATAGATTTTATTTTATGACTTTTTGCACACGAAACAAATATTTTTATAGATCACACACATACACACAGCCTGAAACAGAATGAGAGAAATAAATTATGCTTGAATTTTCGATGGCATGTTGCCACGTGATGTTTCAATGATGGATATTCCATCGCTCATTGTGAAAATTCCTTGATCAAACGCAGCTATCGTTCGATATTTGCTCACACTCAACAGACAAATGCGGCAAAGCACTCACGCGCCAATATTATCTCATCGATTCTCCACTTCTTCTTCTGCTTTTTATCAATTTTTATGTTTATTTGGATTTCACAAATTCAATGCGTAGCGCGAAAGCACAAAACTAAAAAACATTCAGCCATTTTATTTACATTTATACGCCCGATATTTTATTTATTTTCACTGAAGCGTATCATACTTGTTCTTATCCATCGAGAACAAACAAACACACGGACGCTAGCAAGCAAACCAGCAAATATATCTTATTATAAACCTGAATTCAGTGTGTTGAAAATTTCATTCTGGAATTTTATTGTTATTTAAACAATTCATTCGTTCAGCTTCAGACGCAAATGGATATCAAAAATCATTGAAAAACTTAGGAGATCCGAATTTCTGACAAACACATTGCCAAAGATCTACACGGAATGCGATATCAGCTCAACAATACTCATATTATTTGAAAAATTGGCCAAATACAAGATGAGAAACACATTCGATCTCTGCTTTCCATCAGAAACAAACACACGCTCGTCGCCATATTCCAAAACGGCCAAAGAGTAATTTATTATAAAAGTTTTCAAGAGTTTCCTTAGCAAATTTACTGTGTTCATTTTCCATGGATCGAACAGAGTCACGAAAAAAGAGAGAAAGAGAGACGTAATTTCCAAGATTTGTAGCGACTAGCATCGATAATGGATTATTTGTATGGATGTGAATGTAGAACAGACTAAGTTATAAATGGGAAATGGACCAAAATAATAGAAGGCATTGCCGATAGTCTGCGTTCGAAAGACAATATTCAAACTTGGGCTCTGATTTCATCCACTCTCTCTTACAGTTTCGATTTCTACCCCTTCTCCACTCATCGGCAAACTCATGAAATATGATAAGAAAAATATACATCACTTCGAACATATTCATATTCTTACGAATTTAAATGAGTTTTGATCACTTAAAATTTATAAAACTGTTGGAATTGTCTTTGACTTGCAATCGCAAAATGTTCGCTTCTTTGGATTTTCATTCGAAATTGAGATCATTCGGATTAATCCATTTTCAAACCATCATGGAAAATTGAATTAATCGATTATGTGAGCTTAGGATATTTGCGAATATTTCCATTGCTGATAACAGTGAAGGCATTGGAAAATTTGCAAAATGAGTAAATAATGAATGTCAAGTTTGCAGTTTGACGTTCAAAGGGCGTTTCTTTAAGGAGCAAATCACTCAAGGATTTGCTTTATTTTCAAGCAGAAATTACTTTTGAATTACTAGGAATAACTCTCTTTTGTTGAATTACTTTGGAAGAATTACATCGTTTATGTGCATTAGATAATTTACACATTGAGTAGTGCTATGAAAAAAATTATTTCCCAATAATTCTTGAATTTTCTTATAATTTTTTCAACAACGTTAATTTGAGAATTTAGGCAACAAATTGAAATTTTACGGATTTATATCGACGAAATTTGACATTTATGTTTAAAATTTGACAAAGGAATTACTTTGCATTACGTTGGAATTACAAAAATCGCTGGGATTATTCAGTTTTCTTTGGAATTACCGACCAAATATGAACTACTTTTAAGCGATTTCCTCCTTGGATTTCCTCGTATAATCATGAAATGATGTGGTTATGTGTCTGCAGCCAGCACCGCAAAATAATGGAAATGACACTTTTAACGTCAATGTATTTAACTTGCACAACTTCCGTTCTCGAGAGAAACATTCATTTATACTACATTTTCATTTTCCATCCATTTTTTTCCTGAATTTGCACAAAGATATTTATCATTTTAAATATACAATTAGTTTGAATTTTTTTGCACGGATATTTTCCTTCAATTTAAATGCAATTTCTAAGTTGTTTGGTCGCACTTTTTTCCTATCTCTCTCTCTCTCTCTCTCTCTCTCTCTCTCTCCCTCTCAATGTTATCTGTTCCATTCAAGAACCCATTGAGCTGGCTCTCACAATGCCATGAGTGCACTTTGCACCAACAATTTTTAGTTCGAATTGTGATTTGTATGATGTTTGATGTAAGGAACGAATTATTTCGTGCACAAATACCCATGGCAAAATATATACATCATTACAAAATAATGTGTGAACAGTCCATCGACAAGATACATATTTGTGCATGTGATGCTGCTCGTGTTCTCCATGGAATATTTTAATGCCGACCTCTTTTCTTCGTCGTCATATTCATCACGTAACATTTTTTTTTCATTTCTCACGTGGTGAAAACATAACCTTGTTTATTTTGTGTTTGGTGTTTGCGTTGTAGATGTTTGTGTCATCGCATTCGAACATTTTCATTATGATTTTTTAATACATTCAGATATACTTATGTGCGAACAGCATTTGTGATTATAATAGTAGATTTTTTCCAGTAAAATCCGGAGCGAAAGTATGAGAGCGTGCACGAGAGAAAAAAAAACGAGAAGAAGAAAACTGTTGAAAGATTTGAAGGTATTTCGCAGTCGAGAAATGTTCTTTTACTCCATTAAAATGAGAAACATTCGAAAAATATATGGAAAGCATGCATATTCATGTAACAACAGCCAATAACATAGAAAATGGGAGAAAAAAGGAAAGGGTGAGAGAAAGAAATACTTTTACGCAAAATTTATTGTTCGCTACCACAAACGCAACATTATACTAATACTTATGCGACACACGGAATGGCCTGAAAATTCATGAGCAAATTTTTGGGTTGGCCTGCATTTTTTCTCTGGTTCGCGTACGTCATCAAAACAAAACAACAACGATTACTAGCACAGGGAGTGAGAGTGAGAGGGAGAGGGCGAAGGATGGCGAAAGATCAGAGAGTAGAAAACCAAATAATGTGAGGGTTCCTCTGATGAATTTTTTCATTCTTTAATAAAAATAGGAAAACACTGTTGTAAAGTTCGAAAAGTTTCTATGTTGAATGTTTGTTTATCCCAGCTTCTCTTACTCTCACTACACCTCACTTGGTCTTGCTCAAGCGGACGATGCTTTGTATCTTCTCCTATGTAAAGGGGTAGTGAATGTCGTTGGACCGCGTCATCTCTATCTAAACGATTGTACTAAACGCTTCAACATTTCACACCTTCCCCGCCTTCCCCTTCTTCAAACAGTGTTCACCATTCATAGACGAATGGTACAGAGGGCGCTGCTGTCAAGCTAAGTGTCAAAATTCAATTTTGCATCGTCCGCTTGGTCTTGCTTGCTGTGCGCTCTTCAATTTCTTATATCTTTATTTCCATCGTTTGAAAACGTCAAGAAATAGAGTCAACAATGAAAATTCAACTGAAAAAATTGTTATTGTGGAGCAAGAAAATTGAAAAATAAAATACGTTGGAGATAGAAAAGAAAGAGAGAAAGAGAGAGAGAGAGAGAGAGAGAGAGAGAGAGAGTAAAGAAAACACACACGCGGAATTCTTATTTAATCGATTTTCATATAAATATCAGCAAGTTCAGTGCCAATCCAATTTCGACATGACAAGAGCAAATAGTGGAATTGAGAAGATAAAATCCAAATAAAATTGAGTTTAATCGAAAAGAACTCGAATTCGGCCAAACCGATGCTTGTGAGCATTTGAAGCATAGAAATTAATGCAAAGTACATAAACACACAATATATTCGTTGAACGTCGTCCAATTCCAAGTTTTGCTTTTTTCGTTCGAATGTTTAGAAACTGGGACGGAGGTGTTAGAAAATTTATCTGATGATTGGTAGATTTTCGAATGAACTCTTTTAGTTGTATCCGTAATTTGTTGGCTAGAGTTTTCCCATGCTAAGTCTCATTTAATTGCACATTCTTTGAACATTCAAAAAGATTTTTTTTAATTTCAATTTAATGCATTGCATTGGCATTATTTGAAGTAGAGTAATTAGTGTCGTCTCCAACAGACATTCAAATGGAACAAATAGACGTTGGCGCGAGGAGTAATTAAAAAAAGAAATAATAATCATACTGACTAAATGAAGAAATAAAGAAATGAATAAGAAACTATTTTCTATATGGAAATTGCAGAAAAAAAACTTTTTCTCCTTTTCTCGAGTTGAAAATAAGATATTGAAAAGGAATTAAAGGATTTTTCTCATTAATAAAGTGAAATGCATCACAATTGAAATGTCCATCCATCAATAAAAATAAGTGTACACAATTGGCATTCACCACACACTGTCTCGAAATACTATTCGAAAATGCACATCTCAATCATTGAAACAGTATTCTATTGTTCGATTCGATTTTTTATATTATTTCCTATCTCATTGTTCTCTAGTTTCTTTTCCTTATCACTAAATTGCTCCATGAAATGAAGAAAATAGCAATTTTCTATTCCATTTGAGATAATTCTAATGCGTCAGCTTGTTATTGTATGATTGTCCAGAAAGTGGTCTTTAACATCTCATTAGACTTGAGCAGATAAACACGACGTGAAACTAATATCTGTTTTTTCTTCCACAGGCTGAATGCATTTCCAAATCCAGTTTTTTCCACTTCGAGCGGATTTTTGGTTTAGGTTTTTTTAGGGCCACCGCTAATCGACCAAGCAATAAACATTCATGCGATCTACGTGCTCGCCTACGTATATTGTGAATAATCATGATATTCGATTACGTTGCCAAGACGTTGCAAAGTCGTTGGCATTGGACCTTCAGCCAGAATGTGTGCTTTTGTGCTAACAGGATGAAAAAAACGGCTTGAGGCGGTATTTGGCGATGACTATCGCACAGCCGCCAAACAAAATGTTGTTGGAATTTCTTCTTGGTAAAAAAGTTAAGCGCATTCGTCGAAATAAAACAGCCGCAAAGTGTCTATTGATTGAAAAATGTAAACATTTTCAACTCACACATTTCATGTAAATTTCGTTTTTTTTTTCCCAAAAAAGTTTTAATGGCATTTGAAGTGCTTAGATTAATCGTACATCTTTGAATATAAATACACATCCTAAAATGCGAAATGCGAAATACTTCGGACGCAAAAGTATTCCCGGAAACTGTCGTTTTCAAATGCAGCTCGTACGAATATTGCGCGTTATTTATATGAGTACAATGAGGCGAAATATTTGTGCAAGTCACATTTGAAACTAACATTTGCTGAGTTCGCTTTTGCGTATGGACTTTTTTATAGCCCGGACTCAAGGATGTATACTCAAAGATATGTATTATTATTCTAAGCGATTCATTTACGGACACGTGTTGATTTATGCCTACTTTGAAAACGAAAAATTCGAATCATTGTCGTGCTGAATGCGCCCAAAAACACGCGTACAACAAGATTCTTATGTGTCTTACATGTGTTAGCGTTCATTAGAGGGATTCATATTATCCGGCAAAGTAATAACATTAACAAAAAGATGTAAACATATGATTATGATAGCAATCACGATATACGATAATGATGGATAGAACTCTTCATGTTGCAAACGGCCAACTTACAGTTTATATACTACTTCCGGGCTTTTGCCCAGCCTATTTTCTTTTGTTCCCCAGTAATAGATGCATAAAAGTCCAATGTCGAATAAAAAAAAAACATTTCGTTTAATGTATTGTATGATGAAACTTTCCTTCAGCCAAAAGCTGCCTTTGAAATCTTACTCCTGTCACAATCGCTATCCGCATTAATTTTGCGGCAAACATCTGTTTTTTGGGGTGTGCACGCGAATTAATGGCTAAACTCTCTACTGCCCGCATTTGGTATTGCATGTAGCAAATAAATAACATCTTTTCTGTGTTATCTCGAACCAAATTCTTGGATGGAACTGGCGTCGCAAGTGAATTCGCCAAACCTCGGCTTCTCCAAACTCATCTCATGAGATTTTCGAACTTTGTGATTTATAATTAATTTCTTCACAATAAACGTCTTTAACTTGCCTTCTTCATCAAAACTTCCCCCATCCCGAAATCGTACGGTATACGTGTTTCACTTACCTAAAAGAAAAGAAGAGAAATATTGATGGATTTAATGTGTATTTAGCATATATAATTAAATCAAATCAGATTTGAATTCACATGCACATAAACATGTTCATTCGCATAAACAATGCATTTTGAATAATTTAATTTAAATTCATTCAATATAATTACATCATTAAATTGTCAAAGAAGTCAATAATTTGAGTGCATTATCCAAATGCTAATGACATAATGACAAATCGAACATTGCAAAATCCAAAGATGAAACAATGATTTAATTCACTTTGATTGATATTTCCAATCAATTTAACATCAATCGTTTCAAAGAAACCACAGAGCAGGCCCTGTGTGCATTGAGTCAATGATGAAAGCATTCGATAAAAAGTGAAGTATTTGCTTCATTTGAACTCTCTCGTTCGGCAAAAGAATGCTTCAAATAATTGCGCATATCGTTTGAAAATGCTCAGCATTGAATTTTGTAAAGCGAAACGATGAGAAAAAAGAAAAAAGAGAGAGAGAGAGAGAGAGAGAACGAGAGAGATAGAGATAAGCCGATTTGAGAGCGATGATTGGGTGAAGTACCATCGTCAATTGAAAATTGGAATGTTACTGACAAATGCTAAGAGACATGAAATCACTTGATAGAAGTCTCGGCTCTCTTCTAAAGTAGTTACATTCGCTGCTGAAGCTTATATTCAATATTTTTCACAAATTGATTGTTTCATAGGGAAATAAAGTGACTATGCATAAGCACACAAAAATAATGTTTTGCATGGCGCACACATATGAAGTGGCAAATGAGCGACACTTGTGCGCGATTGTTTGCGTAAAAAGTGAACGTAACGAATTTTCATTAAAATCATATTGAAAAATATTTATGAGCTGTTTCCATACATTCCGGAAGCGGAACTGCAACAGATGTGATAATTTGCGAATATGATGATTTTTGCTGGTAATTAAGTATACAATCAAACACACACAGCGCCGGCATATTTTCGCCATTCACCACCTTCTGTTCAATAACAAAAGCAAATTAAATTTTCATAAGCAACATCGTTTGGAATCATATAATTACAGTGAAATGTGTTGATACTGCCAAATGGCAACACATTATCGCCCCACAGCAAAGACAGCTACGCGCATGGCGGCGCTCCCGGATATTCACAGAATCAAATTTATTATTTATAATATGGATGGAAAACATAAATATGTGCATTTCATGGTAGATCGCTGCAAGGCTAATATTAATGCGTTCTTATCACCATTAATGTCATTGAGCTGAAACACCGCGGTGTACGTGCGTGTATATTGATTTTCAAATTGCATTTAGAGATATATTTTCTCTTCAATCCATACGGAACCAATAAATATCAACTTAATGAACAAAACAATCGCTTGTTTGCTATGCAATCGAAAGTGTGTTCCAAAACAGTCCAATTCCTATCAGCCAATTCTCACGTATCGCAGCTTTTTAATACCCATTTTCATTTCCATAATTAAATGATTGCGTTGCGTCTGCAGTCATTTGAAAGGATCAGTAAAAGTTCATTACACGTTTCGATATATTTGGAATTAGACCAACAACGAACATCAACAAATTTTGCATTGAAATTGAAAATTATTAAACTGTTAAACAGATCGACAAAATATCGTACACTTGAATGCGTACGAACAAATGCGATATTTTTAATTTTCAAATTTTACGATGAATGTATTGAAAACCTGTCACTTTCATGCCTATTCCAATTGACATCAAATAAATATTGCTTCAGATGAATCCGCCGCTGTTTTCCACCACAATAAACAACGTAAAAATTACTCTATTATTCGTTGCGGCTGCTACTTTTTTGCATTTGCAAAATTCGTATTTGTCTTTCATCAATAAAATCGGCAATTTATTTGATTGCTGTGAAACATTCAGGTGTCATCGTGAAGCAATTGTGATTTACATCAAGCCTTCAATAAATTGAAGCTCATGCCACGGCTCGACACAGTTTACATTCAATTGAAAGTGTGAGCACTGCTTGAGTTACAAACTTTCAATGTAGGTAATGAATAATGGAATTTATTCATCGAAACAGAGAGATAAAAAAAGTCGTGAATTTACTACAACTAAAAGCGCGAACTCATTTCTAAAAGCGCAAACAGGGGCGCGTTTGACAATGATAATGGGAACGTCCGCATGGCCAATGAATGCATAGAAATATACACAAATAAATAAAGCAAATATCACCATAAAAACCAATTAATCACGTAGATTTGTATAATGGTCGCTTTGTTCCCTACGATATGGTGCAACGCATTGTCATTTATTTATTTATTCCATTCGTTTGCAGTTGTACTGGTTGTTGTTGTTCACCTCTCACTCTCATTTATTCGTGCTCGTGCTATTTTTTTCCATTGTCATTGGCAATTTTCAGCATCGTACATTGTTTGGAAGGCCCATCGTCTTCTGTTTGGACTGCCACCGACCGTATATTTTGGGTGTGTGTGTGTGTGTGTGTGTGTGTGTGTGTGTGTGTGTGTGTGTGTGTGTAACGTTTCGCTTTGAATTCGGCAGGGAACAATAGACCTCCACAACATGAATGTACACGTTTCATCCTCATGAAAGTGAGAGGGAGAGCGGTGGAGAGAGAATCGGGTACGCAATTGTATCGGAGCTACGGAAATCATATTGGAAAGTATTTATTGTGTGTATCGCAATTGCCATCATCGAGGTCACGCAAATATGACGCGCGCGCACACTCTCATTGCTAGGAAAAACAGAAAAATTGATCGAAAGAGATCACATTCATATTTTTTTTTATGATTTGTCAATTATTTCATTTTGCTTTTATCATTTTTCGTTTTCTTTTCTTGCGCCAGCAATTGTTAGGGCCTTTCGGCGATTTCCATCATTCATGGTTAAAGTTTGAAGAATGGACGGAAAAAATCCAGTTTTATTTAAAAAGTTATGCCTTGAAAATATGAGATACACTTCGATAGATTGGACGCCCACGAAATATTCGATTCGCTTGGAATCTACGCTCTTTGCATCATTTTGTCAAATGATTTTGACGCATTATCAGCGTAGACTCAGTGGGTGAAATCGCAATGGCTGTGCAATGAGCCGGGTTTTACCTGAAGTTGGGTGTTAAATCATTTCTGAATGGCATGAATCCCAATTATTTGTTCGAATCTGTTCTTGACATACGACATTTTTGATGCAAAATGGTTTCACAAAGCAACTCTTCTTCACGTCATTCGATCTGGTCTTTTTCGTTTTTGAAATTCGTTTAATTTTTTTTCACATTTCCCTCGTTTTTTCTGTGCGAAAAAAAACGATGGACAAATAAATAAGCGAATTTTGACGAATACATTTTGATTGGGCAACTTTTTTTTGCACATTCTGTAAAATACATCGAACACCAATAATGGGCAATTTAACATTACGTTGGTTGGTTGATTGTATGGGACAGTCGTTGCGTGAGAAATGTGGCCCGGTATCCAAAATAATGAACGCAGCATTCGCTTACAGAATTGTGCGATGACTTCTGTAGTGAATATATATTGGGTGTGTTCCTAGAAAGACGCGCATCGTTACTAACTTCGTTTCGATTCACTCGCGCCATTTTTTTGACAGTGACAGCTATTCTATCTTAAAGAGCATCAAAAAATCTATTGAATTACAAGTGTCAAAGTGAACAGTCGTATTTTTGCAGAAGTTTTTATCATAATCGAAAATGTCTAATTTCGTGCCTTCAAAACAACATTTGCGGGAAGTTTTGATACACTACTTTCATTTGAAGAAAAGTGCAACAGAAGCGCAACGTTTACTCATTGAAGCTTACCCTGAATATTCTGTAAGCATTAGAATGTGTCAGGGGTGGTTTGTACGGTTTAGAAGTGGTGATTTCGATACAGAAGACAAAGAGCGACCAGGTCCATCAAAAAAGTTTGAAGACGACGAATTGGAGGCATTACTTGATGAAGATCCATGTCAAACTCAAGAAGAACTTGCAAAATCATTGGGAGTCACTCACTCAGCCATTTCCAAACGCTTGAAAGCAGCTGGATACATTCAAAAGCAAGGAAATTGGGTGCCATATGAATTGAAGCCGAGAGACGTTGAAAAGCGATTTTTCACTTGTGAACAGCTGCTTCAAAGGCAAAAACGGAAGGGTTTTTTGCATCGTTTTGTGACTGATGATGAAAAGTGGATTCATTACGATAATCCGAAGCGAAAGAAATCATATACAAAGCGCGGCAAGCCTGCAAAATCGACACCAAAGCCGAATATTCATGGTGCTAAGGTAATGCTCTGTATTTGGTGGGATCAGAAGGGTGTGCTATATTATGAGCTGCTAAAACCAGGTGAAACCATTAATGGGGACCGCTACCGACAACAATTGATCAAATTGAATGCAAAAACGAGCAATTAAGCAAAAACGGCCGGAATATGCGACTAGACATGAGTCAATAATTTTCCATCATGACAATGCTCGGCCACATGTTGCGGTGCCTGTTAAAAATTATTTGGAAAACGTCGGATGGGAAATTCTGCCTCACCCGCCTTATAGCCCAGACTTGGCCCCTTCCGATTACCACTTGTTTCGGTCGATGCAGAATCACCTCTCCGGAATACGGTTCACTTCAGTTGAAGGTATCAAAAAATGGCTCGATTCGTTCTTCGCTCTGAAAAATGAGCAATTCTTTTGGGATGGAATCCATAAATTGCCTGAAAGATGGGAAAAAGTCGTAGCTTCCGATGGACAATATTTTGAATGACATGTATTTTCATTTTCATACATAAATAAATGGTTTTTTGAACAAAAAAAAGCGCGTCTTTCTAGGAACACACCCAATACAATCATTCAAACTGTTCGAAACTCAATCACAATTATTCAAATTGACTTGATACACTTTGAACT
This sequence comes from Obolodiplosis robiniae, assembly GCA_028476595.1. Lineage (NCBI taxonomy): Eukaryota > Metazoa > Arthropoda > Insecta > Diptera > Cecidomyiidae > Obolodiplosis > Obolodiplosis robiniae. The sequence goes on along the minus strand of CM052015.1, from coordinate 11,019,560 downwards.
TGGGAAAAGTCTTCCGTTTTGTGAGGTTTCGTCTTATGAGAAAAATTTGCCACAAACGAAATATTTCTAATGACTGGACTGATGAAAATGATCAAATTTTCATTTTCAGTCGGTCTTCTGTGCTTCATTTGGTCCCATCACATCTCCACTGGTATTACAATTAACTCAGGAGCTATGTTGTGCATAATTACGACGAACCAAACGTTTCTAGCATTTTGATAACCAAATCAAGAAACAGTATGGCATCCCGAATATGGTTGCAATGATGTTGCTACACACGAAATGCTGAGCCGCCATGAAAACAACCGCAAACATGTAATGAGATATTCGAACACGACATGGGTCTGTTGTATTTGTGTGTGCGCGCGCGTAGTTATCATTGATATGATAATTTAAAGGGTATTTACGTATATGATGAACGTTATTGAGCATAAATATTGCCTTACGCACCGAACCCTTTGTAGCTTTTCCATCGAAAGTCGTGAAAGAATTTCGGTCAGGCTTTTGCTGTGTATCCATCATTGGGGATTGTGAGAATTCAACATGCAAATTCAAGTTTTAAAAATGAAAAGCCTCTCTCGCCGAAACTCACATACGTGTGAATAACCTTCGAAAACTATCCAATTCGTCAACAAAGAAGATAATACTCAGCGGTCCATCAGGTTGTGCTTGCATAAGGATTTTTTTCCTAGTAAAACATGTAAATTAGCAATAAGCGTTCCGTCTTATCAACTACATGGAAAAAGAGAGAGAGAAAGATAGCTTGTTTCGCATATTTAACAATGGAACACAATCTCAGCCCATCGGCAGTGGGTTTGAAACCGACAATAGCACAACCGTGTAAAATATTAGATATCGATTTCAGCTTTGCTTATGTAATTTAAAGAAATTAAAATTTAATCTCAGCTTCAATCCTTTTAATCAACTTTATATTCGAGAATTGTGTGATGGTATTTTTAGTATTCAAGTCAATATGAGATGTTTGCAGGTAAATTTCTGTAATTTTATAATACAAAGGAGCTGTAATTGTTCAACACAGTAAACTCTCTCTCTTACTTCTATAGTTTGCTTTTGGTGCACGTTTTATGATTATTGTTCAGAAATTCCAAAGCATCTGATGTCGGCCCATTGATAAAATTCGATCCAAATAAAAGTCAAATTTGCAAACACTGCATCACAACTTGTGCACAGCATATAGAACGTGCAGTAGCAGCTGAATCGGGGTGTGTCAAGCAAAGTTTTGTGTGAACCAGTAAGAAGAGCCTCACAACGTTCAAGTGTGTTGGAAACAAACGCTTCAGCATTTGTTATGTCAGAGAGAGAGAGAGAGAGAGAGAGAGAGAGAGAGAGAGAGAGAGAGATAGAGAGGAAAAGAAAGAGGAAGATCGAATTGATATTTGGTAGCGTTTTTGCTTCATCATACTTACATTCGGATTGAACAAATCTAACTCAAAACCCCAGGAAAAACAGCTCAATAGGACGAATTATTACATATCGATCGTATTTTTTATGTGTTTGTGTACGAACGTGTGACGTGCATGTTTCCATATCCACCCACACATATCTGCAAACATTTAAAATAGTTTTACCCAGCTCGAGAAATGTCGGGAGCCGCAACAAGGCATGCAATATTCCATATATTCAAATATATAGGATATGGATTGAAATTATATGCCATGCGATAAAGCAAATGATTTTGTTTTCACCATTTCCCAAGTGCGAACTGTAATTCGAATCCACAAATTCACTCGATCAGATAAATTGCACAGGTACTGTCTCTCTATCTCTCTGCAACGTTTACATCAATGAACATGTATGTAACGCACACGCAGCTCATGTATATTGCTGCAATGGATTGATGGAAATTCTAGATTGTTTCGCAATCGATGTCAGATTTTCGAAATCTACATTCGAAATATGTGCGCCTGTTTATGTTGATATGTTCCGCCGAATATCCATCAAAATTCGAATTTTATTTGCATGTTTTATTCCATCTGTGTGCAATCTCAATTTATTATGTGATCAAAACAAATATCAAGTTATTATTCATCTGGGGGAATGGAAAATGTGTATGCTGAAACAAAGTTCAACTATATTATGTATAGTTGATTCAGATTTGGTTCGTAGAATTTCATTCACTTTTAACTCCAAGTGCTTTCTTGAATATACAAAAAAAAAAGAAAAAAAAAAAAATACAAATAAAATCATTGACAATTACCCCGAAGTACCGACTTTCACTTCAATGCTTCGATTGGTTGTAATTTTAGTTTTATCAGGGACAAAAATGCGTTGACTGCAGAGTCGGTGACATACGATTGGATGTATTCATCGAACTATACGGCTGTTTGGCAGTGCGTTTTCACTGCATGAAAAAAAAACGCTTTGTTCTTACGCTTTATGTGCGTCGCTTTATGTATAGCACAGAATAGATGCCCACCAATGCATCAATGAATATAGGCGAGGATGTGGTCCCTGAATTTTATGAACGAAAAAGAAAGATGAGCTCCGAATTATGTCGATATCTTGTTTTCCCATCTCCTTGAATGCAAATTCTTGTGTTCAATGTTGCTGCGAAACAACAAACTATCAAGCAATTTAAGAGAATTCGCTCATTACTTTCGCCATAAGAGCAGTGCCTTTGTTTGTTAATCCAGCATCATAGCCAAAATCATAGTTATACTGTTATTCGAAAAGAGAATTCATTATACACTTGGAACAAGCTGGAGGACGAAAATAAAAGTAATGCCCAATTGTTTGGTTAGGGTTTTTATTGCTTGTTGATCCAGGTTGTCTGTACCATAACAATGCATTTAAAATGCATCTTGCGAGGGTGAACCATTTTATCCAGCATTTAGCTTTTATTAGGATAGCGTTTGAATATGCAAATATATTTCAAACATCCGTTCAATGTGTTTCCTGATATTCGACGCCACCAACATCTTCAAAATACTTTACCCTCCCTCAAAAACATTATCATCGGTCGAGTGCTGTTTCCATAGCAATATTAGTTGCGGTATATCCAAGGAATGCGTGCAAATAAAAGCAAAATATGTAAAACAAATGGAGTCGGTTGACTCGTCCATATTAAAATCAAAACAATTAGCATCTTCTTGAGTTGCGCTTTTGCGCCAGCCCATAAAATAAACACGGTGCTGCTCAGTATAATAATGTCTCTCCGATGTCATTGCTTATGCAAATTAATGGAAAGTTTGAGCGCTTCGATGCGGTTACCGATTGGTTTGTATACTCTTTACACACTTAGCACTCATAAATTTGCGACCTAAATGCATTTAATTAAGGTGCGTTCATGTAATAACACCCGAAGCGTTACAAATTATTCCCTCACAACAAGATGCTCTGCTTCAAACAGCCATTTTGTGATTTGCAATTGCACCAATGCATGCATCACAAATTTCTTATCTTCGTCTTGTATTTCTCAGATCACTTATTTTAAACCAAACTTTCGTTTGATGTCTTTTCACGAAATTATTCAATCTGATGTATGACGTAGATTGGTTACAGCTAATTTGTATGAGCATCCTGAGCAAGCACATCGAACGTATTTCATGAATTTTGAACGGAAGTCGCAAGAAGTTGCACAAAAAAGACAATACCAAGTCATTCATTCCTTCACATTGATGTTGTAAGAGATTATTGTTAAGTCCTTTGAATGAAAGAGAAAAAAAAAGATTAAAAATATTTCCATAGCGCGCTTTGCTGGCTTGGCTTTGTCAACGATGTCGAACCGTAGCGGAGATAAGTAAAATGGAATGCATTCAGTTTGTCCACGTAAAGTTCACATACATTCGAACGTGAAAGGAGGTACAACGTATGGAGTGGAGCACAAAATCAGAGTTCACCAGAGAAATGTGCAGGAAATATGCAATGCAATATATTGAAGAAAAATCTCAATACGACATGATAAAAGGCATCTATTTTTGATCAAAACAAATCTCATTCTTTTCAACATTCTGACATGTACTTCTGACGAATACCGGCTCAAAAGCGGAACCAGCTTTTGTTGTTCGATTTTGTTCCATTATTCTTTAATAGAAAATGCGAATATTTGTGGAGAAGATATGCTTGAACAGTATTTTTACTGGCATAATGCTTAAGCCATCACGTATGTGCGACCTCTCATGGTCTTCAGCCATCATTTTTATTAAACTCTCCAACCATTGTTTGAATATGCAAATATCTGTCATTCTTTGTATTTTTATTAAAATTGTCTGCGCTTTATGAAATTTGCTTCCGTTTACGTGATATCACTCTTCTAATCTATGAAAATTACCATCCTCAGTTCAAAATTATATTTTCTATTTACTCTCATTTCCTGAATTCAAATACGCAAACATGCGGAAAGCCAATGAAAATATACAATATGCACTTGCTCTAGTTCATATTGTTGTCAATTCGTAGTTTTTGATCCATGTTCTTTATATATGATTGAGTATAACCGTGCATTGGGCATTTCATCTGATGTTTTACACCTGTTTATTTGTGCCCACACACCGGAAGCTTATTTATTGACTTTTCGGTTCTTTTCATATCTTTCCATTGTATTTTTCGTGTGTGTTTGTGCATGAAATGTGTTGCTGTGGTTTCTATTTACATTAAATGAAGCTCTCTAATTCGAAGCGACAAACACACACATCGACATCTGAAGTGCATATTGAGGGGGAAATTAGAGATTGTATTAACGTGTGGCATGAACGTGACCCACTCTTATTACGTAAGAAATGTAATATTGTCATTGAATAAGAAATGGAAGCCTCGTGTTTGGCAAAAAAACATCATTCACATCGCCGAATAGACATCGTACTTTCCATTTTTCTGAATACTTTTTCGCTCTAGAATAATATCAGAAGGTTTTTCTTTCGAAGAAAAATTGTCACTTCGTTGTTTCATTGTGAATAGCGCTCGTCGACCAAACCAAATAAATGATGTTCAAAGGAAAATGATGAAATAAATGGACGTCAGTGAAAAAAATATATTTAACAATTCCACAACCCACTGGCTATCATGCTACTCATTACAGTTTCACGTCGCTAAGCAACAAACGTCGACCATCCTGACTAATTGTTACAAAAAAGATATCAAAGGTTGACAGCAGCCGTATACAAAATAAGGCAAGTGAATTAAAGCGTTCAGTCCGTTTACGTGGTCACAAAGTCTTTGTCGAGCGATTTGCTGACGAGGGAGCATTTCATAGGGAAAATCCTCTTCGTTTCGAAACAAAGTGGCTGAGATGAATATAATCGATTTAAATTTACAGTGGTGTGTTTGCATAATAATCACTGTGCGGTTGTGTGTTCATTGTCAATGAATTGTTTTTGTTTGGCATCTGGACAAGCGTTCGATAGGACACATTTAAAGTTTATATGAATTGCCTAGAATTAAAATGAATCATTTTATTATAATACAAATGGAACATGATTTTTCGAAGTGCCAAATGTACTAATTCGTGATTTGTGCGTCAATGATAAGAAACAATTGTATTTAACAAAGTAAATTTCCAAGTGAACAACATTGTTGAAGACACCAATCCTATCAGAATCTGATCGAAAACCCAGAAATCCAGATTAAGTATATGTTGTATTTTTGAGTTGACCCATTTTCATTCCTGGCCATTCATTACGAAATATTCATCTTGCCCCTTCTACTTATATTAATTTCTCTCTCCCTTACTCTCTACTGCTCCGCTTTGTATCTCTCTCTGTCTCCTTCTTTTTTATTGTTGCCGTTCTTTTGTTCACGTACCGGCAAACATTCTCACAACAAAACGGTAGAATGTTCAATTCAAGCATCAAATTAATGCAGGTTTTTGGGCGCTTCTGTAAAAACGCTGTGAACGTTGTTTGAATTTAAATCGGATCATTTTCATTTTACATTTCGGTAGCAAGAAAATCTTCATCATTGTCTAAAGCCATTCTAACATATTGTTCCTGAAACTTAAGCGTCTGTGTGTTGTCTCTTCATTCCGGCACGATTTTGCGCTTGACATGCTTTACTGCATTGGACATATATATTTCAATGAAAGGACGTTATGAAACTTGATACGATTATCAAATTTCGGTAGCATTTATGCATACAATGTTTGACTATTGCCTTGAAACAGACTTTCGAACGCCATACAAACAACACAAGCGCACGCGCGCGCACATACAATTTGCATTGTTGTTTTCACAAATGTCAGAGAAAATAAAACAAATGTGTTTAAATTATCATGTGGGCTATATCCAATATATTAACTTGAATGCTGTGTCTCTGGTTTGCAAAAAAAAAATCAGGTTAAATTCAGCGTTTTTTTTTCATCAGAATTTTCATGATAACTTTTTCCATTAATTTTTATAATGAGTTTTGTTAATTACATCTTTCTCGGTTACATTGTTCAACTGATACGTGGTGTATGTACATTGTACAATCTCAGCAATTTCAAAAATATCAATTCCAATTAATTCATGCGCCCGCTGGGTGTCACACAACGCGAACGCGAGAACAAACACGTGAAGCAATGTATTCATTTGAAATATTGTAATGCAAATATGCGGGGTGCAGGCCGTAATTTTCTTCAGAGCTAATTGATGGACGAATCAAGATCTTGACGAGTAAATTGATGACACTATATTAATTGAGCGTGTGTGTGAAGCGCGACACATATAGGTATAGACGTGGGAAAGCCTGAGAAGCAATAACAAATGTGTGGTCTTTTTTTTGTTGAAGTGAGACATCAGTTTCATTAATTTTCTTTTTGATGATTATTTCTCCAATGGACGTGCTGCCTCGACACATAAAATGTGCTAGCGCCCATGACTGTACGCATCTCGGCAGGCATCATGCGAATAGCGGAATCGATTTAAACCTGTGCTTTTTTATATTCACCCGCAACTATTCTCGTAGCTCAATGATAAAATGAAATTGGTATTGCGAGATGACAGTAACAAAAACCAACGCATTTCTAATTGATGAAATACTGTGCGGCATGTAGCTAATAAGGCTACAATTTCACAGCACACAATCCTCTTTCTTGCCTTCCTTATTCGTTTCATCTTCGGTAAATTTATCATTTTCCGTCATTCTTTATCCACCTTATTCATGCTATCTTAAAACGATGGAGCGATAAACAATGACAGCGTTTCTTTGTGTGAAATTAATGCTTGAACGGCTCATTAGACATTAAGATAATGAAATTTAAAAGAAATATGAATAAAGAGAATAAAACGAGTCAAAAGAAACTCAAACCCAATGTAAAGCAAAACAAGGCAGCATTATCGTGTTTATGATAGCATTGGCTATCATATACAAATTTATATCAATTGGACCAATTCACGAAGGAAATTTGTGGAAAAAATTTCCGGCGGGGCAGTTCAAACCAAAAATATCGCTAAAATCTATATGCAATTGGTTTTCCAAGTAATCGTAAAATACGTATTCATTTGCTTGACAATGACATTACTGAGTTCCAAATGAATATATTCTATAGATTGAGTGTGAGCGTATTCGTGCACAATTGCCCCTCGTTCCTCACATTTTGCCCGGCGATCTGTCTGTTCTGTCAGTGTGAATGGGCAGAATAAATCGTATCATCCTCAGGCCACATTTATTTTTCATGCAATATACGACCGTTTCCCACCCCCAAAAAATGCCATGGACAAAAGATTGATGAAATTAAACGATTTGCTCATATATGCACAAAAATCACAAAGGTCGATTCATACTGATGTTGACCCGTGAATGTAAACCGTTTGTTCGATCGATTGGCTCTCACTCACAAACACACACACACAAAAGAAAATATGTACGCCTGGTTCCGATAGATAAATAATTATTGATTTATACGTACTATTGGTAAGCATTCTGTATTCCTTGGCGATCGTCCGTCTATTCAGCCTGTTTCGCTTGCGATTCTTTTTCTCTCTCTCTCCCTCTCTCCCTCTCTCTCTCTCTCTCTCTCTCTCTCTCTCTCGTTCGAATTTGCTGTGTGAGTATTCTCTCGATTTCGCCAAAATGTGGGTGACCGCATAAATCAAGTGCTTGATGAACTTTGTAAGTATTATGTCATTGAGCATGTGTGGCTGCTTTTGCTCTCGGTCACTGACAATCGAAGCCTGTACATCTAGCCATTATTTGCAATCATCGCATCCGATATTGCAGGCGGGTGGCCAATATTTCAATAAATGGTTGAAGAAGGTTATGGACATTCAACGCACATAAATGTGTCTGTATGCCAGTGAAATCAATCGGATTAATGGCAATTTAACGATGCCTTGATAAATTGATAACATTTTCACTAGTCCATTTAGTTGCGGTGCGTTCCTCCATCTATATATTCGTTTTCAGACAAACTCATCGAATCACTGCAACAAATCCAAATCGGTTCTACTATCCAAAGCGAGTTAATGAATATCGTGGTTGATGCTCACTAACATCTTGAGATTCAACGAAAATTCATTCGCGTGGTTTCTGATTTCAATTGCGGTTTTCGGTTACAACCCTCCGTTTTAACTGATTTTCGTTCAAGACATTGCACCAATTATTATCAGCATTTGGCTAAATTAGCTCTGACACTTGACTATTACCAAAGTCATTTCGTTTGCTCACTTCATTCACCATGTTGTTTCACGAATGTTATTGTGTGTATTTCTAATTCTATGTTAAACAACAAATGAAAACAGAGTGCTCATCGGAATATTTCTTTGAAAATGTGCAAAATAATGTTGTAGGACCTCTTTGACGCTAATACACTTCTTTCCTATTCTTCGACTCTCCCAATTTCTGTTCTGTTCCTGTGCAATTTCACGCAACTATGAGCTGATGATGAGAAATAAGCCACACGTAAGATTTACACCATAAAGCGAAATTGAATTTCAAACTAGTAAAAAGATGAATTTATCCGGGATGTATGTTGAAATAACATATTTCGGTAGTTTTTGCGATAAAAAAACCTAATGAACCAAGTAATTAAATAAGAGAAAATCAAGAGCGAAATAATGTTCGTGATGGCACATATTCACTGAAAATATATCAAATTCGAAGATGATAGAATTTTCATGTATTTTATAAATGTGATTTTTGCTGAAAATTCTCTTTTCACTCTTTCACTCTCCCTTTCTTTCGCATCGCTTGATTTCTTGACGTGTTCTCACAATGAAAATTGAATTTACCATTGATGAAATGGAATTTAAGCTGTATGAAAAAAGTTAGAAACTATATATTCCAGTCGAATGTGTGGCGAAAAGCTGAAAACAGCATGATGATGCAGTGTAAATGTGGAATATTTATGGGATACATGAGAAGATGTGGTGGTCCTTAGCAACGCGATCACATCGTATGGAACTAAATTTGATTTGAATTTATCAAGCATTTTTTGCCTGTCGCCAATTCTCTCTCTTGCTTCTCTTGTATTTGAGACGCGATCAAAAGAAGTAGAAGCAAAAAAATGAGCATCTCTTCTACGTGCATTGCAGCGAATGTCGGCGATTATTGAGCAACATCTTTTCCTTGTAACGAAAAAAGTGCTGAATCCCAATATTTGATTCTAAAGAAGAGCGCGTGTTAACGATAAATGTATATCAATCCATATACACACACACGTCGAGTCAAAAGCACATAAAAATTTGTGACAAATAATACTATAGTTTGTGCTCTTACATAGTAAGGTTCAATTTACACCGCTTCGATTCAAGTACATCTATGAAACGAGCACACAAGTTTTGCAGAGCCATGCATTTTTTGCCTCGTTTCCTCTTTATGTGGGACAACGTTGAATTTCTTGTTCGATTATTTTGACGAGTTCTCTCTCATTGATGCCATCTCTTTTCTGCCTTCACTCACAAACACACAGAGCACATGCGAGCGAAAGGAGTAGTGTAACATAAATGGTTTTCTCAGAACACATCTTATTAGCTCAAGTTTTGTTTTTGTTTGGAAAATTTCTTCCATAAAATGCGCGCCTCATTGAACCGAACTCGAAATTGATGATACTAATGGAATGAAAGATATAATAAAGATGATAGCAAAAAAAAGGGGAAAACTTCGACAATTTCAAAGTGCATCTCACTTTGGAAAACAAAAAAGCAAAGCAAAAATTCCGAAAAATCGACTGTAAAATGCATTGCTCTGTGCATTTTTCGAATGGCGATTTTGTGTTGATGACGTCGAGGCGAAAAACTGGATTTTCTTTTGTGTTTTTCATCCATTCTGTGCACGTTCGTATTCCGAAAAACTACGTTTAACGAAGTGAATGTGACACTGAACATCATTAGCAACGCGGTGCTTCAATCACCGGACCGAAAAGCAATGTTCATTCATCATCGGCATACAACAAACAGAGATAAGGCATTTCCATATTTGAACGCTACAAAGTATTCGATTCTATTCAAAACATTTTTGCTTATTCATTGTTTGACTCTCATCCCCTCTCCCTCTCCACACGCACACATACTCTGTCTCTCTCGAAATCTGACAGCTCAAAATTGTTATTAGCAAAGTTTTCGGATGGAATTATCGTTTTATCATTCTTTTGTGTTTGAAACCAATGTTTTCCTCTCAATGTAGCTTTAATTTTCATCTGTTACATTGTTTTTCACAGCCATATTCCACCAACACCCAGTTTGATTGGAGCAACCGATTTTTTTTTTGTTTAAACTTATGTTCAGAATTTCATTCTCTTTGCTTATATAATCGAAAATTATTTTATTCTAATTGGAATTTCTAACTTCATTCCTTGCTATCGCCCTTTCTCTCTCTTGCTCTCGCTAAAGTTTCGCTATCGGTGAAGCGAATAGATCCGGAATATGTGGGAAGAGCTGTTACAAACTTATGGCTCTTTATTGACTTCAAACAAAATACAATTAAACGTCTTGCAGCCATATTCATATCAGAGCATTTGCAGCACTCAAGAGAGTCATAAGCACAAACCATTTTCCACTTACAAAATGCATTATTTGAATTATTTACGGAAGACCAATGGCAAATGAAAAAATAAAACCCATGTTTTTGGGAATGGCATTGGGGAGCGATGCAAATGCAGAGTTTTAGTATTTCGATTTTGGCCGGTAGAGAGAACCGACGACCATCGACAATCACCATCATCATCAGAATGCAAATTTACAACTTTAATAATGTGGCTTATACATGTATTGAGAGAATGTTCTCGCCATACATGGACACACATACCATAACATCCTCTACTCATGATGTCCATGATCTATAAGTTGTAAAATATGTATTAATATTAGCTTTGAATTTCAAATATGTGTGTCGAAGTTAGCTTTTCCAATGCATGTTTTCGAATGTAATTAAACTAGAAATTCAAGTTCTTTGCTTGCACTCTAAATATTTAGCGCATGTACCTTCACCTCAATTTTATTCCTTTTTTCTTGTCTGAGTGCAACGGCACGAAGCGCACCGAATAGAACAACAAGTAGTTCTGTTCGAAACGTGCACACACGCTCATCATTTTCCTAATGAACGAACCAAGATAATTAAATGTAAATTTACGTTATTTATTCGAATTAATGTTTCTCTTTGATTTACTTTGTGATGGTGATTTACCGCTCGTGAAGAATGATTTACTTAATTTCTCTGTATGAAGGAATTTTTGCATGAAAATAGCATTGGACAAAATGTTTTCATGTTCAACTTATTCAAATGAGCTGAAAAGCAAGGTCAATATTTTTACAAAAGTATTACACATTTTATAGGCTACAGGAGAGAATATCGTCGACGGGAAAGCAAAAAAGAAAAAGAAAACTTATATGCGCATGAACAGGAGGAAAAGTGAAATTACAACTCCCTAATGGTTTTACACATCATCGGATATTTACAGCCACTAACTAAGTTTTCATGTCCAAACAAAACGCTTCATTCACATTTTTACGACACAAAACCGGGCTTCATATGTGAACGGGCAAAAAGTACACTCACGTTGAAATTCGAAACGGAATCCGAAATATGCCTATAATTATGAGTTGAAACGGAAAATCTGATTGTGGCGTCTAGATATGCTTTTACCTTTTCATGTTCAAGGTGCAAGGTCAAAATTGGACTTTCACACGCAACAAACACACTTAATTCACTTAATCCAGTGAATGACGTATTTCCCATTTAAATGCAATGTGTAAATGTGTTTGAAATCTTTAATTTCCGCTAAAATGTCGTTCAATTTTCTGTGACCTTTTTCCATTGATAGCAATCGTGGCATTCTATTAACTATTGTAGCATTATTTCAACGCCCTTGTGTACATAAATTGCTAACTCAACGCAATGATTGACATCAAATGATAGAAGACTTCAAGTAACCGATCAAATCCAAATCATAATATTGTGTGGAGAAAATTATTTCAATCCAATCGCCACCGAAAAATTAGCTTCAAATTAATGTCTTTGCTGGATAATCAGATAGACTGATTTCATTTGATGAACGAATGTATCAGACCAATGTCAAATATGTTCAATCCTTTGTTAGGCAAAAACAATTAATGCCTATCGTTCCGCTCAATTGATTGTGCTCTCCGAAATTCAACAATGGCCCCTTTTGAACATCAAAATTTCACATCGAAACACCGTCGAAAAGAAAGAATGCTACAGTAATGAAAGTAGCCGCAATATTGAAATATTGCTGCGGCCAAAAATTCCCATCACTTTTGTCTCGCAAACCGCATTCGATCTGCTCAAAGAATCCCATACAGTCTTAATGATCACAGTCTATCTCTTGTGCATTTCATTATCGACATACATACCGATCGCCTTCGAATTTGTGGTTTTTATAGCATTCGGACGCTGAGAATTTCATAATGCTTTCATATGCGGGCATAATTATGTAGTGTCAGCGATGAAGACATATCAAATGAGCGTCTGAATACAGCACCTAAATCACACAACAGGAGTGGCTGATATTGTCTGGCGCACGCTGCTATTTTCTAATTAATTGGTAACGTGCAAACTTATCTCAATTGCGGCCTCACCATTATCGCCACATCATTTTCATTAAAGCACGACACTTGACCGAAGCGTGTGCACAGAAGGCGCAAAAATGGGAAATGGCGAAAGAATTGAAATTGTTTTCGTTCACGCAATGGACGAATTACAGCTGAGCAATTGCATGTTCAAGTGGCGAACGCACGCATAATACAACGCAAGCCTAAAAGTCCTGTTCAATAGAAGCTTACATGTAATTACAATTTCAGCGCCACATTTTTGTTGGCATTGCTGAGGCAGATGTTCTCAGAAGTGATATTAAGTTCCTAATTTCGAAATTTATGTAATCGTTCAATTGGAGTGTTGCTTGAGTTAAAAATTGTGCGGCTCTTTTGAAATGGTATTTATTATGTACACGCATACCGTATTTTTATGAAGCTCGCCTCTATTTAACGGCAAATAAGATGATTCTTTAAAAATCAAATCCATTAACACTTATTTCGTTTCGACCGAATAAGTCTGATCCAACTGTCCGCTTTGGATGGCCTTCCCGTAGCGGTGATTGTGTTTTATATTCTTCACAATGTTTCATTCAAATCTGGTATATATCATAATTTTGCGAAACAATTTGATTTTTCTACCATAAAAAAATGGTCTGCCACCCATTCGTTGAATTCGAAATAATAATTTCTCGAAATTGCTCATTGTGAGCATAACGAGTCTCTTTCATTTGTCGTTTATGTCAGTGATTTAATGTCAAATCAAAAGCGTTTGTCATTCACATGCTTTTCATAATAATGCGGCTTGAAACATTCGTAATGGAATTGCGCTGTTAATAAGTAGAGTTGTACATTTAATTGATGTTGAGTAATTTTCCAAAATTATTTGCGCTTCCATTCGAATTAGGAGGGACAAGCTGCAAACGCGGCTTTCTAATCCGTCCGTATCCGCCTATTGCATAAGTTCAATTCAAAGGGATCACAGCACGATTTGTATGTAATTGTCCATAAAAATAGAATAAAATTTGACGACATTTACTCATGTTCTTCGTTCGTTTATTAATTCATCATTATTAACTTTGCCGTATATCATCTTAAAATACGTCGAAGGTAGTATTTTATGCGAAGTTATGTTCACTTAAAGCCGATTTGAATTGTGTCAAAATATATCAGAAAGCAAATATAAAGAACGTTTTTCGTGCCGTTTATGTGTAACTGATATGTGATTTGTTTTGTAACTTTTGTTACATTTTCAATGTGAGGTTTACTGCTGGCACTTTCGTGCGATTACAAGCACCATTTGCAGTGGATGCCATGTGTCATAAATATTTGATAGCACTTTCCATACAGAAGCGACGAGTGTGTCAACTGGCTTAATACGGCATTTATTCGAATAGATTTCTACATCGATCTATAGGTACAGGTGTATGAGACACATCACATCAGCTTTAACGTTGAGCTTTGCACAAATCTTGTTCAATACCAAATCGTACAGTCAAAAAAGAACAAAGAACGATGGTAAAAAACGTGAGCAGCAGAACAGGAATGGCATGAATATAGTTTTTTTCGTCCTTTTATTGGTCGCAGGGATTCTTTTATTTGAGCGGCGATAGCATGAATTGCGGTTTAGCAAACGACACAAGAAATGGCTAATAATTCATGAATGGAAATTTCATAATTATAGGATAAACGCCGAGTACATGTTTTGAAGTTAACGGCAACACACGTCTGCATTGGTGTTGGTGTTGGTGTTAACCAGCAAGGTCACGCATATTGATATTTTTTTTCGTTTCAGCCCATTTTTATGTACCATTAAATGGGTGTAATTTGAGTGTCCATTCACTGTTTCGATATTTCTGTGGTGGTCAATGTCGTTTTGCCAAATCTGATATACATCAGTTTTTCCGGTAGTTGTTTCGCTTACAATCGCTTATTTACCCGAATAACCGCAAATAATTTCGAATCATGGATTAATTATGCATGCGTTGGAGCAGAATACTAATGAAACGAACAGTAAAAACAAACACACGTCCCACTGAATGGCATAGTAATGAAGAAGTTGATGATGCAAAATCGACTACTGCTGTTGTTCATTAAGAATATCCTTCAGTTGTATAATTGGCCATTGAAAATGTTTGACCTAGAATGCGCATTTCATTTTTCACGCCATTTTTATGGATTGCAAATATATTGCCAAACAATATGTGCTTTTCACGATGTACAATTGGACAGAGAATGCTTCCAAATGCATTCGATCTGTCGAAAATCGCTCGAACATCGCATAGGCAATACACTTGTGAAACCGCAGCCGAAAATAAAGAAAAATCTTTAAATCGCAGCAAGCTGGAGGCGTCGTGAATCAACAAATTATGAACATATATTTAAATGAAGATCAAGAACAGGAGTAAAGCGTTAACGTCTTCTCGCTATTTCCAAGTCAATGCATGAATTCTTACCCAACTTTTACATCTGCTGGTTAATGCTCTTCTTACTTTTATCGGTAATTCGTTCGGTATTTGTTCTGAATGCGTGGCACGTTTAAGAAAAAACAAAAGACGATAGAAAGACCAAATCTACAAATCATCCAATTTCACAGATCTTACTTGCGTCTAACCAAAATTACAGTTCACGCTTTTAGCTTTTTATAGCATCGATGAAATACGCTCATTTTACGTTCGCTTGATATGCGTATGTGAGTACAACCGTGGCTAAAGTGCACCACAAGTGATTCAAAATACACGGTATACGAATGATATGGAATAGTGAAGATTTTCACGATGAATCAAAAGTCAGACGTTAAAGTGTACCGCGCTGATGCTTTGATTGAGATGCTTACTTCGGTATTTTATAGATCCACATTTCAATTCATATCCATTTTGTTGTTGCTATTGTAATTCTGTTTAGTAACTGTGGCGAATGCTTTGCTTCGTTTTTCATCGATTGTGTCTTGTTCGGCTGTTCCCTTCGTTGACTTATTTTTCACGATCAATTGCCACGTTTCTTCTATTACGCACTTTAAGTGCATTCCATCTACCGCTTTTTTTGCTTCTTCTCTCGTTTTGTGCTGTGTGTATATGTTTTTGTTGTAAAAGTTTCATTCAGTCAATGGCAAAATGAAGAATAAAAGTCTGAAGATAAAAGGAAAAACAAACAGTATCGCACATGTTCATGCTTCACATAACAAGTGGCAATAAGGGTATAGCGGCCATATTATGATCTATTGATTAATTTTATGACCCAACTGCGAAAATGAACCTTTGTGCTCATACAAATAAAGTATTGGGTAATAATTAGACCCGGTAAACATTGTAGGACACAATTCCAGAGTTTACCCTTAAAAGTTCTTCTGCAGATAAACATGTTTATTTGTTTTCATTTTCACATTTTCCATAAATGTATTCTTTTTCTCGTTGTTACTGTTACAAACCATGAAACCATACATTATTGTAAAGCAGAGCAAAGCCCAGCCTCATATGGAACCCATCAGTGAAGATGAGCACAAGTTTAACTCCTAACACTGATATGTGTTCAAATGAAAGCTTTTAAAAATATAAAACATACACACACACAAAAAGAGAAATAGAGAATAAGATATAGGAAAATAGACAGAGAAAGAGAAAGAAAGAAAGACTGGATCAATGAAACCCGATTTGCCACAAAAACACATTGGAAATGTGCATGGAATTTCAGGCGGAACAAGTGCTTATACGTTGAGCGCTTCATCTGTTTTCCATGCATTTTGTCGCCGAATATGGTTTTCAAGGTCTTTATTTTTCACTTGAAGTCTGTCGTAATGACTGAGCATTTAGTTCACTTTCACGAACGAATGAAACTATTTCATTGATACTTTCATGTTGAAAATGTGCAGAGTATTCAATGCAAATTTGGTTGGCGACAGAACATCAAAACTCATCAAAAGATTAGGATAACATTTTGGCTGATATTCCTTTAAGCTCTGCTGGTTTCTTGTCACATTTCCAGCAATTTGACATATATTTCAAACTTTGCAAAGCTCCTATCAGCTCAAATGGATTTCGATTAACAAGCGATCGATTCTAATGACAGTTTTTGTTCATTTGTTTTCATCTTATACTGCCAATGGTGTATAATTGAATCAATGGCCTGGAGAAGATTCGACATTGCAATGACTTGCTCAAACCATGATTGATGTTCGAAATTTGATTGTCGAATTGTACGTAATTTGCATTAAAAAGGAACAGCATGAAATGTTGAGAATAATATTTTAAATTCGAGAAACGAACCATCAACTGTGATCGCATCCCAATGCCATTAAATTGCGCAAGAATACAACATAAGGAGGTTATGATGAGCTTTTTTTAACTCTACGACACATATAATGCATGCACACATTTGTATCTCTGTCTATTTTTCCATGCAGAAAATGATTTTATTTAAATGACACCTTTAATTCAGCTGGTGCCTTTCAATTTGCCAACAATGAGATTTTAATGGATATAATCCATTTCGTGAATTTCTATTCGTGAATTTGTATATGGAAGACGATTCAAAATTGCGCGCACAAATGAACACAACCATCACCGACAAAATCATATAAGTGTGAAAAATACTATAGAAAACTGTACGAATGGAGTTTGCTCGCATTCAGTTCTGTTTCTTCCTTCTCCAAATCTGCCCTTCTCTCTCTCTCTCTCTCTCTCACTGTCACTCACTCTCTCCGTCGTTCTTTCTCGGTCCAATTTGTGCGAACAATGATGAAAGGAAATCATATGCGTGAAGTGCCAAAGCTTTCAACTGAACAGCATAATTTAAATAGGAAGAATGCGTCACATAAATCTTTAATGAAATTTTTAAATTAATCTCGCATATATACTTTATGCAATTTTAGAAAAGAATGGATCTTGAATATAATAGGTGGAGATTCTAAGTGAGGAAAACAAGTAATTTCTTCAAATTGACGGTAAAATGAACGTGAATACAATCATTTGGTTGAAATTGTAGTTGCGATAACACAAATGAGCTTGTGTGAAAGTGCAACGTCAAATTCAGCACAAAATGGAGCAGAGCAGAGCACACGACAACAACGAACGGAATGTAAAATTATTATTGTGCATGTGTGTGTGGGGTTTGGATATGTGATCGTAAGAGTGATATCAAAAATTGTGCATTTCATTTGAATTTCATTCGTTAGGTGCTCGACATCGTCATCTCGCATCGTGTGCTCTATTCTATTCAATTTTATTTTATTGTATATGCACATTTTTAAAAAGGTTTTCACATTGTCGAGGGATGATCGCTTAGGGTGCGAGGCCGAAAGAGAAGTATAGCACGATGGAAATGGTGGATGACGCAGCATGATATGCGATTAAAAATTCATCGTATGTCAGGAAATGTATATATCAACAGTCATATTGTGTATAGCATGCACGAAAATTACATTAATTGAACACGAACATCGTCTAATTCGATTTGATTCAGTATCAAGAGTACGTCTTCAGAGACGGTTTCTTTCTGTTCAACACTTATTAAATCATATTAAATTAATTCGATTGGAAAAGTGTCGTTGGTTGTCTTCGTCGTCATCGTCATCGTTTGCCGATGCACACCCTTGCATTGCTTTTTTTTGTAAATCGATGCGCACCATTTCGCTCACGTATCACAACGAAGCGGAAAATGGATGAAATGAATTCGAAACATTGATATACTTTAAATGAATATCAATTCGTTATTAGCACACAATTTTCCACTAAAAATCGATGAATTTTCAGTAAATAGTGGAGATAACGACGAACAACACGAAACGCGATAGTGATTGTAAGTATATAATTATCGATTGATCAAGTGTTTTATATAATGAAGTGGTTGAACTGCTCGATTCGCAGTCTTTGTCGCGCGTGCTTTCGAATCTATAGAGCAAAAATGGGAAAGGAGTAAAGAAAAACAAAGAGAAAAAATGGGTCGGAAACTGCAGCACTACTCGACTGTGAATTGAGCCACAAACATGGTGGAAAGAATTCGGAGAAAGTGGAGGAGGCAAACGGCGAGCAAGGAAGCAAGCCAATAAGACGTGCGGCATGGTATGGCATAGCTTTGGCGAAATTTGTTGGAACGTTCACAACCGGGTTGTCAGGCACATACGAATGAACAACCACTAAGGATGCTTCGGCATGAAACTGTAGAGCAAAGTAATGGCACAAATAAGACGAAAGCCATGCGAATACTGGCTATATAACGAATGCACGGCATTCGACTATACATTTGTCAGTGCGAGCCTTGGACTTTCGAAAGAAAGTTTACCGAACATTTAATAATTCAATTTAATTTGCTTTTGATCATTTTAATTCACTTAATTGTTCTCACTTAAAATGTTTGCGTCAGATGTATATCGCAACGATATGCGATTCATATGCTATTCACTATTCGCTAAATAAATTGCGTGGCGTGACGTCAATATCAAACCAAATTTATCCATGGCTCAGCAGTAATTCATTTGTTGATGATAGCGCCGATTGGGTCTGATATTTGCAACCTGTGCGTAATTAGCAGGGAAATTATTAGCCAGGAAAGATACAAGATGAAAATCTGTGCAACAATGTTTCCTATATTTTATTAGAGTTTCATGTGTACATTCACTTAATATTCCCTTGCGTTCACAGCCGTCGCTTCCGACGTTATCATCATCGACGCTCCAACATTTATTAGCGTTGAAGTGAGGGAGCCAAAGCAAACACGTAGATCTCGATTGTGTCAATAAAACTAAAACGAAACAAACATTGCTGCAGCATCTGAAATACAGCATCAACGTCATTCACTCACCCCATATGGCAAATGTCGAAAAGCAAATAGCAGAAATAATTATCATATTTTTCATTGAATATGAACTTAATTAGCTCTAATTGAATTCGTAAAAATGAATAGAGAAGCATGAATCAAATGAACTGTGCGCTGGTGAAATTGATTTTTATTGCCCTTTTACTATACACACTCTTTCGCTCCATTTATCCACGATAAAAGGGGCAAACTGTGTTACGTTTGGTGATGTGTTCTGATGTGTTGTGTCGCGCAGCCGATGGCGAGGGGGAAAAAGCGTTTCGCATAAACTGACTGCCACAAAGAAAATAAAATACACAAACAAATGAATGCTTTTCCCATAATATTGGCGCGCAAAAAGGGAGTAATGCAAATAAATACACTGGTTAAATGTTTCGACAGCGTTTTTCCGACGGAAATGAAATTCACTTATTGAAATGTCCAATCCGCTGCCAATGCTCCATCCAATATTACCATTTGATAGCTTAAATTTCGCGTATTGGTCAATTTTTTTTTGAACAACCAAACGCTGTGAAAATTGACACCAAATAGCATAAATCTTACATCAACGTATTTCTTTACATTTATTTTTCCTTATTTCCTATTTTTTTCATCATTATTTCATTCTATCTTCCTCTTATTTTTTTGTTTCATTTATTTTTTGTCTTCTTTTAAAGTGTGCTCATTATGGTGAAATCAATGTTTATTTTCACTGCAATTTTATGAGATGTAAAAATGTAAAAATTAGCGACGTATAATTTTAAATCGCATCATTATAAGAATGAGCGACATTATTTCGCTGAAATTAATTCAAAAAATTTCTCGTTCACCCCAAAAGTCACTTGATATTGGCGTCGCCGAGACTTTTTTTTATGTAAGAATACCACTTTGGTTTGGTTGAAGAGCGTCACATTTAAATTGCTTTGGTTTATGCCTTGGACAGCTTTGATGTCGCATGCTTTTGTGTTGAGCGCTCACTGGAATGAAATGCAAAGTGCCAATAACATTCACGTTTAACGCGAAGCTCAAATGGAAGCACACTTGAACAGTCAACTTCTCTGTGATTGCACACTGACTATTGTATTTCAAGCGCACATAAACAATTATGTATAATGAATTGAATGGGTGAGAATGATTATGAGACTCGCCCTAAAAGTGAGCCAATTTTTTGAAGTGAAATAAAGAAAAAAAAAAAAAAATGATTCAGAATGAATCATCACAATAATTTTTTAATGTGAAATCACTGCACAAATTTTTCTTAAATAGCTCATATCAATGTTTAGGTTAAGAAAACAAATTCGAGGGATGTTTCACTTCAGAAAAATTACTATTTTCGTTTTGCTTTCGAAGAAAGGTCTCAAAATCATTCTTACCCATTCAATTAAATGTGATCGAAATCAACTTTTTCTCTGGTCCTCGTGATTGATAATCAAATTGATCTGTAATCGAATCACAGTAAATATATTCCGATCGTGAAAATACAATAGAACCTCATCAGAAAATCGCAATACTATTCGCAAAGTGAACGCCAGTATTTATTTCATTTCACATTCGTTCGTTTTGAGCATTTCTTCTGGATGTGGGAGATGGAATCAATGTTTGTCATATTATACTGTGCACGGAAACAAATTGTATCATTTACCGTGCGATGCATAGAAAGCAGAGCACAAACAGTGCAATGAACCAAAAAGGGGAGACAAGTTAAGTTGGTGTTGAGAATGCGAATGGAATGTATAGAGCCAAACCGAAACAAATTTATTTCGGTTTGATCAAGATGTGTTGACAAACGAGTGACAGAGAGGGGAAGAGAGATTGGAAATGCCATAGCAATTTTCAATCCAAGCTGGTTTTGATGTCCGGAATAAGATGAAAGAGTAAAATTCCACCTGACAATGGTATGGAAGTGCAAATAAATTTCACGGGGAAATGAAGACAAATGTGAATTCATGGCTTTTTTACTGGGGCAAATGGCGCATTTGCATGTAATTGACTCGACAATTTTTTTTTCTCGATCTCGCTTACAAATATATAAATTATATGGTTTGAATTGAATTTCACTTTGTGGAATACGATTCCATATGCATGGCGATGAAGTAAGATTAGGGTTAATTGATTACTTGTTGTGAAATTCAAACCTTTCACACTTCGCAATATTTAATGGCGTCGTACGAAGCAAAAACCAATATTTCGCTGTTATCTAAGCTGGTTTTGCATTAGAAAAGAAATATTGAGCACTACTTCTGATAATGGATGTACCCGTGTGTTGAAATAACTCAATCATTTTGTGCATTCAGTCACATAACGAACGCTGTCGGTTAAACTGCTCCAAATGCGATTTTTAGTCGCTCATTTTGATTTGCTTGATATTATTTGGTTATCATATATTTGCTGTTGCTCTGATATTCCCGTTACTTTTCGAATTCTAGAGCTTTTTAAGTTGAACGTATATTCCGTGAACCACATTATTAAGTTCACAGTAAGAATTTCTCTACTCTTCATGGACTTATTCTTCCCAAATGTAGTCTATTTTCATAAATTATTTAAACACATGCTAAATTCTGTTCTGGCATTAAATCGCTTTAATGTTCAAAAAAGCTCATGCAAATTGCTATTCGGTTGGCATGCACTCTCTCTCTCTCTCTCTCTCTCTCTCTGTCTCTTTTTTCGTCTCTCTCTACTCCCGCACACATCACATGTTCTTCATTTTTCATGGAATCTATCAACGGAAATAAATGAACGCGTCTGTGCAACATTTCATGGATATGAAGACGATGCTGAGGTCGATCGAACACATCGTACAAATACGTATTGTAAGCATTTTGATCTACATGATGGATAAACAACGCACAAAACTGAATCGAGTGTCGATTCAACACCAATTTTAACAGCAAAGATGCGTCAAAAACTTTTGTAATTTTGTGAATTCTGCATAAAACTTAATCAATAAATATTAGACGAATTTGAAGTTCAAGATGTAGTCAAGCAATGAGAAGAGCAGTCGTCGGTTACTCACTGTAGTGGACAATATCAGATGATGCGGTGTTTTTATTCAAATGAAATTCACAGTCAGAGCATGTCAAATGTCATATTAAATTCGTATTTGACGACAACTGAATGCGGTGCGAGAGAGAGTGTGGTGACAAAGACCAGACGAACCGAAAACGTTCTGTGCATTTGATGGCGTCGTCATTTTGTAACGTTGTTAAACACACCAAATTTTAATTAAATTCCAATGTGTTTCACAACATTCGTCGCAATAAAAGTGCTTTTGTTATTGCTGTTGTTGTGCACGGATGGGTATTTTATGTGCCAACAACATTTGATTAGCATTCACTTTGGTTCTTTACCACTTTTCGACCGTGCACAATTACATCTCCACTTTGGTAAAATCAATTAAATTCGGGCATTTTCATTTGACTAAAACACACGATTCACATAGAGAGCATTTAGCTCGAATGATTTGGTAGTGTTTTATTAGTACCTCTTTCAATACACAACACATCAATACATTCACACAGCTTGAATTGTAAGCGAAATGATAAACTATATTGTTTCCGATCGTTTATCTTGCTCGCTCTGTCCCTCTGTCTGTTTATAGCATATACAACACTTTCACAGCAGCGTCCATTTCAAATGAATAAATCATCTTATGTGTGTGTGCATAAATAATGGAAAATACAGAATTGCATATGAAGTGTGATCTCTGGCCGGAGCAATGCTGCACCAAGAAAACTCCAAGTCAATTTCAATGTGTTAGAGAAAATTCATTAGAGTCAATTGTGTGGCCTGTATTGTTGCTTTTACATGTAACTACACATCAGCCATTACGTTGGAACACACTTGTACACGTACTGCAAGAAGCTGTTCACCAATTTCCTCTCTACAAATGATCGGATGGACGATTTTTTTATGCGTTTGATGCTGCGCTTTCCATTCGAGGCACGGAAAAAAGTTGTTGTCTTCGAATTGGAGTTCACACAACCATTTCAAAAGTGAAGTAAATGTATTTCAGCTCAATGAATGGCCAGCGTCGCCGCAATATACGAGGTGCAGCCATTAGTATGACAAACTATTTTACATGCTAGTGTATTCACAACCCAGTAAATATTGATGCACGAAATGGTGTGCTTAATAAGTTTAAGGCATGCTGTTTATTTAGAGAGACAAGCCAGCAGTGTGTACTCGTGCACGGATTATGTTGCCTTTTATCTTCCCCGTCGTGCAATGCAAAAAATAACCAAACGTAGCCCATGGAACGTTTTGATTTTCTCCCTTCATTCTCTGTCCATCCGACCTACACTATCCGGACATTGAACAAACTCCCGAGAGCTTTTTCATTTCATCGAAACATTCAAAGCTCATCGTAGTTTTATGCGCTTTAACCCTCTAGCTAAAAATCGTTTCTCCGGCAAAAGGGTAATTCAACATTAATGCAAACTACTTTAACGCAGTGCAGAAATAGCATTTTATAGGACTGTTAACGATTTACCATGTCTCGAATCGGCCCACAAACAAATGCAACCATATCTCGAAGCAGTTATTTATGTTGTTTAAATTAGATTCAATGAGCATATAGACACAATTCCAGTGTGTGTTTTCGAATGCCCTTTGAATCTCAACGAAGCCGTGCAGCAGCAAATCAACACACTAATGTGTAGTTTGTTTTTGTCGCTACCGTGTCGTGTAAGTGTTAAATTCCATCTCTATCGTACTCTCGCAGTATTCCCCTTTCAATTCTTCTTCTTCTTTTTCATTTTTCAGAATTGTCGGTAAGCAAAATGACATGCGACGAGATGCCTTGTTCCCATAAGCTCAACACACGTCTTTTTTTAAGGCCGCATAAAAAAGAAAACATCGTTTGCAAACACACACACACACACACACACACTCAAGCAGCGCATTTTTCCATGTGCTTACAGCCAGAACCAGCACAGTTGTGCATATTTATAAGGTTGTATTAATCAATCAAGATGTAGTAAACAGTGTTGATTTCTTTGAAACTGATTTAATGCGATAAAAATGTTACACATTTTTTCTCTTCATCCGTCCTTTCGTTCCACCACATTGTCGCTAGCCAAGAGCCAGAATGATTGTATGGATGTAACATATGTAAGGTAATTTTCTCTTATCTTCCCATGGTTTTTACCAACGTTATTTCAATAAAAACTAATATGCCTGCGGCCGGAAGTGTTTTTTGCATTCAGCTCATCCAATATTCCTGCTTTTTCAATGTTTTTTCCTATATTTTTTTTGCATTTCTGTAAATGTTTCCTTCCGTTTCTAGTAGCAACACACTTTCCATGTGTTCATTTCGATTGCCTTGAATTGGCGCGAAGTAAAAATAAAAATAATCCATCTAATTGACATGGGTTTAATGTTACTTTAATAACAAATTTTGACAATTTATTGTTTGAATAGTTGCATTATATATATTTTTGGAAAAAGCTGCGATTTCTCAAATGTGCAAAAGACAAGAAGAGGAGGACAAGCAAAGAAAAATGAGGAATAGAAAGTAAACACCCATCGGAGATGTCACAAATCCCGAAAAATGGCAAAAAAACATTCTGGGAAGCCACATTCGTTAGCATCTTTGGCTTGACTTGACATGTGCTATGGTTTTAAAGCATCTGATCTACAATAGTAGCTCCAACACTTACTGATTTCAATGCTTCAATAGCTGTTTCGTTGTCAAAACGTTCACTTTTTTTCTACTCTCCTTTTTTGCGTCGTATATTAGTGCTCTGAGTTTAAGCTGCCTATACACTTAAGATTCAATCTATATGTTTTATTGCGATGTGTGAATTCTTAAGCGATGACATTTGGGATTGCTTTTGCTGCTTTTTCTCTCCTCTTTTTCGCTTTTTTTAACAATAAATCTATTCATTCACATATATTTAGCTGTAAAACACTTTAAATCCTGTTGGATTCCAAATGCTTCCACACTTGCCACACATGGATAATTTTATGTGAATAAGCGAGCGACAGAAAATTCGATATGAGCATGGCATTTGATTGACTCCAATTTAGGTTGGAATCATGAAAAAAATCAAATAGAAAATGAATGAAGCGGCAAGTGCCAAGTGACATCACAAATAACCTTGTGAAATCATCTGTAAATTTTCGAGCACTCCTTTTTTTCCTGATATATGTATGAAGCGGACGTGTGTGACACATAGACGATTCGAACAGACGAAAGAAAAAAAATGCAACGGGAAGAGAGATCTACAGCCACGATGCGAGAGACGCACGATCGACGCTTAATAGCTTTAATACAATAGAATGGATTTCTACTTAAAATGTGACATGTTTTCGTGGTTCCACCATATTATGTTAAACAAATGGATTGTGTAGCGAGCGACTTGTGTCGAATTGTGACTCTATATCTCACATGTGACTTTTGAAATATCCGTTGTGGTGTGCACGGCAACACCCGTACATACACACTCGCTCTCACACTCATCGGCCTCGCACCCATTTCCACAAAGCACCCCGTTCAACACGATTCTATAAGGCACTTCGAATGTGTCGCCATTGTGTTACTATACATTTCCAATGCAATATCATCCGACTTTATTTGATTCGTTCCCTGTTCACCATCCCCTCTCATTGTCACTTTTTCATATCAATAAAGTCAGAATGGGGACTAGGAAAAAAAGCCAGCTTTTATAACTCTTTCATCGGGTTTATATCGTAAAAGAATTTTCCATTTTCGAGTTACATTTTTCTATTTGATTTTTTTTCTCGCTTCATTTTCTTCTTCATGATGCTTTCAATTCCGAGTTTTACTTACGTTGGCGGCTCATTGGATTTTATTGCATACGATTGGTGACGCTTTCTCACAGGCTACTTATTCTGCTTGCCATTCGATTTTCATTCGATCCGAATTCGCACGCGCATTTCATCTTTTCATTCAGTCGTCGTTTGAGCCTCAATTGATTCCCAATTTATCTAGAAGTTCTCAAAAGCATCGTTTTAGCAAAATTGAATGGTGGTGGAAAAAATTCCGAAAGACAGTCAAATATTTTGAAAAGTTGGCGAAAGGACGGAAAAAGTGAGAAACGCGACAATGGAAAACACGCAATTGGGAAAAGGAAGAGGAAGCAATTTCAATTTTATTATTTGCCACGGATAGTGCAATTCTGTTCCATGAAATAATAATGCAGTCGCGTTACTTCAGTTGAAAAATGAGCTTAACATTGTATATCGGCAACAAAATCAATTTTGATGAGGAAAGAAAACTAGCAACTGTCATTAAAACTAACATTGTCTGCTGTTCGTCGTCGTAGTTTGGAAAACAATGTTGTGTTTAATTCAACGAGAATATTTTTTTCTATCTTTTTATGTCGTGTGAGGCATTTCGATGGCGGACTCAAGGTTGTATGTCACGTCTGCAATGAAATTCAATCGCAAGCAGATTGCATGAATCGGTGCTGGGGCGGTTTGAGGTTTTCAAGACATTGCGAATGCTGTTCCATAAATATTACTTGAAATGCCATTTAATTAAAATTGAATCGAATTAAATAATTTTTTAACGAGCATACGACATTGTGGATAGCTTTGTTCCGCTTCTCCATCGTACGAATACACAAACAATGCTCAGTAGAGACGATTGTAAGTGTATACACGTCTTATGACCTCTTGCGTTGGTGCTCATGAAGACAAGTGCAAACCAGCATTATTGTCATTTAACTTGCAGCGTTGATAAAATTACATAACTGCAAGCTGAATCAAAAAATCGAACCACAAGGGAGTGGAAAGACAGTTTATAATATTATAATGATACTATCGTTCTTTTTGCTTCTCGTTACACGGACACGAAAAAAGTGCAGTGAATGAGATCTTTTTGCACCGATTCAACACACATAAATGACAATAATGGCGTCTGCTGTTCCTGATGTTCATTTCTTGCATTTCAAGCAAGTTTTTATCACTTCTTCGCCAACTGCGCTTTATACGCGCCACTATCTAAGATATCCATTGCAGCTACGTTCCACTAAGCAGATTTCATTCCATTTCTTGTCTCGTTTTCATATTGCATAAGCCGTTGTTTCAAGACTCTCTCTCCCTCTTTCTCTCGCTCTCGTTTTGACGATGTGTGTTCCGCGACAAAAACTTTCATTACGAAGTATGAATGACGGATTGGTGTGCATGCTCGCGGTGCTCGCACTCCTGCGCTCACACATAAAAGAGATGAATAGTTTTATGCCTGTGATGCGTTGCAATTTATTTAATTGTCTGCCAGCAAAAGGGATGTCAAACATGCACAAGTACTTGAAGGAGTTGAGTTCACGTATTGCTTTAATTAAAATGCTTAAAATTCGAACAAAAAAGGTGATTCCAAAATTTACCATCACAATTCTTAATCGCCGACATAAAGTTGATGAAAAACATATCAAAACGAGTTTTGTGTGATTTTTCCGAGAAAAGCGCTCGTCTACAATTTCAAATTGCCCTAGTCAATCTTTGAATATGAAAACAGCTGCCAAAGTGATTATGTAACATTTTTGGCAAATGAAGGCGTGAAATTGTCATAAATTCAACTATCTCATTTTGAACATAGATTTCACTTAGCTACAAATTGTCCGTCAATTCAGTTACTTTTTAACTCTTTTCCTTGCATTTCTTGAATTCAGTTTTTTAAGGACTTCACTCATAAAGATTCTCTTTATGTTCGCAAAAAAGGCATTGATGAAAGTCACTTTATAGAAGAGTATGATAGTTTAACTGAAGTTTTTAGTATCCGAATCGGATGTGAAAGAGAGGAAGTGTTTGCATGTTCGTCTTCATTTCGAATGAGCTCAGTTTTGTAGAAAACTCGGAAGGATTGAATCACCACCTGGATCAAAAATGCAAGTATCTGACTACATTGAAACACTTGACAAAGCAAAGTCAATAGTAAAATAACGATTTTTTCATGGTGTTTGAGTTCGTCAATGTTCACTAGGAGCTGGGAACTATTTGTTCACCGAAATCTATTTTCCGTGTTCATTTATTTGTCGTGCTTGTTATTGATTTTCTTTATAATGTTTATAACCAAAATATAACATTTGTTGTGTATTGTTTTTTTAGATATTTGCAAGTACGAATGAACGTGGCAAATACAGAGAATATGACAACAGTTTCCAATCAAAGTGTCATTTTCATTCCTTAAAATGACGCGTATCCGCACGTTTAATCGCAAAATTCATAGATATTTGTAGACTTATCCGAAATCGACATATAAAAATGATCTGGGGCTAGAGAATATTGTTTGCAAAAGGAATGAACAAGCAAAGAATACGACAACAAATTTTATATCCAGTGCGATAATGTGTGCTTTGTATTCATTCGAATGTTAAATATCATTGAATAATCCCCATCCTTGTCATTTAATTGTAATGAATTCCAATCGCATAGCTCAGCTAAGTGAATTTCAAGCATCATATAAATTTAATTTATAAGCTTCAAAATTGATTGATTATTATAGAATTCCGTGTAGACCATTAACATCGAGCGTTGCCATGGATGTAAATATCTTATTCAAGCTTATGATATCGTAATCACAAATTCAAATTCAGAGTGAAAAGGAGAGTGCGACAGAGTGGATGAGTATGAGAATGAGAGCAACGATAATGATTAACTCTCCATCTCGAAATGCCGTTTTCGTTCTTTTTCACAGTTTGTAGCTAATAGACTGTCAGTATTGCATTGACATCAAGTGCTTAAATGGATTGCGATATCGACAATATTCGATTTAGTACACGCGCAACGCGCGAAAACGTTACGAAACATTGTATATATCTAGACATGAGAACATAGAGTGAAATGACAATGTTGCGCGCGCCTATTTTGTTGGTGAATGTGCGGCGCGCGCGAACGCTCGTCTGTATGTGTACTATATCTGTTAAATTAATTTAAAGCAAACAATGCGTTACTACAGCCGAATGAACCGAGAAATACCGAAAACATGTGCCATTGTTCAGGGATGTGTGGCGAAAGTGCATCGCAGCGCCAGTCTGATATTGCGTTTTGTCAAACATATTGAATAATTGTATGAATACAAAATCAAATGACAAGTAAAATGTGTACAATGTGCATGTACACCGGAAAATCAGACACACCAGTTGAGGAATCGTATGCTGATATATATTTATATTAAATATCATTCGGTTTGGTGGTATATTATATATTTATTGCCATTTCCGAGCTGATGCGGGAGTATTGAAAATGACAAGGCAATAAAATCATGGTGGGGAATAGTTGTGTTTTTCGGTGACAACGATGAGTGCGGAGGAAATGCAACATTTTGCAGTTGGTGTTTTTGTTGATAAATTGTGCATTAGAGCGCGTTCCATTTCGTTTTTCCGTTGTATTTACGTAATTAAGTTGTTTTTCCTGTATGTAATATTTGCACGACTGAGCATATACTTTCAGAAAATCGGTTGATTAATTTCTCGCATTGTTGAGCTGTACACTGTGAAAATGGCATTTTAATGTCGACTAACTGTATGGCAAACAAACAACAGGCGTTGAAAATACCGACACATGCACACAATCACAAATTTGTGCGGTGTTTTGCTTTGCATTGCATTTGCAATAGAAGTGTAATAAAGTTTTTCGGTTTTGCCATTCGCGTGCAATCGGTAGTTAGCTGATAGACAATCAACTATCGACCACGTGTTGACCTCATTTCACGTTAAATAAACCAACCCATTTCACCACCACTTTAAGCATGTGTTCACCATTCATTGTGTGATTGGAAATGCTGACAAAGTAGCGAGAGAACAGGCAAAGGGAAGTTTATAAAGTTCAGTCGCGCTTGGCAAAACTTTTCAATGCGAAAAATATCTATTGATTTCTGTTGGAACACTGATTTCCGTCTTGCGCTCAAGAGCGTTTCAAACTATTGAAAAATAAAACGAACAACAAACTCAATTGATTGAAGTCAGCACTGGGGTGAATCAATGTTGAATTGAATCGCATCCCTGGTGATTGCGTGACAACTTGATGGCAACCATTTAGTGCACTCTTTACGCAGAGCTTTATCATGTAAATACTGTATTTGTTCCATTCTATTCTTTTTAGTCCATTTCCATTCAAAGTGCATCGATACAGGCTTTTTTCAGTTTTATTTTGTGTCAGTTGGGTTTTATTTTGCGAAATCACAACAGTTTCATGCAAATAGCACGTCTCGTGAATAATAAATTGTATAACAGTACATTTTACGATCAAATTTAGTAACAAACGATAAATTTGTTCGTTGCATAAGGTTGAACACCCGAGCCGGAAATGAAACAGAAACAAGACGACTTCGACTGTGCTAAACACATTTATTGAAATGAGAGTTCTTGTTGTGTCTTCTGTTTCTCTGTCTCTCTTAGAGACTCCAATTTCTAATGCATGTTGCAAACAGCACAGGAAATAAAACGGTTATTTATCATGTATCTACACATGCAAAACACGCGCCGAAATTGTCACGAATCCAAAGGGTGCACTTTTGTTTATGGATCTGATTTTCGCCTTCATTATTCATTCCACATATTTGTGTCGTGTTCGGGTCTTGCATTTCTTTTTCTTCTCATTTTGGCTCTCTCTCTCTTCCTCGTTCGCTACTGTAGTACGATGGTTGCGGACGACCGCTTTCATTTGGCATCCCTGGTTTTTTGCTTGGTTTTTTCATTCGGCGCAGTCGTTTAGCTCATGTTCGTCGGTGTGAAGTATTGCTAATCAGTCGACTGTGATGGTTTAGCCACCGAGAGAATATGGTTTTGAAAGCATAAACCAACCGACCGACCGTCCGTTAAACTGTCGCAGCACACTTACACACGGTCTGTTCTGGTTGTCTTTAATATGGCAGGCAGAGAGGCTCCCAAAAACTATGACATGTCCACCATATACCACCCATTATATGGATCATATATATGTTTTAATTTATATATATGAGCCACATACACACTACTGACACACTGCCATGGCATTAGCCATAATTCACCGTTGATGCAGCTAGAAAACAGTAAGTTTAACAACCCCATTCGATTATTCATGTATTGTAATCATGTGGAGCGATTATACAGACGAATAATAATAATGGCAATAAGTGAATGGCGGCCAAAAGAAATGCTCGTCGCGTCGCGCATAAATCCACTGATACCCAAAGCTTTTGATTCATCTATATGAAAGTTAATAAAGTAGAACATCGCATCAACCGAAAATACAACAACAACAGTAAAGAAGCACACATACACATCCAAACACATGCAAAATGAACAGAAATGGCATAAAAAAGCTGATGTAGTACAAATGCCAACAGTGCAATCGTGTTCGTCGTTTTTGTTTTGCCAGTGTTTTGAATGCTTTCCATAATCGATGTGCGGCTTACATTTTCTAAATGTTTTGTTGTTTCTTACTTCACGTGCCCTGTATTTTTATACATTGCTGGTCGGGCGGTTCTATTCTTTTTATTCATCACTATCGCTGAAGCAGAGCACAAATGATCCAAACTCGAAATAGAGACGGTAATGATATTCCACTAAAATAAATGTGAAACGAGAGAGCGAGAGAGACAGAAAAAAGCGCACAGAACCAAGAATTTCTGACTAATATTCATTTCCGCCTGAATGAATTTCACATTCTCACATCAGTTCACCACATAAATCCGCTCCATTTGTGTATTTGGCTGTGTGTGAATGTTTGTAATGATGCGTGTGTGCTCATTTTCATTTCACATTTCATATTTATTCTAGTCAATCCGCCTGAATCAGCACGACGAAAAACGGTTTACTATAATATTCATAAAAGTGTACAGATTTTCACATGAGCTACAAAACAACAACGCGTGCACCCCGTTCTTTATACACACTCATGAAACTCTGCTCCGAGCGAATTTCTTTTTTATTTCGTGTTTTTGGATCTGAGTTTGCTGGTATTTACTATTTACGAGTGTTTGTGTGTGTGTGTGTGTGTGTATTAATACTTTTTCTACCTTTTGCACGCTGTTGCTACGACATTCTCATTATATCAGCATCGCACCAAGTTCGTATGTGCTGTTCTCAGCACATTGCTGGCCACCCACAAACCATAACCGGTGAGCGGTTTTTCTTCTCGCTGTTGTTCACTTGACGCTGCCAGACTTTTTGTGTGTGTTTATTTCTATTTTCAGTTTTGTATATAAAATTACCGGTATTTTGTAAATTATCTATTTTGTGGGTTTATTAATATTTTATCTATCATTTTTTCTGGGCAACTAACTGACACACATGGTTTTGCAAAGCATCTATAATCAACATGCACAGCACACACACACATGATCATGGAACGGGGTGAGCTCATATCGTATCATATATAGGTGTATGGCCGATGCCAACAGCCCGCAAAAACTCCGCTTCAGTATGATATGTATATTTTTAGCATGCACACCTTTTTTCTAGATCTACACATATTGTTAATTGCATGATGGGAATTGAAGTCTATATCGAAACATAGCCGGAAATTGTTTTTATTCCACATCCTTTTGCCATCGTGTGCTCTTTTCGCTGGAAATAGCTATAGCACACAGCCATTCAATTTATTCGCTACAACGACAACAAAAAAAACGAACAGGTACATAAACAATAATGTTGTATATGTTGAAGGTGGCGCGCGCGCAAGCGAGGGAGACAGCGAACGCTCTCGTAATCAGAAACATCATGAGTAGAAGAAAAGAAAAATGAAAATATAAACCATATACACCTAATGATAAAAGTAAACTGTTGCTATATTTTTGAATTTTTTATTACGTTCTTTTTTCTCCTTCTTCGCGTTGAAGTTTTATATAGACCGAAGGAACTACGATTTGTTGTGTAAATGTGTGCGTTTACGGTGAATAATAAAGCGACGCTTTTTTCGATCTTCCGATAAAATGCGATTCCCTGCGGTCGTAATATGACAAAAGGAAAGTTGAATATTCCACCGCACACCACCAGCATAATCCATTTTTTTTTTATGTTGCGGCATGCTTTCAAGTCATTCTTCACGGTTTTCTGCATTTGATTTTAATACGAGCGATTTTTCTCGCGCTTATCATACATTTCGGCAAGACAGTGTACGGCGCGCACGGTTATGATAAATATGAATTTTGAAAAAAGTGCGAACAAAAACACTGAATTATACGGTGTCGTCGTAAAGAAAAGAATTTAAATGAACTGAAAAATGCTCGCACAGGGAATTATGGCGGATAAAATTGCAACTATCAACCATGAAAATTGAATGTTTAATATTCTATTCTTTTCTTATTTTTTTATATTCTCATCTATTTTACATTTAAATAGACGCAATTCGATTTAAATGTCAATCTAGTGCTGAACTTATCGCCATCGTGAATGTGTGTTCAGGAGAGGCGCACGAAATTATAGGCAAACAAACAAAAATGAAGAAGAACACAAAAATGGAGAAAATACGCAATTGATTCATTCAATGAAGGCAATCAAATGTATGATTTAAAAATGGTAATGTGACAAGTTCTTCAAAGTCAAATAACTATCATTGACTCGAAGCACTGAAGTGCTTGGAATAGAGCTTTTGATGAGCCGCACGGAGTGCATTTCTTTAACGACTCCATATCTGTTGTTACAATTTCAAGAGGCAAACCATGCGATGCGATGCGATACATCAGTGAAGAAGCCACCAAAAGTGGAATTGTGCAGAGTTATAGCCATAAATGAAGTATAAAGAAGCGGGCAATCTATTTTGGTGCTTCATTTCTGGTCATAATGCGATCGCATCAATCAAGTGGCTCAGATTTTATCCATGTATTACATGGAGCTCATGGCGAACATTAAATTGTTATTGCGGTATAGCTGAGAAACAATAATCACACCGGAGGCGAGAAATCTAAGCCGATCTAAACACGGCGAGAAGGAGAAGAGAGAGATAGAAGGAGCGGGCAGAAAAAATGGAATTGTAATCGACTACCCCCAGACATACGTTTTAATCAAAAAAGAAAATACAACGTTTTTTTTTTTGTGATTCGCACCTTTCGCATCATCCGTGAATCTATTCACATTTTTTCGATATTCCCACTAAGATAGGAATATTTTATCGTCGGCTCTTGAAGAAATCAACTTTTTCTGGTAAGCTCAAGTCCACAACGAAAAACGTCCATAAATAAACAGCGTAATAGACGACTGAGCAATAAATTGAAGCCATCAACATCGGTGAATACGGCCTCCAGCATTATACAGGAGACATTGCTGCTTTTTTTTCTCGTCCGATCCTGCCTTTTATTCATAATGGAAAATAGTTATCCTGAAATGAGGAGGAATTTGTTTCAAATTTTCAACAATCGCACATACAATCTTCTTGTGTAATATGATATGATGAAATTTCGTTCGATTAGTGACTCTCGAAGTCAGAATTCCAGAGTTGTAGCAACGAATCGGTCGTTGTCCGATGCATACATTAGATATTACAAATATTCTAAAGATGCTATCAATAAAATTCACACAAATAAAATGGTAATAACTTTCACTTACATCTCGAGTGTTTAAATTTATCAATGTCACTATCGCTTTCTCATTTTTTGCCTGGAGAAATGTGAATATATTCCATTTCACCAGTTGCGCGATCGTGTGGGTTCAATGCGAAAGTAAAGTGACGAGAAAGCTTTTAAATGGAGCTCATATGTTTTTTGTTTCATGTCAATTTTTGACACTTCTAATTTTTCTTGAGCCTTCGCTTTTGCCGATTTCTCAACCTATCATTTTCGCATTTGGAATGCCATTCTGTCACGGTGTTTGAATTGTTCTGAACACATTTGGCACAAATTTAAAATATTTTCAAGGAGCGATGATGTATCGTTTACAAATGTATTTTAAATGTGTCGTCATTTATGTCAATTACTCAATTTTCGTCTTATGTTAACTTTATGACTCCAAAACAAAAAGTCGAATGTTTTTTTGTCGGCTGTCTTTTGAGATTTCAATCGTTGGCATGCATATAAAACGAAACAAAATAAAGCGACACAAACTGAATACAAATCACCCAACAAAAAAAGCATAGAATTCGTTTAGTCGCCGCGCATTTTGTGCACATGCTTTTTCGTGTATTTTTTTTTTTCATTTTTTTCTCTCTGAATCCTGAGCTAATTTGATGCTGCATTGTGCCCCGCCCATTGATTTGATTTCGATAAGTTTGGCGGACGCAGACAAATATGATTCACAAATTTACGGGCCTTTTCAGCTCAAAACAAAATAATCATGTTTTTCGCATCTTCAACACCCGTCTTTATGTCTGTTTGACGAATTTCAATTTGATGGCGAGCTCAGCAAATGCTCAATCGAATAAAAGTGCACACACTATCCATAAAAAGTGCTTGATTTTACATGCAAGAGGAACTCTTTTGTCGTGCACAGTCTGTGGCAAATGTTCCGATTCAGCGTCCCACAAATAGAATTTTGATTTTGTTCTTTCAGAGGCCAATTCTTTGATGTTTAAACATTTTAGAGAACAGTAGATAAAGATAACAACAGACATTCCGTATCGGAATCCTCTTCCCGTTCTTTATTTGCCGCTCTCTGTATTTCTCCGTTTGGCACCAAACCGTTCAATAATTTACTCAATAAATTGTTCACATTCATACAACACAACAAAGAAAATGCTATTTGATATTCAGTAGCTATTGTGATGACACCGGGCCTTTCTCTATTCATTGCGACTACGCCTTTGTTCTGTTTTTGCCTGAGAAACATACAGAGGAAAAGAGCTAGAGAGTTTTTTGCAGTTTTTTGCGTCTGGTTTTCCGTGCATGTTTTACTAACGGGTTTTCAGTGGCATGGATCGCAAAACACAACCAAACCAATCGCAAAAAGCGAAACATATTGTCAGTATTTTGATTTGACATTTTTTTTCTCTTTCTCTCTATTCAAAAGCTTTGGCAATTTCACGGCTGTTGTTTCACCCTTGACACATGCACAAAATATTTTATACAAAGGGGCAGAACGAGAGAGAGAAAAAGAAATAGCAGATGATGGTTCCTATTCAAATGTCAATTTGCTTGAACGATGAACGAAAAAATGTGTGAATTGAATTGGAACTGAGACTTCATTTTGTGGGATTTCGATAAAAGATGCGATGCCAGTCGATTACTAAAAACACAGCCACAATTTAATCGGGTGTAATGATCAACATATACACACAAATTTCGAGCATGTATTCCATTAAATGGACTTTTCAGTATGCTTCATCGAGCACACATATTATATGTTCACTGTTATTGAGATGGGAACATTTTGATTTTGAGAATGTACCGCAATAAATTGTAATCTGGTAAATAAATAAAACTAAATTGCATGGATTTTTTGAGTAATTTGTCGGGATGTTTGGTTCTCTTGGGATATTTGGCATGTTCTAAAAGCATATTTATTTAATAATTCAAAACCTGTTGCAAAAATACTCAGCATTTTATTCACTGTCAGCAGTTCAACCACATTTTCGACACGATGGAAAACTAAAATCAATTGGATTGCAATTTGTCTGGACAAATCAAATGGAATTTTAATCTCGTGTGCTTTCAAAGAAAACGTCAGGTTCCATAAATTGAAGTTGCTGTAGTCCAGCTGAACTTGGAGAGAATTGCAGATGCAATGGATTTGGTAACAGCTTGCAGCTAGCGCAACGTAGACGATGATTTCAATCGAGCCAACCGTAAATATTGTATTTACTTTATAATTCATGTGCATGTTTGTTCTTTAATATTGGTGCTATGTTTGGACGTTCTGCAGGGAAAACTAGACTTTTAATAATAAATGCTGTAGCAAAAATGCATGGAATTTGGAAAGAGCGCTGCACCTTTTTGGCATCAAGCGTTTTTATGATTTATTGTTTAATTTATTTGGGGTTCCTTTATTATTTACATTTTTCCCTTTGATGGCTTAAAAAACTAATGCTTGCAACAAGTAATCTCGTATTCAAACATCGTTTCAATTGACTTGTTTGCCTTTTTCGGTTGTATGCTACTCGCTCGTCTCTACAATGCGAATTAAGCGCATAAATAATGCATAGACTCGATTTCAGTGCTACAGCGAGCTAGCAGACAATGACGACTGCAAGGAGTGTATACGAAACAAAGAAAAAGACATACACGTTGCCGCGTTATTACATCTCCTCTTTTCACAATGAGGCCATGTCTGAATGACACTTCTGCCATATTTCGCCGCATGTCATACATACGGACACAAAGAACTTATTCGCATTTTTCTCTCTCTTTTGCTCGCATTCCTAATTTGTGATGCGACATTTTTCGGACAGAAGGAGTTGTTGCTACAGAAATGCCGCTTCTTCTTTCTTTGCTTATGACAGATTGATAAATTTTGTTTGATCTCAATGTTAACTAAACGTTTTTCGTTGAAGTATTTCTTTCCTCTTTTTATTAAAAATATGCTGAAGCACTCTTCCGTTAAATGGAAAAAAACATAATTTTTTTGGAAAGGATAGTGAATAAAATGGAGGAATTCTTCAGAGTTCAACAGCCCGGAGAATGCTTTGATCGTGACAAAGGAAAAACGCAGCCAACCGGAGGTGCCGGTTTTTTTCTTCAGTTGTCGGTTTATGGCTTTCAGAATAAAGAAACCATCAATTGAAAGCATTTCCCAAGCTTTTTTTTACGTATTGAAATCACAAAAATCACAGACATTGGATTTTTGCGCGACAATTCAGCCAAAATAACGCAAAATCAAAACAAATTAAGCATTTGGTTATACAACTCACGACCGGATGTATTGGATAACACTACATAAATGCGTACTTCATTGTGTACATAAACTTAAGAGTCACACAAAGTATTGATAAATAATACGTTATTCCGAAGTGAATTGGCACGGCCGTTTGTTTTAACGCTACAATGTTTGCGACGTGTTCCCATTAAAGTAAATGACATTTTAGGTTTTCTCGCCATTTCCATGAACATTCTTTCACTTCTCCGCGTTCACTTAAGAGAATTCGAAATGTATGGCCACCAAAGAGAAATCGAACATATTATTATTCACGTTTTCACTCTTTCGCTATTCGATTGTTCCATCTATTTTGGGCGATGCTGTTGAAGAAACAAAATTAATTGAATCATATCTTTTCTGGGAGCGGGTTCGAGATTATCAAAATTGAGTCGAATTTTTCTAGGAATCAAATGGAGTAGTTATTCCGCATTGTACAAACAGTGCATTTCCACCTATCATTTAGGAATTGGGAGCCACGGCTTCGGTTCTAGTCTCTTATTTTGACAATGGCAAATGGGACACAACAGCTTTCAATCGGCAGCAAAATTGAAATGAGCAAGATTTCTTTTCTCGTTAGATATCGTCGAGCCCATCACATTTCCATCCGTCAAGTTTTCCATGAATTTCGCTCCGTTAAATTTCATTAAAATATACACAATGAACGGAAACCTGCTAAAATTCAAATATTTTGTAAAACTTATTCAAAATTGTGTGAAATGAGAAACAAAATGTAAACAATTTACTAACAGTGCAGACTAATTACAAATAGTTGTGTGTGAGAATAAATGAAGCCAGCGAATGAAAAACAGATGCGCGTTTCATTACAAAATGTACGCTCTTTTGGCATTAGAAACAGAAAGTAGCGAAAATGAGATGCACATTTGTCGTGTTCCACGTACAGTGAATTACATATTTGTGCAAATTCACTTAGAAAACAAAAGACAAGCGAAGTGAAAAGTTGAAAGTGTTTTTGTGAGTGCGCGCTCGCGTACAACAATTTTCCAACGAAATATATATGCGATGGAGTAAAATTACCTACTTGATACAAATTGTATAATAAAAACGAGAGGTGCGCTGATGCGTAAATTTGCGCGGACGAATGGGTGAGCTGTGTGGAGTTGGAAGCGAGCTAGCATTCTTTGCTCAGACTTCATTCGATTACAGTTATGTGCATAGCTTATTTCACAATATTTAAGCTTATTTTGACACAAAAGGCTAAAGTAAAAGGCAACACAAAGAAACACATGAACAAAAACGAGCCAAAAATTAGCAAGAAATGAGGGAAATTTTGCTTAAGGAACATTCGTGCGCTAGTTAGCATTCAATAGTTGAGAGTGGTGCGCGGTGCGGTGCGGAGTTATGCAATGCACACAAAAGCTTCAGCATTTTCAGAGAGCTAGGGCCATTGTGTGACATGTCTGCCTTGCCAGCACATTAAACAGTTGTCTGTGTAACACTAAAACGACTTGACAAACACGCCTCACACACACACATTTTGTTGATGAAGTTTTTGTGGTTATCGATGCGCCACATAAACATGAAATGTTTGCGACACTGCAACTGTATCTATCGTCTATATAATTAGCAATGATAAGATCAACAATAGATGGGTACAGCGCAAGTTAATGTATCAGGCGTTATTGCATTAAACACACATTTCACATCGCAAAATGTGATGAGCGTGAAACGGCAAGAGTTGGAGACAAGTGTGCGATGTAGGGCGCTGCAACGATGTCGGGTGCAAAAAGCGAGCGAATGAGTGAGATAGAAAGAAAGCGACTGAAGATAGAACTGTCAAAACAACCTCAAATGCTCAACAGCAAAAGATATTTCCAAAGTGCTGTGGAACAATGTATCCAAAATCAGCAACGATAAAGAATTTTATGGATACGCCAAAATCAGCCAATGTTAAATACGATTCGAACTCGAATGAGCAAATGCCACACTTCATGTGCTCGCATGGAACACATATTCAAATGACAATCCTATTTATTTTGAGTAGTTAATTCAGTGTGATGGCTGATGGAATTTAAATGTAGTATGTCGCGCACATGCCACGCCAAACTCCGTCATCGCACATATTTGAGCGCTTTTTCGATAGAAAAAATAGTATTTTCTAAATAGCTAACAACATTAGCACATGATAATAAGAGAAAAGCTTCAGAAAGTTAAGAGTTTCAAAACAAGAGGATTATTCTGCGGTATTTTTTGTGCGAACTGTGTATCGTCACAGTCTTCGTTGCGGTTAATGGCTTTTCATTGAGACTATGTAAACATTATTGAGTGTGTATGGTGTGTCACTAAGTACACACAAAATAAGTTAAAATCTTGAGCCTCGCATATGTTGAGCGCTTGATAGAAAAGCGCAACGATAAAGTTTTCATTTCCATGCAAAAATTTGATGTTTTTCATTCATTGGTATGATTTTGCCGCTGTATCTTATCAGCGTTCGTAGCTTCTGCGTACGCATTCTTGTCGTCGATTTCTTCTAACATTATTTTAATACTATTTTGCATTTGTGTACGGGGTTTTTGCCATCGTATTACACGAAACAAATATTATTCACAATGGGATAAACACGCGTAAGCTCAATTTTTCCAATTAAATCGTATTTTGTCGGGTCGTTACCGTTGTTGATCTCCCTACATGTCGCTTTCGAAGAAGTTCTCTCATCCCATTACTCTGCATATATCGTGTTCCGCAATCCGATTAAAAGCGGCGATGAAAAACACGAAATGCCCATAAACAGTCAATATTTGTGGTGATTAACGTTTTTAATTGAATTTTCAAGTGTGTGCAAAACTAGTGATAATCATCAATATTGAGTAGTGTGAACAATTTTATGGTTGCGCTAACACATTCCGCTACCGTCATCAACGTCTTTGATTGAAACCAGAAAAAGGCTTGTACAATGTACACAATCCACCCAGCATAAGGAAATGACGTCGCTTCAATCAAGGTTTATTCGATACACAGATGACGGCATATTTACCAATAACTTTCCATTAAATGCTGTTTACCTTGGGATTATTGTAACAAAGTTAGTCCTGTGTCATTTTACATTTTCTCTAAACAAGTGGTTTTGTCGATTCATTCCATGTATTTGATAAACTTATGAGGTGCCGAATGACATGGAATGGATGAATAGATATGAAACGAAACGACAGCACCGAGAGCAATGCGCTTCATTCTCCAGATTATAATGACTTTTTAGCAATTATTTCCATTTCTCTCTGCATCGATCCTGTGTGAAAGGAGTGGAATAATGTTTGGTGGATATTTGAATTTCCAAGCAATATTTGGTTTGGCATCATTGTTTCAGCAAGCTGAATTCGGGAGATTACATTTTTGAGCAATGGTCGTTTTAATAAAGTTGCAAATCTCAAATTGGGTAAAGCACAAATAAAATCCCATTTCGTTGTTGACTTTTGATTTCACATGGTCACTACAAAATTGTATAATGAATTTGTAAACAACATTCGGTTGGAGTTTTGATGAGTAAAGATAGATTTTGCTTAGAATTTAATGAATTTCCAAAAGAGGAGGGTTCAAAGAGATTCAAATTCATATTTAGATTTTTCAACATTTTCGTGCCGGAAATGCTTTATTTCGTTGAAATTTTATTCATATATTCCATTTTTATTTGAGATCATGGCCAAATATGAAAAATGGAATTTGCGAAACTATTTTGCTTTGAAAAAAAAAGACAAAGGAATCCCATGATAAATGAGGTGTGCAATGAATTGGGCGTATTCATCCATTTCAGATTCCTAACCAAATTTTTGTTCGACATGCAAAATCCAGAGATATTCGATTTTATTCATTTAAAAAAAAACTTGATTAACATTGGTCAGACTCGCAAGTGCATGCAAGCTATATCGGATCTTTTTCCTGTTAACGAATGAATTGACCAAAATGATCTCGATCTTATAAACCTAAAAAAGAGCACAATGAATAGTATGAAGGCTATTTTGAGTGAAGCCAATTTCATGGAATTGAACAGAGCCGTTGTTGAAAAGATTCTACGAAGATTTTCTAAAATTATACGGAAATTTGAATCTTTTGTATGTTGAAAGAACGTACAGAAGTTACTCAATA
Organism: Obolodiplosis robiniae; assembly: GCA_028476595.1. NCBI lineage: Eukaryota > Metazoa > Arthropoda > Insecta > Diptera > Cecidomyiidae > Obolodiplosis > Obolodiplosis robiniae. Next base: position 10,977,028 of record CM052015.1, on the reverse strand, counting down.
AAAGCTATCAATTCCTTCTGAAATATACAAAGTTGAAACATTTTGAATATACAATACTCACTCTTCGGGGACCACAAATTGACGAGCTTAAAACAATCTTGGAATTTCTTAAATTGTTAACAAAATCCGGATATCCGCAAGTTTTCAACTGTGTCGAGATGTAACGAACAAAAATGTTCGAAAATATATTTCCATATTTTTTTATTCAAAATTGAGTTTGAGCAAACACCAATGAATCGTAGTTTAAATGAGTATGATCAAATTGAAGCGAATTTAATTTTTTACACAATTTGCAACATTATGAATAATCATCAATAAATTTGAATAAATATTTCGATGTTGTCATTTATTTTGGGTTTGCACAATTTCAGGTTTGTTCGGTTCAGTCCCTCTGAAATTCTTTGCTCGCTAAAAACTGCGAGTGCATAAAAACGAATAGGTGAAATAAGAGAAATTATACATAATTGGTTTTGGTGAATGAATTTGAGATGCCTCATCAAATCAGTATATTAAAATACGTCATTCTTGTCAACTTTTCACCAGATATTTTCATAGATTGACTACTTGTACAGGGTGAGCCATCTAACGTTTGCATTTTGACAAAATTGTTTATTTGGAGAATGACAGCTCAAATGTCAAAATTTAAATGTCAAAATACAAATTTTATATGGCCCACCCTATATAACAAACGCGTACCTTAAGCTGGGTGTATAGACTTGAAATTTTATTTTTTTCGCCAACATATTGAAGTTGCCCAAAGATTTTTCATTTGCCTCAAGATTTGAAGAGAAAATATATCATTTGTTATGCTACAAAAAGCTATTTACCATTGTGTATGGGAATTGAATCACCTCGCATTTGCTCATGCATTGTCCAAAGTTAAAATTAGCATTATTATTTTCACGAAAATGTCTAAATGGCAACTAAAAGTTGTTGGGAATTCGCAACATAAATAAATTGGCTTTTGGTTCGAATTCTATTGCAAAAAAATCTGTTGAGGAATTGTTATTAGTTATTTGACAAAAGTTGACTGTGCACTTTTTATGTTGAATTATTATTTGTTAGTTGTGCAAAGCATTCGAGTGTAAAGGGTATGTTTGCCGGCTGTATTTTCCAATTTATTGTTTACAGCCTGCGCTGCATTCCAAAAAACCGGTAGCTTTCGGTTTTCCGCATCATCGCTCATCATTTTGCGTTTCAAAATGGACGAACTGATGAGCCAAGTGAACCATTTATATCGCCAAATTTAATCATTCTCGGAAAAAAGCTATAACTATTGAAGAGTATGGCTGCCATAGTAGAGAGAGAAAATGATAAATTGAGAAGATATTGTGGCATTTTTACGTGTAGCGAAGATCGAATGAGTTTTACACACGGGCGCTTCTGAAATGACGAAGATGAACCTTTTTTTATTAAAGTAAAAATGCACACGATGAAGATTATAAGATGTACTGCACTCGGGCGGATGAGACACCAAGAGACAGCCAGCGAACGATCGAAAAGAAGAGCAACCGCACACAGCGGAGCCAAACAAAACCGTTGCAAAAAAATGGTACGCTTCACTGCACATTGAAATATAATGCTTTTAAATGTGATATAATAACATCATAGTGTGTGAACAAGTACAAGCCGGCTTTGGCATTACTTCGATAGCTCGCCAGCTCTTTGATACGCTCTCTCGATTCTCAAGAATTTTTCTCATTCTTCACCACATCAGCTTTAACGAATTTTTTACTATGTCATAAAAATGGTGCGCTTTTATTTTGTTCGACTCATTTTGAACTGGATACAGTTTTTTATTTTAACATTTTTTGGATTGTGGGAGTACACCGAGGACGGAGAAAAACGAGGACGAAGGCGAAAACGAGTGGCACAGTGGCAGAGTGAACGGTACGTAGTTAAATATAATACCCTTTTACTGTTATTGTATTAAAACTCAATCTACTGTTTGGCTATTCATTGTAATTTTAACAGCGAAACGGTGTTGGTGCAAAAATGCCAACTACAAAGACATCGAAATGGTACGTGCTCGGCAAAAGGATAACGAAGATCCATGCAAGTTTTAGCTTTTTTTCATCACGAACAACAACAGCAACGGCAAATGGCTCGGTATTTTGGCACAGGTATCTTGAGTTTCATACTTCCGATTCAATTTCAATGTTGAAATGGCTTGAAATTGATAAATCGAATCAAATTCCGTAATTTGATTGTATAGAAATGATCCTCCTAATTGCATACAAATACATTTAGAACGAATTTTTATGTATAGCAAATGCTCAAAGTGGCTCATCTGTACCGCGGATCGCATGTTCAATGGATTTCGAAAATTTTTATACGGAAAAGATGAAAAATAATGCACATGATTTATCGAAAACATCATTCGAAAAGCTGATCAAAATGGATTATTATGCAAATTGATTTGAATATTTATTGATTTCACTCATTTTCTACCTCCAAAATGTTTCAAAAACAACACAGAGATGGACACAGAGACGGGAGGAATTCGTTGTACTCCAACACATTAATAGTGTTCCAATTTTTAACCAAAAAAAAAAAAATGAAATTCATTTAAGGGTAACTTTCCATATGTATCAGTGAGATGGAATGTTTCAACGATAGAATAAAGAACTAAAACTTTTCGTGTACATAATTCAGACGCAAGACTCTATTCATGTGTGATCATTTTTGCAGTTAGATTGTATTCAACTAGATTCTTAGATTACCATTCTACCCTTACATTCGATACATTGTGGCATTTTTATTTTATTCATCGTAAAACCTTCGCTGATATGTCGAGCTTAATTTAATGCATTGCCAACATTGAATAAATCGCAACATCCATAAGCAATCCGAAAATTTAATTATAAAAATACATTCCAATTTAAAAATTGGTGAAATACATGTAAATTCCATGAGAAAAATACGTGGAAAACGCGTTATCAGATGTAATTGTTATTGTACTTGCGCTTTGCGCAGCCTGTTTTCATTGTGCATTTTTTATACCAAAAATTGAGATTGTTTGATGTTATGCACGCCAATTCGTACACGTAAAATTAATCAGTTCATTGCTATGGCGAAAAAGAAATGTAAAAAAACACGGAAAACGCTATATTCAAATGCTCACCGATCGACTGCCAGATCGCAATTGAGTACATTTACTTTGAATATGAAATTGTGTAATTGGCAGAGCCCCCACTCGGCATATGTGTAAAATTAGCTCCAAAACAGTGTTTTCGTGATATAATTATTTAGTGCTTTTGATTTATTTTTACTAGGGTGGAAATTCAATGCATAGGGTGCAGCGCTTGTAAAGGGTGATTTTTTAGCTGGTTTCTTTTTGACGTTTAATTTTTTGACAGATGTCAAATTCCAACTGACGTCTGTCACAGTCAAAAATGCTCAGTATGCTTTGCAATTTCATCATGCAAATTATTTACGCTTGATGACCATCCAAGAGGCGTGCGTTCGCAAATTGGGTTCTAGAGCAGCTCAAAAATGATCCTGATTTTCATCGAAAAATCATCTTTTTGGACGGGGCATGTAAACAAACAAAACTGTCGGATTTGGTGTGATGAGCAGCCGGGAGGGCTACGTTAAGTCTCCCGTCTATGCGGACAAGCCAGCAACGATTGCCGACTTGGAGGACAACATCGAACGCGTTATTGGCGTGATTCCGGCCGATATGTTGGAGAGAGTGTGCCAAAATTGGACTTCCCGTATGGACCATTTGCGCCGTAGCCGCGGCCAACATTTGCATGAAATTATTTTCAAAAAGTAAATGGCAAGAACCAATTTATCGATTTCAATAAAGATTTGATTCACCATACTCAACTTAGAGGGGAGCAAATAGGATAGTCATGGAAACACTGGAAAACTGGTATCCATTTGGTTTGTGTGTGTGTGTGTGTTAAAGAAATATAATCCTTTCAGTTGGAATCAGTCAGTTGGTATTTGACTTGTTCATTTCATTGGACTTAGAGATGCAATGAAACGTTTCAAAAAGTTAAAACAAAGACGCTCTATCCGCTTATCTTGAGGTCGATGCTATTTTTTTGTTCACATTTTCTTTACCCTTATTTTGCTCATCGTAGCCATGCCATGAATGAAAGTTGAGAGAGAAAGAAAAACGTCGACAGCGATGATATTTAACATCGTTTTCGACGTTGCAATGGATTGAACCGAAAAAATTGGATAAGGCAAAATTGCGGTGGCTGCTCTCAGTTGAAGCAAAAAGTGAGGTTTTGAGAACAATTTCAAGATGCTCGCTGATGCTAGCGGAAAGAAAAATGGTTTCCATATTGTATGCGAAAGAAAATAAATGGATTCCGATCGTTTATTATTAGTGTTTCATTGCAAATGTGTGTGCGTGTTTGCAGTTGGAGAATGTCGTTTCGATGAAGATTCAACGGCAGCCAACTTGACGAGCAACACACATAAATGCACACACACAAATCTGCGTGAAATATCAATACTGGTGCGATAAATATTATCTTAAATTGAGATAATTCAAAATTCGCAGTAAAAATAAATATAAATGCGTGAAAAGTTAACTTGAACTGTGCCCAACTTATTAAAAAGACATAATTTTTCAGCACTGTCCGAAATGTCAATGTCAAATCAATGCCTTGTCGAGTTCTTTTCATTTATTAAGAATATTCGTTTGCATGAATTTTTCGAAGCAATGCCTTGAAATTAAATACAGTTACGTGAGAAATTATATGCCTCTTTAATATAATTGGGCACAGTAAATTTTAAAGCAAACGTTTGATTATCACAATTTGAGATGATATTTCACGCAGATTTGCGTGTGTGAATAGATAAGACACGATTTGTTCTTCTGTTCGGCTTGATTCAAGCGCATTATTTCGAAAATGTCGTTGCTATGCTTGAATCCGTGTTTCAAATTTACCGAAACTTTTCAATTTCTTTACGAAATGTATTAGAAAGTTTATGTAAAATAACCAAACTTAAGGTGATTGCGCACATAAATATTTACATTTTATATCGAGATTTCGATTTTGGGGCAAAAAAATGTTCAAAAACGATCAATTTTCGCATGACATCTTGAATTTACAGCGAAACATCCAATTTGGGCTTGTCTTTAAAAGCAATCATATTTACGAAACAAATATTATTTGAACACTTTCAAATCGATGCCTTACTGAGGGCCGTCGCCGATGATTGATTGATGGTTGCAGCCAACAAGAGTGATTGCAATTCTGTTCGTTCGTTTGTTCGTTCGTTCGTTGATTCATTAAAGTGATTTGTGTGCGTTCGCCAAGCGCTTTAAAGGCCAAACTCAGTGTTTGTGTGCTGTGTCAAAATGCGCAACCATTCATCGTCTTTATGGTAACTGAGCGAATAAAATAAAATGACTACATATTTTTTGTGCTTTGGTCTTCGCATCACTTTGATAACAGCAAATAATGAATTCAAGATGTTTACATGCAGATAAATGGAAACGCATAATAAATTGAGTGAAAGTGATTTTCCCAGAATATTTTACCCGGAAAATCAATGTTTGAGAGATTGGAATTTCTCTCAAGTTTTCAATCATTTTGTCGGTAAACATTGCCCCATCCAAGGGCCGGGCTCATTATCATTGTAGCCAAAATAATGGATGGAATGCCATGTAATTGAGAACGTGCGATGTCATAAATGAAACGGGACAGGTATTTTGTTTACCCAGTTTTGATCGCTTTTCGCCATCAAAATCGCTTTTCCACATCGAGCCCCAAATGCGTCAATCAAGAGAGCTCTTTCATTTGAGTATCTGTCATCGTTTAGAGATGATGAGTTACGGAACATGAGGTTGGTGGTACATAAAAAAACGGCACACCAACGTTTGTAACCAAAAAAGCTATTGGAATCGTGTGTGCGCGTGCCAGCACTGCGCGTCAATTAACTTGGCGCACAAAAGCCATACCGTGAGCATCCCATTTTTTTGATTAAGTCAACAATTGCGCATCAAATTGGATAAATTGAATGATGTCTATGATTATACAGTGAAGCGCATTCTCTGAATAAGTAAATTAATATCCCATCTAATACAATGATACAGCAAATACTGCGTGACTTCAGCGATGTGCACAGTATCAATTCATATCGTCCGTTTTTTTCATCATGCCAACAAAAAACTGTGAAATTTGTAAATCAACAGCCATCGGAAGACCGGATGGGAACAAAGGCGAAAGTGGCAAAATGAATAACAGTGCAACTTGGCTTTTTCACTCTTCTTGTTGAACAGCTCGATTGTTTGCGAACAGACAGACTATCATCATCATCAAAAACAAACAAGTTTTAACCGTTTGCTCGCGTAAAAGATGTAAACTTAATTCCGAAAAAATCGAATCTCGGTAGTTAGTAAAATTGATGACACAATAAAAAAAATTTACAACATTTTCAAAGAGTCTAGTTCTGGTGATGCACAATTATGTTCTCACATCGGGTTTTTCAGCTTATTATACGCAATTGATTATATTCTTTTTATTACTTTTGCATGTTTTGCTCTAATAAAACATATCATGTGCAGTTTAACGAACATTTGTTGCTTTTATGGTTTCCCTCGTTTTTTACAATCCTCGATAGAAATCGATTGATGGTGAAGCATTAAAGCTTTCATTAAACTTACAATATCTTTTCAATTAAGATGTATTTGATTCAAAGAAAACATTATATAGCATAGCTATTTTAACGTGCTGTGGTGCAATTGAAAAATATTATTCTTCAAATCATGTCTCGAACGCTACATGAAAACCAAAAGGACAAGCGCCACGTTACTTCATCATATCATTGAAGACACCCATTGCGAAGAGAGTTCGTGTAAAACTGAGAGTTATTCTGTTTCAGATGGCCGATTTGTTGACATTTTATTCGAAGTGCTCGAGGTGCGCCTCGAATATGATGCTCGAATGACATTGTCGCATAGTCAAGACAAGAAAACAAACCTTTTAGAGCTATTTTTTATCATACTTTAAGACCACTTTGTTGCGTCATAAAATAAACATTAATGCGATGAAAAATAGTAGAATGAAAAGGAAGAAATCCCATCGACTTAAAAGCACATTGATGGATAAGTCGGCTTCGATTAAAATGAACAGTCATCATTTACGTGCACGCGATGAACTCAAGAGGACTTCTAATGAAAACGTAGATAAAAACGCGCTAATAGCCGATTTAAATCAATTTTTTTCATCGATGACGTGCACATTTCGCATCCGAACACAATCATGCTCCTTAATATGAATTTCCCTTCATTGTTGAAGCATCTGTAACGAAAATAATTCAAACATTGCAAAACCGGAACTTTTACATTACACTACCATTCGTGGTGTTCATTCAGCCATTTTTCTCTTGTACCATCTTTCATCATCATTATCATTATTGATAACCAATGAAAGCACGTTTCAGCCATTTACTTGGCCAAATTCATTGCGTCGCATTTGTCATCGATAGAGATTCGTGGTATTTTCAGCGCTAATATTGGCTATCTCTTTGAATAAACGCTCTAGACGGGCGCTAAGCCACTTTGCTTTATGGAATATACTTCAAATCCTCGAAAATTTATCAAAAAAAAAAAAAAGAAAAAGAAAAATAACACATCGGGAATGGCTTACGGAAACCATAAACTTTCCTAATAATTCACGTTAAAATGACAAACAGCTGCGAAAATTGTCCGCTTATACGGAATCCAGCTCATAAGTTGGTCGTGTGGTGGAAATGGACTTGCTTCTGGCATCGGAAAGTATGCAATTGAGTCGAAGCACACGAGGAAAAAAATCATGTTCTTAATTTCTCAAGCGTTTTCTTCAAAATAGCCAGTTGAAGATGTTGTAATAAAATGTGTGAAAAACACGCGAACAATCACATAAGTTACATGAAATGATTAATATGTTTTCAACTTACCAGAACATAAACGGCAAATGGCATTACTACAACAGCCACCAGAAGATCAGCTATCGCCAGTGAAACTATGAAATAATTTGTGACCGTTTGCAACGTTCTTTCGCGATACACCGATAATATGACCAGCACGTTACCGAACAATGTTAAAATCGGAAAGATTAGTAAAATTAATGCCCAGTAATTATACTCTTGCGGTTGTAGAACTAGAGAAAATCGAGAAAAAGAATGGTCAAATAAGAACATTACGAAACGAGTTAAACCATTGATTAGTTTGGTTGTAATTGCAATTGCGGTGACGCCAACAATAACAATGCTACACCCAAAGTGACTAAATGAACATTTACCTATATGATCATTGCACGTTGTATTTGCAATGGAGCAATTTTGAATGTCGAAACTAATGGTGCTGTTTACATTAAGTGTTGTTGTACCGGTCGTACCGATGCCGCTGCCAACACTACCATTATAGTTATAGAAGTAAGCGCTAAAATCCTCCATCAGAAGCATAAAATTGCTGCCGCTATCGTAATTTGATTTGTTGGTGTGCGGCTCATTGCCATAGTCGTATTGATATTGGAATGTTTGATTAATCATTGTGACGGATGGTGGTGAAGACACGGTCGAAGCGGTGGTTGCAGCAGCATTACCGCTACCAATCCCATTGGCCAAACTATTTCCGTAAAAATCGAAACTGCCAAAGTTCACATTGTTTCCACGTGGCATATTGTTTGTGCCCAACTCCGCCGCCGCACCACCTGAAATGCCATTCAAACCACCACCACCTTCTCTGCCGCCGCCAACATCGTCGAACAATCTGAAGTAATCTGGGGAATTCCCGTTTAAATTCGTTGAATGATTTGCCATGGCAATGGGATGCGGTTTTCGGTCGTGTGCTTCGCTTCTTCTCGAAAAATATTCCGCTCGTGGCTCTCGCTTAAAAGTCCCTTAGAGTTGTTAAAATTTTTATTGGCCGATATTATTAGTCGTTTTGTTGGAGTTTACCGCAAATATTTGTCCCTCAAGCACATTTTGTGTGTTTTTTTTTTCTATTTATTCTTTTATATGCCACTGAATTCACTATGCAATTGATTGATTACTTTTGTGAAAATAACACACACACGAACGTGAACACTATTCGAACGTTTTTGAGCAACAATTTCCGTTTGCCTTTTGTCTAGTAAAAAATAAATAGAAACGTCGATTTCACTGTTTCGGTTCGCCCTGCTTCTTTGCTGCTCTCCAAAAACTCTCCGGCCAACAACAGCTGAACAAGATAAGGAAATTGCTTTTGAAATTCGGAAAAATACTGCAGTTTTCAATGAATTGACTTAAAGCATAGTAAAAGCAAAACACAGAACTCCCGATAATGTCGAAAAGTTTGGTTCTCACTCAACCGGAGTTGTTGCTGTTTGTTTGTTTAGATTCGCTTCGAATTTCAAATGACTTTTGCCTTCGATTGAAACCTATTGCTTTTTAAGAAATAAACAGACAAATTAAAAATGAATTCGACGGCATGAATGGAAAACTTTTCCAACACGTGCTGAATACAAATCGCCCGAACGTTCAAATCAGCTTCTGCTTTTGCTGTTTCTTCGGCAGAATCAGTTGAATTGTCATTGTATCACACAAGTTTGTCCGTCAGTTAAATGCATTGTTCCGACTTAATTAATGTTCAAACTTGATTTATTTGCTTTTGTATTTCGTGGTTCGAATTCAACGAGCAAATTAATTTTTTTGTTCAGAAATCGAAAGCTGTGACGATTGAATACGGTAAGCTGCAGATGGCTGGAAGATGGTTTTGTTCGCCTCTGGAAAAAAATTAAATGAACAAAGATATTTATTGGGTCTTTTTGGGCATGAATATTTCAACAGTGGTCATTATAATGTTCAATTACTTAAATCCACGCATCAACTAAACAATACGAAAACAGCAGTGCGCAATTGGGATGAAAAAATATAGACGGAAATAGAGCAATTATGATCAAATGAGAGCATCACCTCAAGCCAAATTACCGTCAGATTTCTTTTATAAAATCTCTGCAGAGTCAGTAAACAGTGGTTTTATTATTGCAAAGGATCTCTTTAAATGATTTCAATACAGCGCATGATTGACGCCGTTGAGCTTAGCGTTCGATACCGAAAAAGACACTGAAATTTTTCCATTATTACGTATAAACTCAGCAGTGAATTTGAGATTGAGATGCTTGCATTTACGATTTCATAATTTCATCGTAAAAATATCGTAAAGAATCGTAAAGTCTGCAATTTTCATGCTTACTGTTGCATAAATCAAGCATTGTGCGTGAACCAAGTGGTGTTTTCATGGTCAATCGGTTCAGGTCATTTTTTCCGGAAATTTAATGTTCAAATTGAGACTGAGAAAGAACCCCGACGAGATTTACCCAGATGTTAACTTAAGTATATTAAGGGACAGGCGTTCAGTTTCCAATTCATGCGATGAGTCGGTTTTGCTCCAGATTTATTTGCATGGGAATGATTTCGAAGGACGTACAGTTAGCCCAAGGAATGAAACTTCCGAAATTGGCCGAGTTCATTTGATTTTTTTTTTCATACAACAAGGGTCTGTATTTTCTGGCTGACATCGGGATAAGAATGAATGACAGGTGTCAGGAAAATGTAACATTGTTGAAAAAAGCAGTCTTAAATTAGGACTCTCCCTCTGCAAATATGATTCTCTGATCGTGGGAAATGTGTGTGAATCTTAGCATGTACTATGTATATTTGGTGATAAAATCCACTTATGTTTTGTTAAGTCGCACGGATGCAGGCCGAATAAACGGATTTGTATGATTTATCCAAGCGAAGGAGACACGCACGAAGGATAGAGTCCCCTTTTTGGGATCCTATTGAAACACATTTCGAAAAGGTTCTTGGAGGGAGAAAAAAGAGCAGCAGCAGAAAATTGCTTCCCATTTCGAAAAAGCGGTTTACAAAAAATTATGATGGAGAGTTATAAACACCACACATTTTCATACCTAAAATAATACGGTCCATTTGTGTCTGTTTTTAAAATTGCCAAACTATAAAAGCTATACCGCATAAAAAATAAATAAATGAGGCCGTGATTGCTCAACAAAAATGTAATGTGGTCGTCACACATATTTATATGGTGCTTCGACCGGCATGAAGAAAAAGCCAGAGAATATACATTTCCATTGGAACGAGCAGCGACAACGTGTAAGATTTATCATCGGCGAGATTTTATTTGCTAGCGTTTGAAATCAGAATTCACTTGGCATGGAACTGAGATATGGTCGTCGCGTGATACTTATCAGGAAACGGAAAGAACTGTAGGAGAGAGTACCAAACTAAAGGAATGTTTTGTGTATCGTTTCGTTATCAAGCAATAGTAGCTGTTGTGCTGAATACGTTGTATGCGATGGTGATAGAGAGACAGACAAGGGCAGAGAGGGAGAGAAAGAGAGAGGTAAACGATGCGGACGGTGCGACGGTGGGAATTGGGCGAGGGCCCCGATGGTAGTTGCACGGGGCTCAAGCAAAATAAAATACAAGAAAAAATACTTAGCACAATCTTTTGATACTCGCTCCAAAGCACATGCACTTCAAGCACAATGATATATTAGCGTGTGTCGTTATTGTATGTGCGCGCTTCAGTTTTTATTGGTCTTTTCGGAGAAACGCTAGCGTGCGCTTGTGCTTCCAATTTTTTTTTTCACTTTGAGTGCTGTAACTTTATAATTTTTCCTTCATTCTATTTGTCGCTCTCATTCACAACATTTGAATGCCTTCCATTCAACATCGTTACATGGCTAACAGCGACAAAATTTTATTATTCTTGTACCGACGAATAAAATATATGGTTCACATATGTTCCGCTCAATGTGCTCGTCAAGCAATATGTGCACACGTTCACATAATTTTTATATATTTTGTATTGGCCTTGTTATTTTTCGTTTGGTTTCGTCACTCTGTCCCTATTTCTTGCGCTGTGTGCGGTGCTGCTTCTCCTGGGAGCCGAGAAGTAATCATATTTTTTTCCGCATTTTGTTTCATTTTCGTTTCTTATTGACAGGTTTTCGTTTTCAAACCGAGTGATATGTGTGTATTGTTTTGACAATCGAATTTCTTTCGAACGGTATTTATTTCGGTCATTGCTTGTGTCCCGTGTATGTAAAGTCGATTGCCTCATTCATATATTTTTCTTGCCGTGATGGGTTTTTGTGAGTTTGCCGTCGTTCATTTCATATAAACTTGTATGAAATATGATTGCCAGGTATAAGCCAGTTTACACCCAAATATAGTTAGCATTCTGGTCTATTAGACTAAGTGGCGAATTTCGGTTCATGCAGAACTTTTGAAAGCATCGTGTATGTGTATGGCTTATTGCTTTGAAACTTATCACGCAATGTAACTGTTGCAACTAAAAAGCATAGCAACAGGGCCCAAACCGTCTGTGAAATGCTCTAGCCTTACTCAAACACAAGAACCGTTTGTGTATGTGTGCGCTGTCGTTTGCCTCAACATACGCACGCTTTGTAGAGCATATTGTAAATTACCTTTTGTTACGAAATGTATTCTAAGATCCTATTTAGCGCAAGATTCCGTAATATACTTTCTTTCCGGTTGTTTTTCGTGTCTCACTGGAATGCGTTTTGTGTGTGTATTTTTTTCTCATTGACTGCAATGTATCGCCTTGCACAAATCGCTCCCTGTTCACTACCAGCACACATATTGTTTTCGCTCTCAGTATGAAACGGATATTCTGTCAAACAGTCATGGTATTTATGTGTGCTATTCGCTGCCCCACCTTTTCAAACCAAAGTTTTTGCATTATCTTCTTTCAGCTATCTCTCTCTCTCTCTCTCTCTCTCTCTCTCTCTCTCTCTAAATTTTAAACATTGAATCGGATAAATGAAAGAAACGCTGGAAACGTGCATACATTGAGCGAAAACATTCGAACAAAAAGCGCACCAAACACAATGCCAACATCAAGCACATATATAAGAGCTTTAGACATCTGCTTACTCTTGAACGCTTGTGACAACATATTAACATATAAATGCACATGCCGTTTCGCAGATGATAAAGATGCAATGTGAAAATGTATGAAGACAAAACCAGAACAAGCTCGCATAGAATTAAGGTCGAAGAGAACAGGCGGCGGAAGGGAAAAGGGGGAAAAAGAGTTTTCTTTTTAATTCTTAACAAAAAATGTTAATGATAGTTTCAACTTTTTGTCAGAAGAGACAAACAAAGAGTTGCCGAAAATATTACTTTTGGAAATATTATGAAAATGTCGTCCTGCAAATTCATGTCATGCAAACATTTCTTAATATATGCAACAATTCTATAGATTCCATACAACAAGTGACTTTTCAATAGAATACACAATCAACAATTTCGTCTGCATAAACATATTTTGTAATTTGAATAATATTTATTGTGTCTTATTACGCATTGTGAAGATAAATAGAGAACCGACTTTATGTCTGTTTGAAGAAAAACATTTCTTTTTGAATGAAAAAATAACTTTGTACCTATATTAAATTAGTGGATACCTGGGGAAAGGCACTGACTTCTACTTCCTGAATATATCTAATGATCCGCAAAGTGGAATTCATATTGAAAAATACAAACAAAAAATTGCAGGTATGGGCGCAAACATGTAACATGATGTAATGAAAATGTTTTTTATGAAGTCAAAATGATGTTGTTTTAACCTCGATGATATGAGAAATATGTTGACATTGTAGAGTCTGCCGCTGCTTCGAACTCTGTTATGTCAACGAATAATATATCTTCTTACGTATTAAAATGCGTACTCGCTGTAAATATCTCGACTTTAATTCTTGTGATGCTGATATACCCGACAAACGAAAGTACTTTTGTCCCCTCCAATTTTTGCACGTAGCAATTTTTCGTGTCTACTCTTTCGAGCATATACTCTTCAGTAGGACATACATGATTTCGCTTGGAATTCTTCACATGTTTTTAGATGATTTCAATTCCCTGCAGGTGGTTCCATACACGATAACATGTTCGCTTTGACTCAATTACATACTTGGAAAATGAGCAATTCGAAAAAGCGTTTGAGGTGCAAAAAATGTGTAATTTTAGGGAGAAACTTGAAAAAAAGTATGCAACTCACTCTGGAAATATTGCTTCTGGAAATTGAAACTAGACAAAAGAAGGATGAAAACATTGAGCAAAATATGCGAACGTTGCAATTTTGAAATTCTTGAGATGAACAAATTTTCGAGCGAAAATGTGTGCAGCTAATTTTGTAGATTGACAAAAACGATTATATTTTCAACATATTCTCCGCTTAGCTTTTTTTGTTGTCGATGAAATATCTGAGAAATATTTTTTCATGCAGCAAAATATTTGATTTGCAATCTGTGATTTGAAGAGAGAGCTTATGGCTCTCGCTCTCATTGGCATGTTCACATTCTAGGTGATTGCGCTAAGTTATTAGCTCCAACAATTTGAAATGTGAGAAACACTTGCTCAAAATATCATGCAGAAATTCTGCAACAACCTGTTGCTTGGCAGATTCCTATACTATACACAACACAAGCACCTCGATGATGAATCAGGTAAAATGAGAATGAATTCTATTTCGGTTGCAGTCAAATGTGTTGACTCAGAAAACACAGTTCCAAATGAAGAAAAAAACTGTTGCAATTGTTCTAGTCAGCGAAAGAGAGAGAGAAAGAGATCTGAGATTCCGTGAGAATTTTTTTTTCATTAATACATTGACAGCTATTTCAGCAGTTTACTGGATATTTTCTGTCAAAATATTTGGTAAAGCATGGCGTTGAAACTATTTGAAATAACTGTCTGGCTCGGTGTGCGATTTTATCATTCAATGTAAATAACATTATAGAAAGTGTTGCTGCATCCGAGGGAAGGATGAAAGAAAGACGGAAAGAATGAAGAGAATTCCATCGTTCAATGGGTGCTTATTGTAAATATACATTCTCAGTATTTGAAAAATTGTCCGTATTGCATCAATCTACTTCATTCAATTTGGCTCATAATTCCATTTACCTTTGAAATTTCTGAGAAAATACTTGTTATTTTTTTCGCGTTTGCAGACAAAGAAAATGTGATTAACGTAGACGTTTTTTTTTTCTTCGTGAAGCGAGCGTCAGTTCTGCAAAGATATTAACAACAAAGCGTCAAGCTCGAATTGTTCAGTGTTCGCTTCATTGGGGATGAACATTTCATAGGATTGTTTGGTGTTGGTTCCATTGTTTGAATGGTATTACGAAAAAACTTGATTCCTATCTGAATTTTGATCTTGCCGACGCTTGAACATGTTTACGCTATTCGTACAATTCAATCGCGCTTTAATTTATAATTATATTTTCTTAATATATGAACACAATAAATTCTGCATATTTCATTAAAAATGTAAAAGAGAAAAGTTCTTTGTGCAAGTTACGAAGGGGCTTAAGCATACCGATTCGATTAAAATGGAACGCATCTTCCGGTTGTAAAAAACATATAAATACTTTCGTAACCGCTAATGTTGTTGAATGTTCCAATATTTATCGCTTTTTGCACAATACGAAACCGATTAATCTCCCCGGATCGTGTTCGGTTCATTTTTTTGCTGTTGATACATTTATGCAAAAAAATCGTTACCTGCGATGGGAAAACACGTTTCAATCGAACCCTTTTATTTATAAACTTTCTTAATACTTTAATGTAAAAGCGTATAAATTCTGATATTCTGGCAGTTCATCGAAATGCAAAAGTGTTGAGTTGTTTCGAGCGCAATGCTTCGATTATACTTCTTCAAATTAGTCGCTCATTTAATATTCATAAACTCTTTCGCCGGTTGAAATATTTGATGGCGCATTTTTAATGAAACAGAAAATGCTCTTTGCATCTGATGGTTATTTTGGCCGTGGATTAAGCAGCATCTTGCCAATGAATGCATTTTTTGTTTTGACTCAATCAAGTTAGCATATTCAAGTTATTGAATAGCATCACCTTTCAATAATCAAAAGTTCCATACGCTTTTGCTGTGGTTGCAAACATTTTGCGCATTATGTATGCTTCACAAACTTTGGAACAGCTTTCGACATAGGAAATTTTGCGCAGCGATTTTACACACATGGCTCGAATATGCAAACAAATAATGAAATTTAGGGAAGACGAGCATGCCAGAGAGGAATATATTGTGAACGGGAACTCATTTGATAAGTGTGAGAAGCGTGAAACAGGAATAAATGCTTGCAATTGACGATGATAGAAAATTAGATTGTTACAAATGACAACGAATTCTTATTGTACTTTTTGGCTGAATTGTTGAACTTTAATAAATATCTGGAGCATGTGAAGGCAAATGCAAATTACTTCGCCCAAAATAGAAGAATGAGAGAGAAAGTAGGAGAAAGCATCAAAAATAAAAGAAGAATGGGATAGAAAGAAGAAGAAATGACGAGAAAGAAATGTATAGCAGAGGACAAAGAGAGAGGGAATGAATGAAAAAGAGCGCCAAGACTACAATAGATAAAAGCATCAATAAAATACTCTAAACAACAACAACAACAAATAAGCAGCAATAAAATCAAAGTTGATTGCACATTCATATAGGATGGCGAAAAAACAAAGGGCGAATGTCTGATTCACAAAGTGGCAAGAATAAATTTAGTTGGGGGGCAGAGAAAAAAGCGCACATATAATGGAACGCATTTGCACAACAGAAGAACAAGTATCAAGTTCCGTTGTGAATGAAACAACAACAGCAACGGCACAAGAGTAGAAGCGAAAACCATATAATCATGTCAAATGGAGACAAAGGCACAAGAAAAATGCTCCATTTGAAAAAGACAACTCAACTCAATTACATTACAGTTGGCTTTCGTTCTCTCTTTTTTTTTGTCGATTCTATATGATTTTACTATGTGCGTGTTTTTCCCCCATGTAGTTTCCTTTCTTCTGCCTCCCCCATCAAATTTCCTGAGCTTCCAGCTGCCAATATTAGTGATTGTGTTGGTGTGTCGTGCGTGCAAATGCTTTAGCATTGATTTAAAATTGTCTTTATCTGTCGCTTGGTTTCAACATTCACAATTCGTTTCTGTTTAATGGATTGTACACCACATTCTTATTTTGCTTGTTCTTATATTATCTCATAATTTATATTTAGTGTGCGTGCGGGTGCTTTGAGTCTTCACATACTAAATACGAGATCGTGAATATCAGCTGATGCTCGCTCTATTTTTCACTCTGTTCGCCAATGACTACTTTTGCTTGGTTTGGTTTAAATGCTTTTTTTTTGCGATTCGTATTTTGTTCACTGATTGCTTGGCTTCGACTTCAAAATCATGTTAATAAAGACTACACATTTTTGGTCTAATAACATTTGCACGCATTTAGGAATCATCGATAAATACACACCCATCCAAAAACCACACAGAATTGAGCACACATTTCAGCGATGAGAGTGAGACGACTTAAATTTTCAAGAGCTCAGGAAAAAATACGGAATTCTTTAAAAATGATAGCGAAAAAGATAACATAGAATTCAGTTAATTTCGCTTGAAATGTTTATGTTTAATAGCAATGAACACAGTCGCTTAATGATATAAGACAGTATAAATGCTTCAAATTGCTTCAAATGACATCGTTTCGCTGCTACCAGTAAGGGTAAAGTGGCCATATTTGGACCTTCAACTTTTTATGTACCAAATTCGGACCCAAGCCTTTATTTATATGTGCAATAAGGCCCATTTTAGCAGTTAGATCGTAATTATAATTAATCTCTATAGAGAATAGGTCCGAATATGGCCATTTTACCCTTATTTGCATTTTTTTCGCACATCTTCGGCAAATGTTATGATTGACTATGAAGTGATTTGGACTTTCACACAATTTTTCCGCTCACTCTGCTTCTTCATGACATCCACATCAGAAAAAGAGATGTCTCATCGACTTAATTCGGATCCCATTCGCATTGAGCGCATTGACCACAACGAAATGGAAGATAGTCGCTGTTTTGTGTATTAATTTAAGCGAAAATTTTCGCCTTTTTGCGTGGCTAAAATCATACGTTGAACAATAATCTGTTGAAGAACCTATAATTTTTGATTGGTATTATTTCTGGTGGTTTTTCACCCGTTGTCTTGACAAATGTCACAGACCGCTTCCAATGCGAACGAAACGTGCATGAGAGCAAAAATGAGCAAGTTTTTGTTCGGTGCCATTATTTGTGTGTGTGATTTCGGTCTACAATAATAATTTGTGTCAGTTTTTTGCGATTCTCGCCATCAACATGATGATATTGATGTATCGAGGGAAAGAAGATTTGTCGATTTGCTCCATTAGGCGATTCTGGTCCAACGAGACTGGGCAGGGGTGATTTCGTGCGTGCGTGTGGAATGAGGTGCGACGATGCGAGAACCAAAACAGAGATTTTTCAAAACGTCATTTGAAATAATGTTGTCATTTCTTATTATATTTGTATTTTTAATGTCGCTTGCTATTCCCATGCTCTCTTATTTTATACATATTTATTTTTGGGTAATTTAGATGTATTTATTAATGCCGATTACCCGTGAAGAAATATTTTGACTGACCATCCAGTCGACTAATTTGGGATATTTTGGTTGACTTTGTCTGGAAAACTATTGAACTCGGACAAAATAGACAACTACAATCAACTACAGCTATTAAAGTCAACTTTCAGTCAAAATATCCCAAATTAGTCGACTGACTGAAATTTAACAGAAACTCGCTAATTTTCATACGTAGCCAAAAATTAGTAAAAATCGTCTGCTGTAAACTACAATCGGCTGTCTGTTAGTCACTTCATTTTCACACGGGAAGGCCTTGCTTTCGGCTTGATCGTTCTTCTGGCGATGACACGCAACGCAAATATAGATAAAGAGCGCAAGAGGAAAAAATGGAATCGTGTGTGATTGGTGTGTGGCGTGTATTATTTTCATTTCTATTTTTCAACATTATGCATTATGTGCGCGCCGACAACAGAATCCACCACAATCACTGCTTCTCCGTTTTTCGTCAATTTTTCAGTTTTATTACGTGCGCACAATTTGAAATGTATGTATAATAATGTCTGGATATGATAAGATGATTATGAATGATGATGATGGCTTTATTGTTATGACACAAATATAAGCGCATAAATGGTACAATCAATAAAAATGGCAACACATAGAATTTTCAACACTCGCTTAAAGCCATTCGAATGAAAATCTATATCATATGAGATTTCGACGCATAGTTTTTGGCTACTGAGTGCCTCTTGAATTGCGGAGAAATAGAATTGTTTGAAAAGAAGCTTGAATTGAACTGTTTGGCCGAGGATGGATGAAAAAAAGCTCATAAACAGGGAAGAAAGAGTCAGGAAAAAGCCGAACAGAATTTGGTCATGCATCGTTTGGAGGGGTGACAATTCAGTGAATAATGGAAACAAATACATTGTAAGAAAGTGTGTCTTTTTTTGTACAGCAGGTACGACAGCGGAAAGGGTGTCTTTTTTGCATAAAATAGCGTGAAGAGAAGCCAGAAAAAAGGAATTCAATTGTCCTTGGGAGCAGCGTTGATGAAATTAAGCATTTTAATGGTTTGGAAAAGTAACTTCATTTTCAAGCTAACGGCTACATGGGGGGTCGTCATTCTCCAGGTAATTTTCTTATTTCGAAAAATATTATGCAATTCATTCCCTTTATTCAAAAATTTATTTTACTTGATTATATAACTACATTACGAAGTATCATTTGCGCAAAGGCGACTGCCATTCATTTCAACAAACTTAGAATGGCACATTTCCGCATCGTTATTCAGAAAGGAATCTTTCATCTTCAAAGAGAATTCAAGTTTAAGCGAAAGAGAATTCAAATTGCCGTGCGTTTCGCATCGATGCCCTTTTTAGGTATCCAGTTTGTAAAGTTTCGGAGAAAATTCTAAATTTAGCCACCCTTTTTTTTATTTTATCTACGAATGATTTTTACGAAGGTAATTACAATCTCTGAATCGAAAATAGACTTGTACCATTCGTTAACCACTTTGCCTGTAATAAGTTATTCCGCATTTCGCGCGTTCGCAGAAGTGAAGGAAAAATACGAAGCCAAAACAAAAGATAGAATTGAAAGTTTATTGGAAGTGTTTTGAAAATGTAATATCGCAGATGCTAGCCAAAACCAACAAAGGACGTACAATTTGATGGCACTATTTGCCAGTGTCAACCAATTGGACACGAAAGAACGACAACATCATGATTTGCTTATTATTTAAATCTTTCGTTATAATTTGGCTAGGCATGTTCGCTTTTGCTCTTCGCGTAATTGAAACTTTTCGATTCTAACTATTAGTCGAATTCAAATGATGAGAATAAAAAGAATAACAAGTTTTAGGCGACAAACTTAATGAGGATGGACTATTAAAATGGAATTTCTTTTTTCTTTATAATCATTTTAATTGGCTTTCAAATCGCGGTTTGGCGAAAAATAAATAAAAAAGGGAAATTGAGAGCGCAAGAGGGACACAGAAAGAAATACACACATATAGATAAACGCCGAGTTGTTTATTTCGCTCCGATGCAGCAAGTTTTTATGTGTGGTTATTTTGCGACCTTCAGCATTTTAATGTTTTTATGTCTACAATGACTTATTTTTTCCTTTAAGTTCGATCCACTTACAATGCTTTGCTTTCATAGTGAATTAGAAATGCCGGCGACACAGACGTTTGTTATTGCCACAAAGTTTCATTTTATTACTTAACAAAATTCAGGCGACTTGGAAAGAGCAAGAGAAATGAAGACACACGGGGGAGAGGGCAGTGAAAAGCCACATCCTGCCTTCCGGATCTTGTGCTCAGTGCTACGCAGTGATACATTATTGTTTCGCATCCAAAAATGTCATTCCTCTTTGATGAACAGTTTTTCGTATGTCAATGTACTACGTCTTTATCGGCATTCATTTTGTATTTGGTTTTTTCAATTTCAAAACTGACGCCATTCAGAAAACTTTTCAGTGACATGAGTCTCTTCCTGTCTCATTTTATTATTTTGGTTTTTGGCTTTTTTTTATTCGCATTTTATTTGTTGCTTTTTTTTTTATTTTTTCATCGGTTCTGATTCCTTATTGGATGTTGTGGAAATCTTTTTTCCAACAATTACATTCATTTTGAGTTTGCAATGTTGCCTTTCCATTGCCAGCGGCTATACAAAGTGCCCTTTTCAACTTTGTTGGTTTTTATATTTCAATTTTGACTACTACGAAGAGAAAAAACGGCTGAAGTACATTGAAAAATTCCGAAAAACTCTTTATGGAAATGGCAGGAAAAATGCTCGAGTTGGAGGTGTTGAAAACAATCTATTTACATGGAGAACTCTTGGGGAATGAATTGTGCTCTTCCATGAAAAATACATCGCATTGAAGAAGTTGTATACATGCTTGCGGTGAAATTTCAAGAGAGCTCCGAGTGGAATTCGACGAATTCGAAGCGGACTACAATCATATGATCGGCCCAGCAATTCAGGGATGTCGTGCATGTGTAATTCATACTATTGAAACCGACAATAATAAATAAAATATCATTCATTGAAACGCTTTTGGAATTGGGCATCAAAGTGTAAAGTTTATGCGTTCGCACACCTTCGTATCGCCTTGAGCTGAAGTAATATTGACAAAAATGACGTGACTTTCTTATTTAATTTCAAACATAGCGTCAAGAATTATTTATGTTATCGTCAATGGCTATGACAGTTTTATGCAGATGCTCCTGTGTTCCGACATCAATTAGAAATTCCAATGTTGTTATCAAAATAGAGAGGTTTTCGCATCAGGTTGATGCATATCGTCAGAAATCGTTTAATAATATAAATATTGGCACCCAATATGATTGGTCATATAGTCCTGTAAATTGAGCCTCTGGTGGCATAAATAGTTTCGGTCGATTCCAATAGTTTTCATAACGGAAGTGTTGTTGAAAGACACGCTTCAATAGACCAACTTTATCAAACTAAATATCAAATATTCATTGACACGGACCGAACATCAGCCAATCATAAAATATTGATAGTTTGAACTAGTGTGCATGTGTGTATGTCGATACGTTACTATTACACAGACAGAAGGTCTTTTGTAAATATTTAATCGCTTAATCAAACTAAACAGAGTATTCTAATTTGATTGATACATTATAATATTGATGCCCGTGAAGCAGTAAATGGAAGCAATCATTTTTATCAAATTTATTTCCATCAATTAAGTACACTGAATTGAAGTTGTTTTGACGTAATAATAATTACTATTTATCGATATAAATTTGTTGTGCATGTTAATTTCCAGGCCTGTTCTTGTAAGACAGGCGGAGTTGAGTGAGGCATTTATGTGTTAATACTACCCAAGATTTTATTTCGAAGGCGACATCATATTTCAATGATGCCAGATAATAATTATAATTGTCCTAGTGTAACCCTTATTCATACACATGGTCATTATTTTAATTCCGCCTAATAAGCATAAACTTTTGTTATTGCCATTAATTAGGTTAACTTATCGCACTTTGAGGATAATCGAATCTGTCGGAAATCTATTTAATTGACGCAAATCAAGTATTAATTCGGTTTGCGTAAGATTGATGAAGCAACAATTTGAACTTCAATTCGATTTGATTTGATTTTAAGCATTTCATTTACTTTGCATTTTGATTGTGGAATTAGAGGTTTTGGTATGAAAATCTCAACATGAATGAAAAGATCACAACAACAATAGAAAAAAACAAGATCTGGAAATATAAAAATACTTTCAGACAGACATATTTTCACATTTCAACAATATCAGCTCTTCAACAGCAAACATTCACGAAAATACCAGATGCAGAATGCTGCCGCAACCGGCAATAAATAAAAAGTCTGCATCGGCAATTGGAATTGTGATAAAATAGCATTGGACGTGTACAAATGCAGACAAGAATGAATATGAGGACATTCCAACACGGTTCACAGTAGTTTGAATGGAAAATGGAAAATTGATCGGCCATTTGGTCACACAAGATAGTGTCCGATTGATGATATAATCTCGAATTGCCATTGCAAATAGAATTCAACCTTTTCAATGGTTGAACTTTATGTGTCCTATGCTATTGATTCCATCGGAAATGCATGTTTACGAACACACACACTTTCACGTCATGCCTATCACGATAATGAGCTCATTTTAATGTGGCTCAATCGGAAAGCATGCTTCACGGGTGAAACTCGTACTCGGGTATCCGTATAAATATTCATTTCGCCAGTTTTAGATAAGGTATATGGCATTACGAAATTTTGTTTGCTTCGAGCGATTTGATAATATTGACAACGGGCGTAATTTTATTACAACAGAACACTAATTAAAATTTCGCTAGCCCTGCGGCATTAAGATTGCAGTGCGGGATGATGAATGTTACATCTCTGGCAAAATGTTGACGGCTGAATGTAGCATACTTTCATGATTTTTAGACTACTGACTTAATGTAATTGCTCGTGACTTGCAACGCAAACATATATGATGCATTAACATCATCAGCAGCATCAACCACTGCACTTAGTCCAAACATTAACTGTGTCATATAGTTTATTTTTACAGCGAATATAAATTTTTCTTTCAACCATGAAGTACATGTCATAAAATAGGAAACCGTGGAAAATTGTACCTTTCAGGGTGTACCATGTTTGTGGGCTTTTAACGTAGCGATATATGATTTACCTAGTAAAATTTGGAAAATGCGATATTATTCGTGAATGAAGTCTTATCTGATTATTCATTTACACGGATTCCCTTTTTGGATTTGGCAAGGAGGAATCCATTTCGCGGGGGATGAATTGACAAAGATGCTATTTTAAAACGTACTCAGCCCATTCGGCAGTAATTCACTTCAGTGCGTATTCATTTTTAATGTGCGTGTCCTGGTTCTGGCACTTTCAATTTTTTTTTCTTTGGTTTAATGTGCCACTTTCTAAAAGGCATAATAGAATTGATACATCTCAACGCATAAAAAAGAAAGCATTCATGTATTATGGGGCATTTTATATACTCACAAAATGCGGAAACATGGGTGCTCCGAATGTTTTGTATTCAAGCATCTATGAAATTCATCGATTCCCTGCAAATAATTTGTAATATAATAGCCAAATTTTCAATATTACTACCTTGCTGTGTGTGTATTTATACAGAGCATTGCGAAAATATTTCGGGTGAGATGAGAGTCAGGCGTTGCCATGCTCCGATTCGACTCTAAGCGTGTTTTATATACGCATGTCACACATGACTCAAGCTTTAATTCCGAAGGGCAGTTACTGCTCATGCGAAAAAATGAATTGGAGTCCGTACATGCGCTGCCATCTGGCAATATTTTGGCTCATTATCATAATAAACAAAAGACAGAATGATAAAAAATTCCAAAATTTTGCATAGAAACGAGCGTATTATGCCAGGGAGCGGCACTTTTGCATCTGTGGTGCTGTGGTTTTTTGTTTGCATCGATGTGCGTGTGCCGCTCCTAGATCGCAATATCATATTGCTTTTGACAACATATTATGTCAAATGGATTTTCATGTATCCATTTTATGCACACAACAGCTAAATATTAATAAATTTTATGAAAATATAGTCTTGCGTTCACCAAAATAGAAAAGTACCACTGAAAATTGCCGCTAAAAAGGTTCCCTCCAAGTATCATTTTATTGCCTTTTTCTCCAAATCAAAAATATGAAAATTGAAAGACGAATCTTGAAAAGATTTTCCGTGCACACGCGAGTGCATCGTAAAAAGTTTAACAACAAACTGGTTTCTTCTCTCTCTATTTCTTGATTCATTTCGTCCTGATTACGATGAGCAACAGCAGACGCTCTCAGAAATTGTTGCAGAAATTCAATGTTAGAATGGCTTGATGTATTCAACGGGACAGCTAGAGATAAGATCAGCAAACGAAATGGTGAACATTTGTAGCTCATAGGGAAGTAGAAATTCAAGAAGAAGGACAACAACAACAAAAAGAGGAGAAGAAAAGAAGAATTTGCATTTCAAATGAAAGGTCCAGCAACAAAGCATAATTCACAACAATTGCGTTTGCAAACTTGTAGTTTGGGTTGTGTAGTAAAAAAGGTATAAGTACCAAAACATTCATATCTTTTTGTTGCTTATACACATCTTCGTTTCGCAAAACGTTTGCAGGATTGTGTAATTATTGTTATCATTGGCAAGACAAAAGAGCGACTGTCTCAAAAAGCGTTTTCCTTACAGCACAGTTCCGCTGTCCATATTTTTTTATCTGCGCCTGTCTCATGTAATAAGTCAACGAAAACTCCAATTTTATGTTCGAAATCTAAATTATTTTGAATGTATTCGTCGTTACATAAAAATGGAATTACGGAGGCTAAAATTGTTTATGCCTAGAATGAGATTCTTTTATGTTTGATTTTTATTGGCGCATTAAAAATGGGAAATCGTAAAAAATCAGTGAAATTTCGCTATGTTAGCATACAAATAAGTGAACGCCTCCCAAATTAAGCATTGAAAAGATCAATCTGAACAATCTAAGACCTCAGGATCTTCAACGGCAATCTAAAGCTCCATGAGCCTATATAATGAGCTTCGTCATTTTCATTTGTTCGGCATCAATTTGTTCTTAAGTAGCTTTTTAATGTTTGCTCAATTACTTCAATTTAAAGAACATTTTTTCTCGTAAACTAGACGATGTTTCATTGTTCACTGTGGTCACGTTGCTATCTATTTATATTCCTCCATTCATTCATATTATTACCTCTCTAAGAAAACAATAACTTATTTATATAGAGCGTCGGAAAAGGGCGAAAAACATGTATTGGCAGGTACGGAAAACCTGCACATCGCATTCGAATTTCGTCAAAATCATGACGATGATTCATTCGATGGGCGTGTGCGCGAACATTTTCGTTTAATTTCTGATTGTTTTTCTAGTATTGTTAAAGCAAATATTCAAGTCGCTTGGTTTCATAACGCCTGCCTTTTGTGTTTCTTTTTGTGGCTAAAATAATTCGAAAAGGTAAATACAAGCGAAAATTGTGTTTCATTCTTGTAAAACTTAAGAATGAAAGAGAAATATTGTAATTGTTTGGAATCCAAGGTTAATGTAAGGCTCTTAGTTCTCTCACAAAAAAAGCTATTGAAACAAGCAGCTACTTTGACGGAGTCCCTTTTATTCTATTCGGTGTGCCAATCTTATTCAAATTGTGTATCGTAAATGAAAGTGCTTGACAAGTAAAGAAAAGACCAATTCGTGCAAAACCATGGCTAATATTAATGTTACCTCCGCTAATTAATTCGAAATTCACATTAAGTTTCTTTAATGTGTACGAGCAGCAGTGGTGGAAGGACAACAGGTAACCGGATGATGATTGTTCTTTGCTATAGAGTTTTTTCTTCTTAAACAAAACGCAACCCGTATCGAGCGCTAGAACATTCGATGAAACAGATTTTAATCAAATATGAGGAGCTAGAGATAGTGTTGCGTAATTCAACTGCGTCGCATCCATTTGTGGACTTGTTAATTCAATGGATGTACATTTCATTAAAGCACTTCCATAAATTCCGCTCAAAAAACATTATCGCAGCTAATAAACGGCGAAATAAATTAAATAACACTGATTGAGCGAGCTTGTGAATGAAAAGATCTTTCCTCGAGGTTAAAAGTTAAGTGTCTCAGCTGGTGATTTGTTTTATATGCAAAAATTAATTTGAAATTACAACCAGTCTTGCAAAAGTGTGTGCTTTGCAGATGCATATGCGACGATTTGGCATATGCAAAGTAATGTACAAAGCGCTAGAGCAGCCTGTATGAATGATAAATCTACTGCGCCACTCTCGCTGATTCAAGAGCTCTACACACATAGCAATCGTCAAATGCTGCATGTGGTTTTCAATGTGCTTGCACATTTTTTAACACTGAATTGGCAATATACGTTTCAATGAATTTAAAATGACAAATGACTGTTACATTGTTAAATATGATTTCGTTGAATTACTAATGTACCAATTATCTATTGCTTGCGGTAATAACCAAATTACTTATTTTCAAATATTTTGATAAATTTAGCAGGAAACATATTTAACTCACTAGCGCTACTCAATTGGGACTTTTTTCATCGTTTATTCGAACTCAAACTATATGCGCTGCCACCGCACATAATTTAATGACTTGCCATTAAAACTAATGTATGCAGCACACTTCTGTCAAGTGAAAACGAGTGGCAGAGAAAACGGGGGAGAAAGAGAAAGATAAAAGCCAAAGCAAGAGAAAGAAAAAGATAGAGGGAGAGAAATGAAAGCGATAAAATAGCATGGTGTTTTTTTTTTCAACGGGTTGAAATTTAATTCGATTCTCGCTTAATTCTCAGCACACTTTGTGTGAAAGAACAAACTATTTCCTTAAGACAGTAACTCAGTAATAATAACCATCGAGAAATAATGGCATGAAAAAGGGAAATCGAAGAGGATATATCCCAGTTATAAATTAGCTAAATGAAAAATGCAGACAGCTATAAAATACCAGCGAAAACGAGGAACATAGAAAATGAAAGTGATTGCGTTTGTTGCCGCTCAGTGTAGTATGTGGTGTGTCTTGATGCAAAACTGCATGTAGTTATAATGCATTATGCAAATGGTTGTGTCTGGATAAAAGCCGTTATTCTTTCTCGAAGATATATTTTCGAATGGCTAGAGCGTTTGTTTTCCAAACGAGCGCCGTTCATTGGCTGTGCCAAGGTAGCTGTGCATGGACTAAATATGTCAAAGAAATGTTGACGTTTTTTTTTACGAACGCTCTTTTTAATTGCATGTGATTTGGCAATGCTAAATCGAAAACTCAAATTGCATAATAAATTCTGTTCTGCAAAATGTATACATTTTATTTTCATCATTAAACTAGATTGCATAGCGGCGCTTCACTCGAACGCCATATTGCAAGTTGAAAATAGGATTTGAAATAGATCGATTGCTGTTTCCGTTTTACATTTTAAACCGGAACAAAAAAGAATGTGATTGGCGTAAAGAATTTCGATTGAATAATGATGAAATCCATCATAGCGTAAACGATGGACAACTTCATCAATTTCCTTTGATTATCTTCGAATTCTTTCAAATCGTATTAACCTTTTTTATCACCGTTAGAAGGTAAGTTTGATTGAAAAAATTTATTTTTCGAAAAAAAAGACCCGCCGAAAATTTGAATAAAACATAAAACGTTTAAAAAACAATCGTATTTTTTTCCAAAAGTCACCTCCGGCTATATGCTTATGATTGCACTCCATACATGACACTTCTACGTGATATACATGATGAACACCATGTTTTTTATTCTGGATATGCATTCATAGTTTCAAATAGATTTCAACTTATCGTGTCACCCTTAGCTTCTGTTTTTCAATCGGTGAAGAGACAGCTTTACAGGATTTTATTTATAAACTGTGCCTCAGACTTTGTTGTCTATTTTAACATTGGCTATCGTTCGATGCTCCGTTCTGTGTGCTATTCTGGCTGGGTATATTTTCCGTGAAAAATACACTCGACAGAGCCGACGAATTTGAAACGACATGAGCGCATTTCCGTTTCACTGGTCAATTTCGACATATACTGGGAGCTTTGGTGCTGGCGCTGCTATTGTTGTTGCTCACTGGTTTGCGATTGCTTCGCCGCTATTCCACATATCCCAACACAAACAATATCGAAAGCGAACTTCCAAATATTGGAAGAATACAAATATTGAAACAACAATGGACGCGAATAATTTAAAACGACCCACATTTTTTGGCTCATGAGTTCTAAATTTAACCTAGGCCTGTATAGGTAACAGTCGGTTCGTTTCGCATACGTGTGCGCATATGAATGCGTATTTATCTTTGTTATCGTAACGTTTTTTTTTTTTTCATTTTCGGATTTCCTCTCCATAGGAATAAATGCTGAAAGCATCGGCATCATAGTGAAAGCGACAGAGAGATTCTCAACTATCAATAAACGTGTATTTATATGCATAGTATGAGTGTATATCACAATACACATACGAACATCATTTTGATTTCCGTTCATTCGCAAACCTATTCTCAGTTTTATTGATGTTTATTCTCGTAATAAAATTCATCAGTTCGGTATTAAATGCGATCTTTTCGGAGTTTGCCTGAATTCAATCTGTACCTGATTTACATATTGTTGCTTCGATTCGACCTTCCGCTCCCTCGCTCCCTGTGTTGAGGTTCGCTTTGAATCTTCGACTACATTCAATATCGATGAATGCTTTGTTGCGAAAATAAATAGCAAGTGTACAATGAAAATACGATGCCGCCTGACAACTTACTGATTTTATTGAATTGGATTGAACAGGCATTTTGCCCTCATCATTGACTGAAATGCGTGCATTGGAATATGTGGGTGGAAAATATAAATCAGTTGAAATCAAAAACCAGTCAATTCGATAATTTGGAATCATTCATTTCAATCGGTAGCTCGATCGAAATTGATTTTGAAAAGGTGCATGCATTAACAAAAGTGTCATCGTTTCTCTGCTTTCATTCCATTTTTCCCGTTGATTTTATACGGTTCGCGGCAATATTTAAATCACATACATCTATCCAAATATTTGGGGGACACACACAATTTCAGGTAATCAGGCCATGTGAACATTTAATTTTCGATTCAAGTGCTGCACACTCACACATGCGCACATTAAATATTCATTTGAATTGCAACTAATGAAGTTCGCTCAGATCACTTGCAAAACTTTGAAATGAGCCAAATTAAGGATGTATTTTGTTTCATGCAATGTATTTATTTCTGTATTGTTTGTATTTTCGATAGAGAAATTATAATTTACCCTTCTTGCATAATATGAAATGATCACTTTCTACATCACATTTGTGGCATTTTGAACAATGAAGACAGACCCAAATTATATACATTTAACAGCGATGAGAATGAAAATGTAAAGGGTGATTTTTTAAGTGGTTTCTTTTTGAAAATCGAAAAAAACGCAAAAAATTTCGAAAAGTGAATCAAATCTTTATTGAAATCGATAAATTGGTTCTTGCCATTTACTTTTTGAAAATAATTTCATGCCCCACAAAAAATAATCCAGGGGCGTTAAATCGCACGATCTGGCCGGCCAATGAACGGGGCCGAAACGAGAGATGAACTGTTCGCCGAACTTACGGTGCAGTTCGTCCATGGATGGACCCGCTGTGTGGCTGGAGGCGCAAGCGTTGCTCGTTTGTAAGTCTTTCCATCTTGAAATTGCAAAGCATACTGAGCATTTTTGACTGTGACAGACGTCAGTTGGAATTTGACATCTGTCAAAAAATTAAACGTCAAAAAGAAACCAGCTAAAAAATCACCCTTTATTTCTCATATTTGTCACTTTTCCCGAATGGAAAATTAATTATAATATCTTGGACAAAAATCCCATTCAAGATTTTCGATCGATGTTAATACGGGTAATTAAAAATCATGCTATTGATGTTGCCCATCATGCTGCTTGAGATATTTATAATTGGGAACAGCTATTGACTTTTTTTTAAAATGAACTCAAAACTTTTCTCTCATTGCAGTCGCCGAGATTTGTGCAATTCGAAAAATATGATTGTTATTGTTACAAATTTTGCAAGAGATAATGCATCAGGATAAACGAGCTAACTAGAGAAACTTTTCGAAATGATTTGCCACTTAAATAACTTCCAATGGGATTCTTCCCCTCTCTCTTTCTGTTTTCCACTCTCATGTCGCCTCTTTTTCTCCCTCTATCTCGCTCTTTGACCCCATCTTTCTCTCGCTCTCTCTCTCTCTCATTCTAGCCCAAATCAAATGAAAAATGAACAAGTACACCCATTAACGAGTTTCCTCCTACAAATACATTCGGTGTATTCCTTTATCTCATGTCGCAAAAGCTTTTCCTTGCATTCTCGTTTATTTATTGAAGACAAGTGCATGTAACAAGTGCCATATTTTCAAATGAAATATTAATGTGATGCGACAAAGTTTCTCAAGTGCTGCTAGAACAAAAATAGTTGTGTAATCAACATGAACATGTTAAATAAGCGTGGTGAAAATGAGAACGCAACCATTAGCTGTATAAATATAATTAACGGAAAATGTGGAATATATAGAAAAGTTGTTACTATAGTCAATTAAAACGGGCCACATTTGATTTGATGTGACAGGAAACATAAATCTGTCATATTTTTGCTGCGAATAAATCGAACTGCTGAAGTGTTAAAGTTTCCGAGTCAGCAATAAGTGTCTGAATAATATCTTGAGCGTTAATTAATCGGACGAATGTATGCGAATCGAGCGGTGAAACAGTAAGAATCATTGCAATGTTTGGACAAAAGGTATTTAGACAAAGATAAGATTTAACAAAGAGCATTCACAAAAACAAAAAACTGACAGCTTTATGATAGACAATTATTCGTTCTTTAATGGTCTCGTAAAAACCAATTTATTCGAACTCAAAAAATGGCATCGGAATCACTATGAATAATTAAATACAAACTTTATTCTTTATCCAGAAAAAATCATTCAAAATTATGGAATTTTTATTTCACATTCGATATGCTGAACATGTCCGTCAAAATTGATCGTATCAACTGAGAAAAAAACTTGTCCTCTTCTGCATCCATTCCCACTGCATTTCGTCGAATTTCAAAACTGGTAAACAAAACTCTGACTGTAAAATTTCCCATTGCTGTTTGAACAGTTTAATTTGCGGAAACTTTATGTGCCTTTATTTTTTCCTGGCATCGAACTTCTCGCTTCTTAAACATGGCATATACGCAAATTTTCTAATTAAAAATTATCAACATTACTGCACGCAACTGTATGATTGTGTTTATTTTATCTGTAATTTCATAGGAATAATTTATGGCACCATTTTTCTCTTACGAACTGCTCAATCCATTGGAATGCTGCAATTTTGTGCAAAAGTTTTGAACTGTGTTCCAATTTGCTGAATCCAAATCAGGTGTATGCAACTCAACAAAATTTGAACAGTTCAGAATTCCATAAGGCACATCTAAAGCTAGATGTACTATCGAGAGCTAATTTTGCTTCTAGTTAAATTATTATATTCCACCTTGTTTCGTGAACTAACTGATTCGAACTGAGGTGTAAATCTGCTTTGAACACATCAGATAACCTAAAAAGAGTAGAACAGCGGAACTTAGCGGTTGCTTTGAATTAATGTAGCTTTGAACGCAATCTCAAATATGTGATAGCACCTAATTTATTTTTGGCGTACAAATCCGAAACATTGTTGTAATTGATGGGCTATTGTCCGTAGACAGAACGAACGATGTGCCAATTTCCGCATTATATCGACTGAATCAGTTTTAGATTGAAGAAAATTTCACACGTAAAAGAAAAACTAGAAAATTATCGATGTCATTCTGCGAGTGCAACATGAGTCCATTATTTGTGTGTGTGTTTCATTTTCCAGCAATTTCGTTCGAGTGCTTGACCGATTGTAGCACAGGATTTAGCTAATATTGTTTTGAATTTCATCATTTGTCGCTTCTGTTCTTATCATGTTGAATCAGACGAGTGCCCGTCCAATTTGTTCTTATCTTCGTTGTGAATCAACCATTTTTGGCCGTTTAATTTAAAACGTGAATGGAATGAATGCGGAATTAAATGGATTTTGAGTTGAGAAACGGAATTAAAATGCTATAAAAAAGAGCATTCTCAAAAAAAAAACCTTTTATGGTAGAAAAAATGTGATTAGAATTTTAATTCAATTCATCAAAAAGAGAAATCCAGATCAGCACTTAATCCCTCCACCAAAAAACTGCTTTTAAATGAGCAGCGTTAGCTTTTTTGCTTTCAAACATGAATTTTCACCCCTTGAAAGAATTCATCCCGAAAATGGTGCACTAATTAAGTAATTTTAATTATGCAGCAATCTGTAGGAATGTGTCATGTGAGCATAGGTATTCAAAATGGTTCCCAAGTTATCTAGCGCCAGTGTTGACTGCTCAATGTACGAGTATAATTTCTCTATAGCCTTTTATTGTGCAATACTATTCATCGCTGTGATGCTAATGACAGGAGGACACAGACACAAAAACGAACAGATGCAATGGAGATGAAGAGATGGAGAGACGGCGATGACTATAACTAATTTGAATGGGCTTTGAATGAAACAAAAAGCTGGCTTTATGAAGGCCAAAATCAAAAAAAGTCTGAAAGAGTATGCTTAATTGAGTTTCTTTCCGACAAACTGCCAAGTAATAAATACCATTATCCACAGTATCTGTTCGTGCATCAGTATACGCCATGAAAATTTCATTGACACCGTCGCATAAGATCCACTAACACCGCCTGCCACCAGCGTTCATTCAAGAATCCAGCACACAGAAAAGGAGAAAAGGAAAGACCATCACGATATGACGGACATTGGGACAATATTGCGAAGGTACAACCAAGCTATAATATGCACACACACAAAATGTGAAGAAGTAAAAAAAAACGTTCCACGGATCCCTCTTTTTCATGTCGTTCTCTTCTATGTCATTGTTCGTTTCTTTTCTTTTTCATAATTGTCGCCTATTTGCAACTTTTATGATAACAGATCCGCTTTGTCGTTTTGAGAACATGCAACGCTTTGCTCTAACACGCCAAGGTAAAAACAGACACAGAAGGAACGAACCAGGATGAGTGGTATGCTCACATTTTGTTCGAATTCACATCGTTTAGTGTCTCATTTTCATCTTTTTTTTTTCGAAATCTCGCATTTTGATGAGTATGGGTGTGTAAACATACAAGCTTAGCTTTCTTTTCTCCCTTCAACTTTAATGCATGGCTTGTGGTTAATTTACTTAGCTTTGTACTGGGTACTGTTCGAAAAGATTTTCTTCTACTGTTTGGTCGTCATATTTTTCGTCTCGCATCACACGACCATTTTTTTTTTTGGCCGTTTATACGGTTGAACACATTCATGTTGGCCATTTGTCATGCTTTTATGTGTTCCTTTTATACGTGAACGCTTGTATTGGCCTCCTTTATCCAGGAATTGTACATCGTTTTACACAGTCATGGTGATTTTACTGATCAGTGAATGAATTGTGGGTTTCGGCCTAAGCGAAATAGATACATCGATCTTCTCGATTAAACACAAGTGAACAATTTCCAAGCCCATAATAATTCGAAAGTTTTCAATCACAATTGAAATTATTCGACGATATAGTATCCGTTATTACGTTGGTGAAACGAGAAAAAAAAAACAACAATTTTTGAATGCTTCCGCATCCAACACCATCACTTTCGATGATAATGAGGAAAACATGCGTGAGTCAAGAATATATTGCATCTTGTCACTACTTTCTCTTTGTCTTTCTCTTTTTCGCCTTTATTCCCACTCTTTGCCGTGTTTCAGTTGCACAATTGAAATTTGTAGGACAGGAGCAGGTAAAATGTTTGTCTTTATTTGGCGAGAGAAATGTAAACTTTTCAAAATTGCTGTAGCAGAAAATGAGAAAACACGAAAAATATGCGAATTTTTGGTCCGTTGTTGTTGCTTCTGTGTTGTTTTTGTGTGTTTGTGTCAAAATCTTTTCCTTTTATGGGTGATTCAGCATGATGGCATTGTAGTAGTTTATTTGGTGCACGGTTTTCATATCCAAGAGCCGTACATTTTTTTTTCTGCCGACTGAAAACGCGTCTGTAGTTGCCATTATCTGGAAAATGAATGTAGCTCGGACATTGGTACGAATATCTGTGGCACAGCGACAGCCAAAGCGAGAAAAGGAACTGAATTCAACAAGATGAAATTTAATTTTCTAATTTCCGCTTTCGATTCAGTTTATTTTCTTTCTCTCTTTCATTCTGTTCCTCTATCTTCAGCAGAAAGGTTTGTCTACTTTTTTACTTCGGTTTTTTTTTAATGTTTTTCACATCATCCGAATGTTCATTGTTCGTCTTCGCCATGCTACAAGTGTTAGACTCACACAGCATATGGCCTTATGTTCATTTGTCGCAACGGTTTGCTGAGCACGGTGTCTTTTGCACAATACTTTTGCACTTTTCCCATTCACGGAACCCGACTAAATTTTGATAACTTCGGTTTGCACTCATTTCCATGCATCGTACCGTCGACACGTCGTTGAAATGCAAAAATAAAAATGAATTGTGAAAATTCGATATGACGGATTCAGTGAACAAACATGAGCAAAATGAAAACAGATTTGTCTCAACAGTCGCATGAAGTTATTTGAGATTATTGATTAATTTATTCATGCTTTTTTCGTTTCGGAATTCATTCGTCGCTGCCATTGTCTCAGGAATTGTTCATGAATATATCGAGAACTTTGATTTACTGTGAAAATAATGAGTTTGACTTGATATTTGATGGAATCGCTAGCAAAGTCAACGTGTTTAAATGAAACTCGAAAGTGCATGAAAGGCGCGAAATTGTTTATAAATAAAACACATCATTAATTTACATATGTAAAATTTGGATTTCATTGTAACACTAAAAAAACAAATAAAATGACATAATGCTTACATTTTTGAGCTCAACTGGCGAACTGTTTCACTTTGAATTCATGCACAAAATCTTGTTGTAATAAATCATACGACTTTTCGTAATTTATTATGATTACCGAAATTTATTTCACAAGTAAATTTAGATTTTAAATAATTCATCAATTTATTCAATATTTCAAGAATTGTTTACGCAAGATTTCTTTTCCCAAGATTTTCTCACTTGATCTGATTTATGTTCTGCGAATTTAAAACTTTAGCACAATTATGAGTTTCTCAAATTTAGCTGATTTATCATTTTTCATCAATCAATTGTCCGAGCTATCAACGAAATCGTAACTCGGCCAAAGTCCGCCTGTAATGAACATAGCCATTCGAAAAATGGCTTAACCGTTAAAAACAACACGAGGTTCAAGCATTTTGTCTCGTTGAAATTTCCATGTAAATATGGTCAATATTTGGATAAAAACCGTTTGAAGCACGGTGTGTTGGTGCCAAACAACACATCTTATCTGGGCGGCGTATTCAGCCCCACTGATTATGTCGCTGCGAACCTCCTGCTTTCATTCGATTTATCATGTGAACCGTGTGTATTCCGTAGACAAACTGACGGCAAGCATGCACAACACTGCTAGCAATACCATACACACACACAAGACAAGGATATGCTGAATGTGCACCGTGCCGAAAACAGCTTACACGGTATTTGTACTCCAGCAGGGCAAGCAAGCAGGCGGGCGAACAACATCTGCTATGACTGAACGAGCCGATGTCGCTGTCTTTGTTTCTGTTATCAGGCCAAACTAGAAACGATTCGAAGTCCCGCGTTATCACGCACAGTTTGAATACAGTTGGGGTATCACACAAAACATGGGTTTTTCTGCGAAGTGGCAAAAATATGTCAAAGCACTTTATATAAACTAATCGTTGTAAAAGCGTTATTCAGCACTGGAAGGCATAGATTGAATTTGAAGGAGAATGAATTCAGTTTGGACATGCGCAGTTGATCATAGTGGAGAAGCAATATTTCGAACGAAAGATTATGAAATAAAATAATTCACTGAAAATTCGATCAAGTGGGTGTACCGCCGCTAAAACCGATTTATTTATAACCTTATTTATTTCTTCACCAATCCATCATATTATTATTTCAAACGAAAAATGTTTTCTAATGAAATGTTTTTATTTTCGATCTTAAGATATTTCAATCTATTCATTCAATTTCGTAAATTGAATAAAACATTTCAATTCGTTTATGGAAGAATACGAGTTTTTCAAGCTAAAAACAAAAAGACACGCTTCAGTTCTCCTTAACTTATTATATCGAATATAAGAACATTACAAAATTTTCCTTTTTTCACAAAACTCATGCTTTTTCAGAGTAATTAGTTCTTAAATCTAAGTTGAGTGAGCATTTTATTGTTGTCTATTTATTTCGAATCTCATTTCTCATTTATTGTGTGAGTACATTAAGAATTGCATTTAATTTTTTGGTTGAATTAGCATTTGATGCGAAATGTCCTTATCAATCAATTTGTCAGAGTAATTTTGTTTGTGTTTCGCTTCTAGGATGATGCGTAGAAGTATTTTTGTGCGGTTGGTATTTGTTGGTACCCGTATTTTGCCGCAGACATTGTTGGCTGATAAACATGCGATGCATATTGTATGCCACCGTTCGTACTGGATGCTTGAGCTGATATGGCTTGACTAGCACTCTGTTGGATTTGCGAATTGTAAGGTGTCGATGATGTCGCACTTACTGGAGCATATGCAAATCTTTGGTAAGTTGGGGCTGCTTGGCTGTAGTAGCCTGTTGGTTGGGCTAAAGTATACTACAACAATAACAAAATGTGAGCGAGGAAGCAATGAAATGGATACACTAATGATCTTACTTTGACTGGAGCGACTCCAGTGGGTTGAATATATGCGTTGGCGTATGATGAAGCAGCAGTGGCTGCAGTTGGTGGCAGGATCGGACGATAATTGGCCTGTGTGTAAGTTGGAACAGGCACCAATTTTTGGGCTGTTGCATAGTTTATTCCAGTATTTGAATATGAAACTATAGATTTTGAATGAATCATATTTTAAGAAATGAATTGAATATCGAGAATATTTGAGTCATGATTGTTCACAGGCATACAATTGATGTAATTGATTCTTGAAAATTAAACCGAATGAATTGAATAAAATCATTTAAATTCAATTGAATCAATTGGCTGAAAATGCCCGTTTGATCAAACGAGAAGATCATTCGTAGCGAAAATAAATAAATACGTTCAGTAGATCTTACGGAATGCGGGTTGTTGCTGATAAGTTTGGCTGGCCGGCGCTGCGGAGTAGTAAGCTGCTGCTGTTGGAGTAACAGCAGTCGTTCCAATCTTGGGTACACTGGGCAAAATTGGTGCGGCCGTCGAATAAGTCGGGTATGGTTGCACTGTGGCCGCTGCACCAACAGGTACAGCATAGTTGAGCTGTTGCAATTGCGATGGGTTAAGAAAGATACTATTGCCGGCCGTTGTGTATGGGATGATTTGACCTTGTTGCAGTGAAGCCGAGGGTAATTGAGCCGTATTCGCGTAGCCATTGGTAGCGGTTGCTGTGTATGGGCTTGTTGAGTATGGATTTAAAGTGTATGGGTTCGCTGTGTATGGGCTGGCAATTGCAACCGGTGAATATGTATACGGATTTTGTTGTGTTGCTAAAGCCAATTGATATTGTTGTGATGGTGAGACCGCATAAGCAACCTATTGAAATGCAAATCGATAAAATTGGCCCGAGCATCGCTCTTTTCAAAAATGCAGAGTCGAATATTACCTTCGGTGCAGTCGATGCATATTGAATTGTTGTCTGAGGTTGTGCTGAATTCGATGTATACGTCAATTTGATTGTGCCAACTCCGCTTGGTGCCACATATTGTTGTGGTGCACGCACATAGAAAATCTTCCATAAAAATAAAATTGGGAACATAAAAATTGCTGTAAATTCATCGCTTGTTTCGGTTTTTTCTTTTATCTCTCTTTACAATTCGCGCAAACTTCAATTTGACAGCACGATCTTTTCAATTTAATTATAGATTCGTGTGGTGAGCATATGTGTGAAACATTAATGGTACAAGCGTTCGTTATTTTGTTCATTGAACAATTGATTATAGCCAAAGAGAGAAGATATAGAGAGCATCGAAAAAAAATTGGCTGGATTTTCTAATGCATCAGCTATGGAACTTTCCTTGTGTGATTTCAGGCATGCATTTCACTTTCCACGTTTCGATTGGTTCGAAATCGAGAAGCGAAGAAAAAATAAACCATGCCATGCAGCGTGCAATCACGAAGCGCAACAAATTTAGCAAAATCTTCATAGTGTTCGCACGACGCAATTCACGCTATTTTTCATGCGTGTAAGGTGTTCATTGTTTTCGATTGATCTTCGGGTGGCTCAATTCATTAATTCAACGAAATTGAAATTCAATAAGCTGGTTTCATGAAGCTCTGTAAATTATCGAAAGATCTTCTGAAAGAAGAAACTGCGCATATTTTTCGTGAAAATTGACCATGCAAACAGTAAAATTTACTAAGTAAATGTTAAAGTTGAATAACTTTTCAGCAAAACGATACTTAGCCAATAAAGAGTTCAGCACACAATCATATTATCGCCTGTGATAATGAAAATGCACGTCTCCCTCTTGCGAAACCAAATAACCAGTTTATGCTGCAATCGAATCGTTCAATTCGTGTTTTTCTCTGAATAGTCGCATTCGCAAAATGCGAAATTGTATAATGTCGACGCGTTTAAGTTCATCAAGTATCTGTGTGTTACATTCAGCTTCTATCTATTTCATTTCGATAATATTTATCGTCTATGGCAACCTACAGCACGACACGTTAATTTGCGTTCTTCGAGTTGATTTCATTTTCCATGCAATACACGCAACGCGCGATTATATTTATCAGTTTGTGCCGATTACGGAATATGTGAATTTTTCTATTGATCTGTGTGATGACAAGGTTATTGACATGTCTGTGCCACAGCCAACGTGCACTATCTCCCATTCACAGTCTCGTAGCAAACAACTCATTCAGTAGATGAGAAACTAGGGGCCATTTAATAGCGTGAATGAGATTTTGATACGAAACAACATAAATGATTTCAGGTACTTAAATATTTTGTTGATTCAATTCAATTTTTTCGTCCAACAAAAATTAATATGCGAAGATCGAACCGTTACTAAGACGAATAAGAGGTGCAAAATGTGAATTTTAGAGAACAACCTTTGATTCATAGCTAGTCGATTTGTGATGCAATGAATAAGCACGTCACTTTTGTATTACCACCTACACATCCACGAAATTGACTATATTTTGTCCCCAAGAAACCAGAATTATCATAGAAGAAGAATGGTCAACCACATTTAGAGAATTTTGAAATTGAAATTCCTATCAAATAAATAACGGACTGAAAAATGCGTACTCCTTTTTGTTCGCAAACGATCGAATCCCCTGGGCGAATAAATGATTTTGTTTTTTCATGCAACTTTCAGACGATTGCTATTTGAAAGCATGCTGTCGAATTTTCATTATTTTCCCATTATGAATCATTCCGACGCATTCATTGGGAAAGATTCCGTACCTGTGGCGATGTTCCGGACGATGATGGAATTAAAGTGGCTGCATAAACGCCTCCAAATTGTCCGAATGATGGTGAAACAAATTGTTGAAAACTATTTGGTGCACTGAAGCTAATCACGCCGTTCGACCCAGATCCGCTGTTTGTACCTGAAAAAAGCGAGAAAATTTCGCTGGCTTAAAAAACATCATGGAAAACTCCAAACTTTTTTTCAACTTACCAACATCAGTTTGTGAGTTTTGATTTTGATTTTCGCTGTTATTTGTTGTGGACGATGATGTGGTCTCCGCTCCGCGTTTTGCCACTTCCGATTCAGCAGCGATATTATCTTGAATGGTTTGGCCATAAATGTGATTGGCACCTGCTGACGCCATACTACCAATAAATCCTTCATTCGACTGCTCTTTCGATGCACAAGCAATGGCAAATATCGATGCGAAGAATACAATTTGTTTCTATATGCAGTTGAAACAAATATAAGAAAAAAATTAAACCTCAACCTCATAATAAGCATCATTTTTTTATGTCATCAAAGTTTTATGATGGAATATATAAAAACCGGGGTAAAAAATGTAAAACATTCCAAAAAAGTGCTTGGGGTTGGTGCAATCCCGTTTGCGTAAATTTTTCG
The DNA here is from genome assembly GCA_028476595.1 of Obolodiplosis robiniae. Taxonomy (NCBI): domain Eukaryota; kingdom Metazoa; phylum Arthropoda; class Insecta; order Diptera; family Cecidomyiidae; genus Obolodiplosis; species Obolodiplosis robiniae. Next base: position 10,936,372 of record CM052015.1, on the reverse strand, counting down.
ATTATAAATGATTAACGAAAACACTGATTAACAATTGCACCATGTGAAACGTATATCTCATTTTATATCGAATTAATTTGTAATAATCCCATTGGGCCACAGAGATTGAAAACAGAGATAGCGAATCGATATTTCGAAACGGTAAACCGCACAAATATCCATGGGTAATTATTATTTGATTTCCAAAACCATTTTTGGACCGCTTGTACGCATCAAACCCATCGAGCCATTCAGCAACAGCAAACATTTAAATGAAATCAAAATCATTGCGCACACATGCAAAACAACAGCACAAGGGGGAAAATTCAAAATAAATCTCATGGATAAATCACATACCGTGAACATCATCGTAAATTATTTTTTTGTTGCAATTTTATTCTGCCTTGTTATTCGTTGCCGATTCGATGGAATTTCACTGTTTACTTATAATTTGCATGCAACGCTTTGTCTTCCTCTTTATTTTGATTCAATTTGTACTCGAACGCTTTTCACTTTTCATTCTAAGCTCGTAGAGAGAGTTTGTGGACGTATATTTGATTTGCTCCTTTTCCACTTCACGCAACTATTTTCACTTTTCGATTCTAAAACTTTCCCTTTGAAATAAATAATTGAAATGAATTTAAAAAAAAAAACCATGCAATCAACCAACTTTTTTGCAGATCCACATAAAAAATTATGCGCAGAAACTATTTCTTCGGAAGATAGGAAAAAAACGATATTTCGTCACTTGCATTTAAAATCACAAAAATTCAATTAAAAAGAATTGTGCGTGAAAAGAAAAAAATCTGTTGCAAATAATTTGGTTCTTTTCATACACAATTTCAACTCACGATGAAAAATCGCAAATCATGCGGACACACAAAAGGTCGTAATTTTCCTGCGCTAACTTTTTGCGTGGATGCGATTCGAAAAGAACACACTCACTTGTTGCGTCGCACTTTGCCAGCTATATAAATATAGCTTTATATATGGGAGAAAATACAATATCGTAAATACCGAATGAAATGCACACGATGCACTGAAAGTGAAATTTTCGCGTTGACTGTTTATATAGAGTTGATTATATCGTTGTCTTGAGATAGATCGCGAGAGCGCTCTCTCTCTCTCTCTCTTTTTCTGAGTGTGTATATGTTATATTGAGTTGTATTGGATCTGCTCGAGCTAAAACTCGAGTAAGAGATTTTTTATTTGATTTTATGTATCGGTTTTTCGTTCATTTTTCCTTCTCTGCACATCGCCATTGCCACCAACTTTGAAATTAGCTTTTCTCGGTATTCGTTTTCGATTTTCGAGTGCAAGTGGTGTTAATGGAGTTTCAAATAGTGCTGATTATATTTTGAATTAGAAATTTTTGTGAGAGAACCGCTTAAGATTTGCACTGTAATTAAATTGAATGTGAGTGTGGGAATGCGCAATTAAACATCTTTATTTCGCCAATTTCGTTCAAATCAACGCACGCCAACAACAATGAAGTTAAGAAAAGAGAAAAAATCGTTGCATTTGTTTTCAGATATAGCTGGCATAGTGTTCGATTTCTTTTTCTTTTTTATTCATTGCGCTTTCATCCAATGCATACCGAAAAAACGCTGATATGGATTATGGATTAAACATCGAAACATCTGTGTTACATCGTCTTTGAAATAATTTTGGTATAAATAGATGATGCGCTGTAATAGCAGCAACGAGTGTATATTTTTGTAGTTTTTCGACACAGAGATTAATGGTCGAATGAATCGGAGAATGACATTGCACCGTGACCGCTGATTCGTTTCGAACGAACAGTGCAATGCATATGCTGCTGAACATTTCGCACAGTGTTCGTTACAACGTGCAAATATTTGCTCTTCTTGATAAATTGTTTTATCATAAGTTTGTTGTGTTAAGTAATTGTGATAACATCATGTTTAGTTGATTGGATTTCTTTTGGTTTGCTTTTTTTAATCTTGATTACAAGGTCCAATGCGTACGTATCATCATTACTTTTCTCCGAAATCAACAAACATTTCAAACAATTCACTCGAAACAATGGCTAAATGTATATGCAAAATAGCAGCACATCGATGAGTTTGCAGATTTCTTATCGGCAAAAATGGTGAAGTTTTTCGGAATGCGCTGTTCTTTTTTCATCCAATTTTCGATGAATCCATCATATTCATCGATTTGAGATTCAGATTAGTCTTATTAAATGGATATTCATTTGCATTAAACGATGGGTGCCTGATATTGCAGACGATCAACCGTAGAATGGTAGTGAAAATGAAAACTTTTTTGACAATTTCGAGTATTTTTGAAATCTACGTTACTTGGCTTCACACGAAGATATTACGCCGAGTGAAAGACGTTCGCTTTCGTTGCTGTTATTAGAGATTCCCAAATTTCTAAATAAATTCATCTTCAGACAGAATAGAATAACGACGCTCAACACGACATTATCGTCGCATGTTATTTGTATGCATGGAATTATGTATGCGCCGATAGCTTCCGACTAGCTTCTTTGCTATCCGGTCATAAAATCGATCAAAAAGCAGTTATTAATCGAAATTTCATGGGTAATTAGCTGCATTCAAATTAGTCATGATCCTAAAAACCTGAATTGAAGTGCACATAAAATGCATATACACATCCAAATGCATGGTACTTTTGATTCCGGTATAATCATCATTTGATGGCGGATAATTATTATTTGCTTGCATACATCAATCACACTTTTCAATCACATGCAGTGATCTCAGCCACAATTATCTGTGATTACTTTTGCTTCGAAAATTGAATAATGCGATTGGTGAAGAAATGACGCAAAAATCACCATCATGTTTATGTTGACTGCTGACATTAACATCAAATCAACGCATAATTTAATCAAACCGGGAAACCAAAAGATTTTTAGTGGCGCAGATTGTGATACGTGATTGAGCCATGCTCACTGGAGCAACAATCTTTCTATTAGTCTACGTATAAGCACAAAAAGTGTCTACTTATGAGCACCACAATTGTAACACTCACTTTCCGTGAACGCACACACACGCCAGAATAATCGCACTATGAATCCAGTTATCGTACAAAACCATTCGATCGATGTTTAACAAAATAACCAAACGGAAGACAAGCGTATGCTAAGAAAATCGCATTGATTTATGCCAATCTTATTGGAATCTGTCGCCGTCATGGTCCGGCAAACAGTTCACCTCACAATATACACCTCAAACCACTCGTAAGTTGTCGTTTGAATCAATCTCTATCTTACTTTGATCACCGCAAAATATCAGCGGATGAACCGAATGACACAAAGCAAATAAACACACACAGCTAAATTGATGCAATAGATTGCAGGGAATGCGAAAAGTATAGCAGTTATAAAGATTGAGAGTCTTTACCGAATTGTTGTCGACCTGATCGCATTACTTGATAAGATCGCATTGATTTCTCTTCTTCAGCTCAATGGAATTATGTTATGAAGTACACGCATTCTTGAGATTGCATCAAAGCTAACAGAATCGAATGAAGTGTGAACTTGTGACGCATTTGACGTGAAGTGCTTGCGCATAAAACAATGCAGCCATCGTTATTAATTTCGCTAATTTCATCGATTCAAAATTCAAAATTGTCTTATCAGTGGTGCATTGGCATTCTTTTAGATTAGGACGCAAAAATGTGTGCAACAAGTACACCAGCGAAACTCAGTCACGTTTTCCAGAAATGGACACGTTATTCACTACACCCATCAAATTGAATATTTTTAACACAAATTTCTCCTCAAAAAATCCATGCCCAACACAAAATGATTTGAACATTTTTATATCCATGATCAAGAACTTTCTGATAACATTATTTCAATAATCATCCCATTTTCAAATTATATAGTCCAAACAGTCGTTTGAGTTGTACACTGTGAAATTCTGGTACTGCAATCTATATATCAATAGCATATATAAGATTAATTTACATTCGTGAATAAACATCCATAAATGTCTATAATCAAACGCAGTGTCTTCCGTTTCTCAGGTTAGAATACTCGAAATTCAAATGAAATTTCAATAATTGCCTAAATTATGCATTTATTAACTGATTTCAATTAACCTGCGTGCTATTGACATATGTTAAAAGTTTGTAGTACTGAGCTTTTGAGAGTGTAAAGTTGGCCATATATTTTGAAGAAATAAGAATTATCGACTCCTAACACTTTGATTGGTGTGCTTAATTACGTGTCCATGACTTGATAGTCATGCAGATCGTTCCGGTGAGAAAGTAATATTTCGATATTTCTCGATGAGTCGCTATTGGTGTGCGATGAACGTGCATTGTATGTGCAATGTATACGATTTGTACCATAAAAGCAGTCGCTTGTATTGAAAAGGTAAATTAACGTTTTAATGTTCGCAACTAAACTTGAACCTCCGCTTGCTATTGCATCGCATATATCGAGTTGACTCACAATGTGTGGTACTTGAAGAGTAAGCGAGCGTGCGCGCACCCGTTCGTTCGCTGGCTAGAGGTAGAGCGTACAGCAATCTCAACAACAAAATGTCGGTACCATGAGCGAGCACGTCATCACTGCGCTCAGGCGATGCTTTCATTCAATACAGAAAATATGAAACAAAAACAAACATTGATATGGAATGAAGAAAATAATGCGAGGAAGAAGCGAAGACACGACAAATTGAGCATGCATTACAATGTGAAATGTATCTTTGGCCAAATAACACATCTGCTCAGCGCTCACGTACACCTATTACAGCGAATTGAAATCAAGCATGGTGCTGGAGGATGGGAGGAAATGCTTGGAAGTGTGTGTTTGTGTTGATGATGTAAATTCCATTTGTTTTGCAAATACAAATTGCTACTTAGAAACAGATTTTGCTGCACTTTGCTGAGACTTTCGTTGTGAAAACTGAAAGTCACTGCTACCATGTGTCATAATAGATTGTGAGCGTCGCTTCGAACGAACAATCAATCGTATCCGCATTTATGTTTGGATACGTGCGAAAGTGTCTTTTAAATGTTCTCTCTCTCTCTTTTCTCTCTTTCGTTCACGCTTCGAGGGTATGTGTGAGTGTATGTGTTCAAAGTCTTGCTCGCTTTAAAACTGTAATTGTGCAGCGCACTGATTGATGGCAAAATGTGTGCAAAATGCTTCGTTTAATCATCAAACACAAATGGCTGGTTAACTGCATCTTTAGTCAAGATCAAAATTATAATAATTATCCAAAGGTAAAAAATTAATAAGCATCATACATTGTGGACTGCAATTTGTGGTTAAGTGTACGCGCCGAGCGCGAGCAAAATCCAGATCTGCTCTCAATACGGCAAAAACAGCCAACGAAAAAAGTCAAAAACAACAGAAAATCATGAAATTGAACGTCAACTGTTACTCGCACTCGCATAAACGACGAACTGTTTTTTTTACCAACCATAATTTTGATTTTTTCTCATTTCCTTTGGCGCGCAGTTCTTTGTTTCTCAAGTCACAAAATAGAAATCAATCATAAAAGTGTTAATTGCCATGTATAGGAGAGTCAACTGCCACAGCTTTCTGTTGCAACTCCTCATCTCATTCGCTTTCAGATACGGATTCACACTTTTCCTCGTGCACGCATATTTCGAAACTGTTCACTGACCGCTTTATATCTTACTTCAATCCGTCAAACTATTTGCATAAATCCGTAATTACTATATAGTAGATTGTGACCGACGATAATAGTTTTCAAGCGAAGTTCATTCGCGCCGCTTCAAATTTTGTTGCAAACGTTTTTTTTCATTCGTTATTTCACTGATTTTGCTAACACTGACGATTCACCTTCATGGAAAAAATAGCTTGGTGTAAATGATCAAAAGAATAGCGCGCATTATCATTTAAATCACAAGGAGGTACAGGAATATTGGCTCGAATTAGTTCCTACAAAGAAAATGAGACACATTTATACAGTTGAAAGGAACAACGACAGATGATATATTTTGTTTTGTGATTTTATTGCAAGCGTTTCCAAGATATGGTACATTTTGTTTTTGTTAAATAGAAAAATGCGAAATAGCCAATTAGAGTATAATTCTCGCACGAATAGAAATCCTATTCAAGGGAATTAAAATGAGCAGAGATCGACTTTTCTATTTTGCTCGAGTTGATGTATGAATTTTTGGGGTAACCATTTCGTGTATAAAAAAGATTTTTTATTCCAAACAGCGAGGAATTTCACGTTTTACTTCAATAAATATAGGATCCATCTGGGCTGTATTTTTGTGTGTACACTTGTTGGCTGGCCGGCAGTCCGACAACACTTGGGTAGCCAGTGTTATAGCCAGTGTTATAGCCAGTATTGTAGCCACTGTTTTGGCCGCTGTATCCATCGAAACGATTATAACCATTGTAGCCGTTATAATTGTTGTATGAATTGTAGCCTGTGGTGTCGTATGGGTTGTAGTATCGATTATATCCTGTGGAATAGGAATTGGGGTAGCTGCCCGCATAACCACTTGGGTAATTGTTGTATGCACCCGAATAAGCACCCGACGAATAGTATTGATTCGGGTAAGTCAAACTGTTCACTGGACGATTGTAAGTATATCCACTAGTTCCATATGCGGTGGAATACGGGCTTGATCCGAATGCTGTATTGAAACCAGGTTTGTAGCCATAGCCAGCACCAGCTCCAACACCAGCACCAACACCAGCATAGTTGTAGTTTCCGTCATAACCTGGAATTGAGAAAAAATTACAGCCTTTGGTAGATTTGAAAAAAAACGAACCCCTCTCGAGTAAATTTCTAAAGCTAGAAAAATCAATTGAGCCTGACAAAAATGGTTCAATATGTGAACTTCAAAGCATTTTCAAACGAGAAGAAGCCTAATATTGATTCTATGTACCACGGATTGATGCTTCGCTACAGCGAAAACCATTACGAAAGATGGAGCAATCAGTATAAAACAAATTAAATTGGATATTCCCTAGGAATAAAAGGACAAAATAGCAGCGCATCCATTTTTCATTATTAAGTATCAGCTTTGAATGGATGATCGCTTTATTTTCATCAGACTATCCCAATATTCGTTAAATAAAACGGAATAATTTATTTCCATACCATATTGATTGTAACCTTGATTGTATGCTTGATTATATCCTTGATTGTACAATCCGCTGTTGTATCTATCGTTATAACCGTAGCCTGAACCGTAAACCCATCGTTTTTCCGTTTTTTTCTGAGCCACTTCTTCGGCAAATGCGACGCTCAAAACGACCAGTACAAGCGCCTGTTCATGTTATCCATAGAAAATTAGAAGAAAATAAAATCAATTGCATCACAACATCGAAAATAATTCGCTTCAAATAAAAATCTGTTTTTTTTTTTGTATTTTTATTTGTTTCAAATAAATTGAGTTAAAAACGAAAACTTAAAATTATTTGTTCGTTAGCTGGAATATCAATCACTTGTACTTCACAACAAGAAAAAAATACACAGTTGATCTTAACTCACCAACACTTTCATTGTTTCGACTGAATAGAACACTTTATTCAAATGAGGAATAACAAACAGCAAGAATTTTGTTGGATTCACACGAGGTTTGGAGAAGCGATGCCGAGATGGTTCTTGGTTGAATACTGATTCGATACCAGCCAAAACATTTGTTTTTATACCAATCAGAAAAATAAAGGCGGGTGTATTTTCTTATTTATTTGTACTTGAACTTATGTAAGCGGCAGCAAAGAATGAGCTACTATATTTTCATAAACGAAGTAAATAAATACACGTAGATAATGCGCGCCATAGCAGAAGCAACACAAATTCGCAACAATACATGTATTAGCATTCGTGTACGAATAGTCCAATGAGTACAAAATCTCGTAAATAAATTCCAAATTCCAAACTTAGCGAAATCATATAACATGCGACAGCCCAACATTCGGCTGGAACACACTTGAAACGGAAAATGTTGTGAGACACAAAATTTGTGTCTTTTCAATTTAAATAAACATGCATGTAAACAATGCTTGTATTTCATATCGTTTGGCCAGCTTCGTATTGTCATTTGCTGCTTCATACATTTCAACTCTTTTTGCGTCAATTGTTGTCATTTTGGTTAGTTGGCTTGTGTCTTTATGTGTAAAAATCTACCTGACAAACAGCCATCTGTACATAAATGTATTTTATCGCAAAACCACAAAGCACTTGCATCGGTTAGTCATTCTAAAAAGTCTCATGGTTTTCGCTGAATGAAATCAGTTCTTTGCTGTGATTGAGCCCCACCAGAACTTAAAATAAGCCTCGAAATAGTTCGACACATAATCATAATCGGCCACAAAAATAAGTACTACTGACCATTAAAATAAGCAAAACGAAGCGATTAAAATGCCACCAATTTGAAAATAAAACGTTAAAATTTGATTGGATCGCACTTGCGGTCGGATATGATGTCAAGATTGTGGACTGTGGCGGCGCAATGTTTATCGCTGCCGATGTCACTTTTAGCGAATCGCTTTTGTTCTCCTGATTTATTTTAATGGAACGTGCCAATCAATTGATTTCCCCATATTTGGATATTCATTTGTGCATGTTTATTATTCAGTGCGAATACCTGCCTTTGTCTCCAGATTTATCTCCAGCTGATTTACGAAAAGAATCTATCTGCATGAACGTCCATTAATCATTGGAATTATGCTTTTATTTATGGAATGTATACTTAAAACGACAGTTGAACTAATTGAAAAATATATATATTCTATTCTTTATATGAAAAAACACTTCAAATCTCAGGTTATTCGACGCTTTAATAGATCCATTTGAATGAATGGCTGTGAGGTGCCCACAGAGATCATTTTGGTTTTAATTTTTTCTTCTCAAATAATTAGATCCTAATGATAGTTTGAATTGACCTTGATAATCAATTTTAAATTTATTATTGATTTTTAAATTTAAAAAAAAATGAATAATTTGACAGGCTGATGTAATCATTCGTTATGCTTCTGTCGTTTTGCCAACATTTTAACGCCCTGAAATTGAATTGAGTTCATCAATTGAGAGACCATCTCATTCGTAATGGATCGTAAATAGAAAGATGAAGTAAAGAAAAACAATTATGAATGAATAGTGAAATGTTGCCATGCGGAACGTGTTGCGTCTGCAGACGATCTATAGCTGGCTAAAGTGCGCTGTGCACCCAATTTATCGGAACATAACGAAATAAAAATGTATGTGTGTACATCAGATTAATGACAATAATCATAAAAATGACAAACAATCGCCCTACAAACCGTACAATAATATTGCTTGTTTGAATTGATTCTGAAGTTTGTATCAAACGCTAACAAGAGGGCGATACGATATCTCACATTCAACAGGAACTAATTTGCTGTGATATTTTTTCCGATTTTATTGATATAATGACAAGAATGGCTTGACTTGTCAAATTTCGATGGAGTTTCAGTAAATTGAAGACGGAACTTTATGGCAAAAGACATTGAATTATTCAATTAGTATTGAACGTGAAATATGCCCACTTGTCAAATATTACGATGATAAGGATCACTGACACGATAGAACTTTAAACGAAACCGCCACTTGTCATTGTCTTCATGATTGGCAGTGAATCCAATTAATTTGTCTACATGTAGAACAAGAATGCGCGTATAAGCGTATTTAGCAATCATCTCTCTCTCTCTCACTCTCACTCTCGCTGTGAATTTTTTCGTGTTCGTCCAAATGAAGAAACCAACTGGTAAACATTGTCACCAAAAAATAAATTGCTCCTTTATGTATTAAGCCGCTACTACATCTTATCTCATTTGCCAGCGCATTCAAGACGAAAAATAAATTAATATTCTGCACATGCTTTACATCATCCGCTCCGTTTTTTGGTGCATGCGAGGAATCGCTAATACATTCACAATTTTTACACTTCACAAGAGAAATTCAAAACAAAATTTAAAAAAAGTAACAAAAAACAATATTGTTTTGTTGGCATTTTAAGCAAAAATGGCTAATATTTTGTGTGCCGGTTTACAATATGTTGGGCAGACAAATATCTGCTTATAAATAAATTGCTTCGGATGCCAATGAAAAATTGTGCAATCGTCGTAAATTTTTATTGTCTCTACATGTCCAACCTTCTTTTTGGCGGATACTGACCATTGATGTAAATGAAGAATTGCGATAATTAAATTGTCGATAAATAACATGACATATATATAAAAATACGATTTCAGCCATGTAGGTAAGCTATTTATGAGCGACGAACGATGAAGTCATCCTCCTGCGAAATCATTTTGGCCGATAGCAAACAATGTGTGGAAATAAATGGGTTGCAAAACAAACATCGTAGAAAATCTGCAAACCATTTTCCATTTTATTGGAGCGAGAAAATTGCGAACGTTTTCCCCAAATATTCGAATCGAATGAATCTGGCTTCAAAAAAAGGTAGACAGCATTTGTGCATTACATAGAATTTCAAAGTGCATACCATTTAATTTAGTGGACACAAAGCCATTTATTGAGACAAGTTGCACGTGTTCTTTCCATTTGTTCGTCTTAACATCAATTAAATATTCATGCTCTGAAGTGTCTCATTCTCTTACTTTCGCTCTTTGTGTTGCAATTTTTAATTTGCACTGTACCGTGTGCCTGTGCAATGCACGCAATGCGCACCGCCATATAATGGCTTCTTCGAATATTCGATTCAAAGCAAATACTGTCGGACGTTGGACTCAGGCAGCAAGCATTAAATTTGAGAACGAACACCAATTGTAGCACACGCTACAAGCAGCCAATTAGAGTTTCCATCGGTATTTTTCCAAAAGATATTGTGCGTTGCTATGGTATTTCCACATCAGCTCAGCCAACATAATACAGCAGCCGCGTTCAATGCAAAATGGTTAATTATCGTCATTACAATAAAATGTTTTTGTTTGTTTTCATTTTCATTTGGAGCTGTTGAAGCTTGTTGGTGAAAGAGAATTTGAAGTGAGTTGAACAGAATTTGGCCGGTGGCGTTCTGAGCAAGTGGTTCATAGAAATCCAGCATTCTCAACTCTCTCTTCCATGATACGGGAGCTCAATCGCTTTTCCTCTTGCATATAAATGGGTCAAGGGGTCGGCCGAAGTGTGAAACACTTTTGCTCTTGAAGTTTCCGCTTCGGAAACTTTTTATTCGAATATAATTAGGTTTGAAGCCGCAGGTTTTTTTCGAATTCACACACAATTCGTTGCATTTATAATATTGTGAGGGTGAAGTGCATTGAAGTTACTCTTTTCACACTATTCACAGGTTCCATTGAAATGATTTTTGTGTGCACATGCACCTTGGATGCCAATTGCCGTAGAAACATAAAGTAAGCGCACACACTTCGCACGTCTTTGTTGTAATCAATTCAAATGATGTGCAAACAGCATAAGATTGCTCATACTCTCGAAAACCGTTCAAAATTCAATGCACAAAGAAGTTTCTTATCTTTTGTTTCCATAATCGTTTGCGACGAGACTCTCCCATATTTTTATGAAGTGTTTTTTTTTTTCATGCAAGAAAGAAGATTCGCGGTGCATGTTCATCTTGCTTTTTTATAAATATTCACAAAATTGGAAATCCGAAATGGTTCAATATTTAACAGCATTTTCATTTGAACGAGACGTGCACACAGACGAAAAAAATAAACATAAGCCAGATCCGTGCTTGTGCCATGCTGCGATATTTCATGGGATATTTATAAGTTTCTCATCCGATTCATTAGCTGTTCAATGGATCTGATAAAGAAAACTATCTGATATCGTATTCATCGTCAATCGCGCATCGAAAGAAGCCGCGATTAAACTACGAAAAAAACGATGACAATGGAAATTATGACAGGCGAACAAAAATATAATAGAATTCAAACAAGCCATAATTTTAACTAGTGCTAGAGCATTTACATTGTTTTTGTTTGTAGAAAACTTTTGATTTTATTTGCATATCATTCGTTGTAGTACGATTTTCAATTTTTCAAAGTATGTTATTATATTTGTTGCTCTTTGAGCGGGTTTTTTCATTGCTTTTAATTGAAATTTCAGTTTCACCGTATTGTTTTGCAATTGAAATTCTCTTTCTCTCTCTTTTGTTTGAATGGAATACGGTTTCGCTCGGTTTCACATTGATGCTTACCTTCCATCTCGATTTAAACGAAGCATTTTATGCTCATTCCATTGATGATTTCAATCGCTCAGCCGCCAAGTGTTTGCGATTCTCGCGTTATGACGTTGCCATTGCTGTTATCATAAAATGTGACAAAAGGGAAATAAAAACGAAGCGAAAAAATAAAATTATGTCATAAAACAGAACGTAACAGCGAAACAAAAAGAGTTATCATCGTGGAAAAAGAGATATTGTGGCAAATAACAATGAGCTATGAGCACGGAACTATACGAATTTATATGCGAATGCAACGAAATATCAAGACAATATTTTATTAGAACAAAAGTGTTGGCCGAGTTCACGTGAACCGAACGGTTGAATAAATTTTCGTTACGAAAATTTCAAGTAATTTTCGGCGAGGAAATAGTTTATATTGTTTGAAAAGGCAAAGTGTGTAGAAAATATGGTAATTTATTTGGCTGAACGTGTCACCATTGCTGACCTTGACTTGTAACGGTGTCCATCGTAGATTAAGTGGCTCGTAACAAAAATAGTCATTCAATGGTTTCAACTCTATCCAAGATGTAACTTAAATGAATACACCATATTCGCAACTGGGCTAGATTTGTGTAATGCGGAAAATTTCATTAATTAGCATGTGTCGAAGATACGAACATTTCAGATATATCACGAAACAATTCTCGGAACAATCAATCCATTGAAGGTAGACTGATTGAATGTCTCAAATAAATAGTATTAGATCATAGATTGTGATTCACGTCAAAGCCGTTTATTCTCAAGCAAACCGATTTATTCGAGATCATTGCTGTATGCCAGATTAATTCGAGATTGAAGTTAACAATTCATAATAAATCTGCCTGCATTGACGTTACAATTATCTCCTCGAAGTTCGAATTATTTCGGTGTAACATCGACATTGCAAATGCACGAGAACATTTCGAAGCAATTTATCCTCTTTTTTTGCGATATATCTTCTTTATTGGCAATGGTAATTGTCTGTGCAGTTTCACCAGTCTCGCACATAGTCATTGGTTTCAGTTTTAACATAGTTATTTTGACATAATTATACAGTAGAACGAATACAATTATCCACTTATCAATATTCAATATCGATGCACGGTATTTACGACTTAAGTATAATCTATTGACCAATTTATTGGTGAGGATTAGGCAAGATCAGTAACATTTTTATTTTCAATCATACGAATTGTGAGTGAAATATAATTGAACCGCCATCTGCGTATCACGATTTTAGAATTAACTTGCGCTTACCTAATTTTAGCTTTCAAGAATTTTGAAATGTGATTTTTTTCCTATCTCAATTTGAATTGCTATTATATTCTTGGTGTTTTCCATCACACTCCTTGAGCGATTTGCAGGAACCTAAATATTCCATTCACACCGTTCAAACAGCAGATCAATTACACGACAATAAAACTTTCAAATACAAAAAATTTCATTTTACTCAGTGCTTGTATCACTTTCAACTTTGTTTGCTGTTTTAATTAACGAAACGGTGTTTTCGGTAGCATTGACCTTGACGATGTCACGGCGTTGAACTGTCGAACGAACAAAAACCAATTTGTCGCAAACAAATCTCTCACATCACACGCATATGATCTTTTATTATATTTTTGGCAAGACAACAATTGCTTACACTAATTGTAATTGAATGTTTCGCATGACTTAAACAACACATGCCAAGAACAATCATTTCCTTTGAAGTAATACAATTTGCATCAAATTCAATGATGTCTACAGAAGTAAACTTAATTTAATAGTAAATACATTTGGCTGTCGTAGAGTCTGCGTTAATTGACATTGAATGATCATCTTACTCGGCTGGGCTCAAAATTAAATCACATATCAATAATGATATCATTGAAATCGTTATTTTTTCTCCAAAAATTATAATATTTTTTAAGAGGGCTACATTTTACGGTGCGCCTCCATCCAACGGCAGAGCTTTGAATGGTCGGGCTTTCATATGGAGAACATACTCTGGCATCACCCATTTTTTGACAAATCAATTGGGAAAATTCAGATTTGTTGGTTAGGTTACGCAAAACAATCGCAATCGTGCTATTTAGTCAATGAATCAATAAAAATTACGAAGCGGCAAAATAAATTTAGTGAAAAAAATGTCATTTCCAGACAAAGCTAAGCGACAGCAGTGCTGGGATGCTCGTGACGAATACTGGCAGTGCTTGGATAAACACGCACCAGAATATTCGACGACAAGTGGCCAAGAAGAACCATCCGCCTGCTTGAAATTCCGTAAACTGTTTGAGGCCAGTTGTCCAGCACAATGGGTTAAGCATTTCGATCGCAAACGAACGTACGAAATATTCAAAGAGAAAATGAATGCCGGATACGATCCGTTGAAAGAGTAACAATCCAAGAAATAGAACGATTTCCTAAAATTGCATTCAAAACAATTATTTCATGCACAGAGTTTCAATAAAAATAGTAACCACTTAGATTAATTATGAATTCAATAAAATTTAATTTTGTTTCGAGAATAAATACATATATCGTGTTGTTTATTTCACAGTTCTAAAACTAAATTTCCATAAAATGAAACGACTGAATTTACTTTGACCTATGATTATTACGGTGTTACTATTTGCTGAAATTGACCTCTCATGTGCGGGTATCCAAATGCATCGTTACAATGTGTCGTCCTAGAAAAACATTGAAATGTGTCTTTTTATTACTCAATTAAAAGAAGTTGAACTTTATTTCATTGAATATAATTGATTAAAAGATTACTAAGTTTTTCAAATTAGTCATTACCTGGCACCATAACAAGCCCCAACATTCTTTCATCGCCTCCATTCTTTGTGAACTCCGAACAAACGCCCAGAATCACATTCGCATCGGAATCTGTACACAAAAATATGCCAATTAAAATGCGACCGTCAGTCATGACGATTCGCATCGAACGATACAGCCACAGCTGAAGTTTGGCTCGACCGGGCGTAATTTGTTTGTTTTTTACTGCCTTTTCAATTTCATGTCGCTCTTGAGTTAATGCATCATTTGCATCGAAATCCAGCCGATAGTTTTCCATGTAGATTTTATTGTCTTCACGACTTATTGATTGTTCATCTTCACAATCCACACTTGATTCCTGCGATATACTTGGCGTAGTTGCTGCTTCTGCGTTTGTTGTTGTTTGAGAAGTCGATGGTTTTGCCACACTCGACGTTGCACTTTGTTCTGAATCCATTTCTATTCCATTCGAAATTTAATCCGATTTCGAAGTTGTTAAATATATAAATGTTTTCAAAACGCCTGCTATTTTTCAGTCTGAATGAAGTCTGGTATTTATAAATGTCATTGTTTGACAAAAGTGTTCCACCAGCGCGTGGGGTACGTTCCGAAGCTATAATAAAGTGAGAAAACGTTCAATTTCAAAGAATACAAAACGATGCAAAAATATATTAGTTTTTACAAGCAAGTTAATAACAAATATCTTTTTTTTTTTCTAGGAACATAACATTCCTTGACAATTTTTAACAGATTTATTCTAATGGAAGCATTCTTTTCTAGTTCGTCGAAATAAGATTTATAATGGTTTTTATGATTCGATTTCCGTTTTCATGGTGCAGCAAATTAAGACACGGATCGCGAATCTTCTCCTCAAGTAAAGCCAGCAATTCTTCACGGATAAATTTCATCATTTCGGCGACCTGTTTTCGAATTTAGTCATATAAGTTAAAGAAGTAGTCGATAATATACAAACGATTTCTTTTTAATCAAAAATTTACCTCTAAATTCTCAGTTTGAATGATGATCCAGTCATCGATGATAATGATGAATTCGCCTCCGTGCATTTGAATGCGAATGCTTCGGCCAGAAAACAGAACAAGTGGCAATAAGGCAACCATGGTACAATCTCGAATGAAAATCCTTGATGTTTTTACTTTCTCTTGATAAACGAGGAATGGCGATGCAAAATGGCCCACTATCGAATTCACTGATGCTGGATGAATATTTACATAGCCGTCTTGACTTGTTTTGAACTTAAGCTCACTGGGTTGTGGCTGACGGGCAACAGCTCCTCCTGAAGTCATTGTGAAATTCTTTTCGGGGGTAAACACTTTGACCACATTGGGATACAATGCTGCACACAACAGTGCGCCCAATAATCGGTAGTTCTCACCATTCGTATTCATTTCGAATCCACTTAATTCTAAAATATTGTCTTTCAGTTGGGAATTTTGACGGCGTTTCGTCAAATCGGCTGGCACAAATCCAGATGAAACCAATAATTCCAAGTATTGATGTTTGATTTCAATGATTGTCTCCAAGGTCTTGAAGGATAAATAATTCTCGTCAGCATAAGTTCGGCCGGCATACTTGCTTTTGTTGTTGGCTTCCAACCACTTTTTGTAAGCTTTGAGAATTGTTAAATGGTCGCTGTTGCAAATTGCAAAGCTCTTCTTTCGCTTATCAGCCTCGTTCCGCTTGTTGAATGGCGATACAAATGGAGATTTATAGCTCAAGCAAGCGGCGATGGTAAGTACACTGTCCACAGACTAGAAAAAACGATGAATTTTCATACAATTTTAAGAACACATATATTTCGAATTAAATAAATGTACCTGAAAAATCGCTCCGAACAACATCAATTTGCCAATACGCACGTCGACCGGTAAGGTGGCCAAAATTTCTCCCAACGCCGTTAATTCGTCATTTCCATCGAACGCACCGACATCTTCCAATCGTTTAATTGCCGTTACAACGGCTTCTTCATTTGGTGGCTCCATAATATTGCCAATGACCTCTTCAATTCGATAATCAGCGAAATTCGGAAGTGTTTTGATTCGCAGCAGTAATTGTTCGAGTGGCACTCGTTTGATTTCTGGTATTGGCTGAGCCAAGAAGTGATTGTAGAATCGATGGCTAGTAAAAGTATGTATGCAAATGCCAGGCCGAACACGACCGGCTCTTCCTTTCCGTTGTTGAGCATTTGCTCGTGATTCCCAGACTAAGTCTAACGATTCCATATTTCGATTTGGATCGAATCGTTTTTCCTTCATTTGACCACAATCTATCACAAACACACAGTCATCAATTGTTACCGAAGTTTCTGCAATATTCGTACTCAGCACAATTTTTCGTTTTCCCGCTGGCGCTTTGCGAAATACTAACGCTTGCTCTTCATTTGTTAATGTTGAATGCAGTGGAACAATGATGAATTTTCCAACGCGTGGACTAAAAACAGAGCTATCGTTCAATGTATCGTGAATCATTTGAATTTCAGCAAAACCCGGCAGAAATATTAGAATTGAACCTTCGTCGGGCCATTTTGAAATTTCAACATCCACAATATATCGCAGAATAGCTTCGATCATTTCGGGATTGATTTTCATAGGGTCCATCAAGAAAAGAGATTTGCACACAGCCCGTGAGAAACCTCTATATCGCGCGTACGTGTCGGATATGCTTAAATTTTCATCGCGAATTGTTTTCGGTGGCATCGCATTTGAAGCAAGCACATCCGAATATTCCAATTCATCGATCAGCTGTTTTTCATCATTTTTATTCAGTCGCCTGCAGTAATGCGAATCTGGTTCAAGTACATAGCCGGTTCGCTCTAGAATATCCTCCAAAAATAATTGTTCAACGGGAAATGTACGTCCGGGAATATCTAAAACTGGAGCGCCTCGGAAATAATTGGAGAAAAGCGAGGCGTTTAATGTTGCCGACATCAAAATAACACGTAGATTTTTACGTGTTTTTAGCAAATCTTTCAAAATTGCCAATAGAAAATCCGATTCTTCGCTTCGTTCGTGTACTTCGTCAATGATGATATGCGAAACCGACGATAGATTTGGATCGCTTTGGAGGCGACGCAACAAAATTCCAGTCGTGCAAAATGTGAGACGGGTTGCTTTTGAGATTTTATTTTCCAAACGAATTTGATAACCAACAACACTCCCAATTTTCTCGCAACGTTCAGCGGCGACCCGTTCGGCCACCCCAATAGCCGACAATCGCCGGGGCTGTGTACAAATTATATGAACTGGATCAATTTTTTTATCTTTTGATGAATTGCGCAGCTTCGCAAAGTAATCGTCCAAAATGAATTGAGGTGTTTGCGTACTTTTACCGCATCCAGTTTCACCGGAAATAACGACCACTTGCGATGATGCGATGGCGCTCAGTATTGTATCCGACATTTTCCAGGCAGGAAGATTTTTTCTGGCATTCATCATCTCTTTATAATGTCCAGTTGATTCTCGTTTGGTTAACAGTTGACAAAAACTCAAGTCATCTCGAAGCATTTGGTTGGTATTGAATTGCATGAACTCCGATCGTCCCATTGAGCCCTTCTTGTAGTGCGATGCTCGCGGTTTAATTTCTTCAATTTCATTTTCTACACCATCATCAACATGAAAAATGGACTTTTTCGGATCGGGAAATATGTACCGATCATTTTTCAAAAATTCCACAATATCATCTTCATTTTGCAGGAAATCAGCGATCGTGTAAACACTCGGCATTCCATCGGCGGCTAAATTTTGAGCTTCCTCCAAGCATCGACGCGTTATTCTTAGACAAAGCACTTTCGATATGTCTGGGCATATAGTTTTCACAGCTATCAATGGAGTTTCATAGGGATAGAGGTTTCCCTTTGGAAATCGAAATTCCAAAAAGAACCAATTTGTATCCAAATTCGGATGGACAAGATTACTGTTAGTTGCATCAATTTCATGTGAAAATCGACATTTGTTGCCATATTTGCATTTTCCAGTTGCTACAAAGTTTCTACACTTTTCGATTGCTTTCTTCGGCCCATTACCGAAACGTTTGCGCTTTAGCTCTTCTTGTTCAATCAAAGCGCGCTTCTTTTGCTCCGATTCGGAGTAAATGAGCAAATGATCAACTTTGAACTTCAACAGCCAAATTTTATTCCGCTCTTTTTCTTCAACGACATTTGCTTCGAAAATAGATTTCAGTGCATCCATTTCGTCCGAGCGCATTTCATTCACTTCATTTTCACTGATTTCGGGCCGTGGCTTATCCGGATTATTCAGAATTGATGGGAAATATTGTCGATACAATAATTCAAGAGCGCCATCAGTATCACCTTTAGAATGTTCCAGTGCCTCAATGCAATGGTTTATATCAAAACCATAACTTTCTAATTTCGAAATATTTAATCTCATCGATCGATCGGTAGTTTCACAGCCAGAAGTTTCAATTCGTGAAAAATCCGTGACACTGTGTACAACGAGATTGCCACGCTCTTCCCAGTATCCTTTCGTTAAATGAGTGCCCATTTCTTTGTATTTTGACTTTTGCCCAAGTTGAAACGTTTGACCACGAATGAAACGCAGCGTATCCATAATTTCTAATTTCGATGCTTCGGACAAACGCAAGACTTGGAGCTCCGATTTCACTGGCGCTTTCATAGGCTCACTTGGTTTCGGCTCATTTCTAAATATCACAAAATTGTAAAATTCAAAATTTTCAAGGTTGAGGTTAGGTGATTTTCTATTCATGAAATTTTGAGGAAATTGTGTGAATTTCATGGCAACAATGACTTACGTGGAACGGGCACTTGTGATGGGCCGAAGGAAGCAATCCTCCAGCAACTTTGGACTTTCACCATCCATAACATCAACTGTTTTCTGCCCTTCAAACGACGAAAGCGAGTTACCTTCTGTTGCACATACTGTTGTTTTGCAATTGATGACATTTCAAACGTAAAACGTCACTACTTACTATTTGACATCTGTCAGATGCTCACGAATTCGCTACCACCAAATTCGCTTTGAATTGCGCTCATTGAATTTGAATTGCGCTCATTTGAATCTGGTTCGCTCATATAGTCTTTCATAAATGTTGGATTTCAGAGCCTTTGAATAATGTTTTACATTTTTGTTTTCTTAAAAGTGGCACAAAGATAATAGCACCGCTTATAATTACACAAAGATTCAAATAAAAATCAATTCAATTTGAGTAATTACAAAAATATAAGCTTTATTAGATGACCTCTCATAAGAAAGTTACACAATTTTCGTTCAAATTAGAAGAAGTTTATCCCAAAAAAGACTTTACGAAACAAAATTATAGCACTTCTTTAAAGTAATTTGACTGTAAATTTCTATACACAATACGTATTTTATTCAGGATTCATACATGCTAAATGAATGTCTTCTGTCAATTAGAATTTTCCGTCGGTGTATTGATGATTTATGGCCTAAATTGCTCATTTAATTCGATATTGTGATTTTATTTACAAATTTTTGAGCATTAAATGATGTGAAATGTCTTGATAAATGTGTATTATATTTTAAACTTGAATCGTTGTTGGATTGAATTTGCGTGCGCTTCGGAATGAGTTTCGACAGGACATTTTTAATGCGTACAGTTTGGAATTGGGCACGGCTAATTGGTAACGTGGTTCTGGACGTGGATCCCACAAAGCGTTTTCAATGACTTCCAATGCGCTGCGAGTGAGCACATCCGCCGAATACTGAGTCGGTGCATTTGCATCGCCATTCAAAGCTGAAAAAAGCGGAAAAATTGATTAAACCCGAAAAGAATGAAGAAAAACTGACAGAAGCAATTTGTGCTAGAATTTTAAATTTACTGAATGGAATTGGCGCCTTGAACATCGATTCGGCGATGACACCACGTGAATCCAAAGCGACCACGTTGATGCCGTATGTTTGCAATTCCGATCGAAGTGCATCGACGCAGCCTTCAACAGCAACGCGAGAAGCGGTAAATGCAACTAAACCATCTCCTGGATTACAGGCACCAAAATAGATGAGACGACCCCGAGTCGGACGCAACAAACCAATGAACGCTCTTGCCGTACGCAGCGAGCCCAAAACATTCGTTTTGAACATATTTTCCCAATGCATTGAATCTTGACTCTCGATGCGGCCGCGCACAACCGAACCAGCCGTATTGATCACCGCCGATATACCTGAATTGGCAAGCAAAAAAAGTCTCTTAATTTCTTTCAAATAATTAATTAAAACAGAAGTAATTGAAAACACGACAAATAATTGCTTGATCTAGAAAAGCGTGTCAAATTGAAGAGTTCTACCTCTTTCACTGGCATTCAAATGAGCGCCAATCGCTTCGGTGGCCTCTTTCAACACATCTTCACGTGTCACATCCAGTCGAAGTGTTACAATCGAACCATGCACTCGAGCAATAGAATTCTCTCGCATCTTCATCCAACCTCTCAGTAATTTAGCTGGTAACGAATCGACTGGATCCTTCATTCCAGCAAACACACGACAGCCGCGACTGGCTAAATGCGTGCATAATTGCAATCCAAGTGCGGTATCGGCGCTTGTAATCAAAATCGAGCCGCCTTGTGGTCCAATTGGCATTTCCCGTGCACCTCGTACTTTGCATAGCAAATAGAGAAGTAATGCACCAGCGATTGAAAACAACGCAATTAACTGAATTGTTAAAACGAAAATTGTGGCTGGCTCCATCATTCTTGGCGTATAGCGACTATATATAAATTGATTGACTTGATAAGGCAGCAGTAAGGTGCTCAGTACGAAACAATCTGCAAAAAATCGAGAGAAGAAAAATTGATTAAAATCTGTTCTGGTTACGCATGAAAGGCGCTTTCGAACTACTTTGAACTTCGAAAGGGCCTTGAACTTAATCATAATAGTGTTTCATTCATTGAATTTTAATACAGCCACTTTAACCCATTTTCTGTGCAAATTTGAACATTTATCAGTCAGTATTATTGTTGCTGTATTTTTTTATCGTGAGCAAAACGAGCAAAAAAATCTCGCATTTTAAATCTCTCAGTTTGTAAACGCGATCTTACTCATCCCATTCATTCGCAACAGTCCATTAACTAAGTAGACGACTTACTCGTCGACTTAAACATCTTCTTTGTTTCAACGTGTTATTGTTTTTCTCACAAACAATGAATGTTGTTTAGAAATGATATTGGTGCGAGCACGCGAGCGCACAGACGGGCACACTGATGCATTTACAAAAGAACGCACCTCTTTAAAATATTTTAATTGATTTTTTCGCTTTCACACATATTTAGCGCTATTTTTTGTTCTCTACGATCAAATCGACAAGCTGGCAATTTTAAAATATATTGGCCACACGCCGAACACATGAAAAATATTATAAAAATAATGTGGCCGAATTTTATCTTTCATGCCATTGCAAAACACGAGATTTTAAATGTATATTTCGCTTTATATTCATTAAATGTTTGGAATTCTTTGCGGTTGATATCAAAACTGCTGACAAGATATGCAGTTGTTACGATTTGTTTGGGAATCAACTTGGCATTATTATTATTATGTAAATAAATGTGCACTCGCGCTTACTTTTATGCACGAACCCTATTGTTTTCAGTGCGAAGCAACAACATAAAATTGAAAGTGAGAACAGTGTATTCTTCATTACTATCTGTTGTTGGGTTGAACAACAGCAAAACGCAAAATGATCAAATCCAATTGTTTGTTTATCTTGGCTTCGCTACGGTTGCATCGAATATATGATGTGATATGATAACATTTTGATTGATTTAATTGCAATGAAAATGTAATCTGCACAAACGTTCGTTTTTAATGCGCCTGACAACCACTTTGCACCGCACAATCCAAAGAATGCTGAAAAATAAGATAGGCCTTGCACGTTATTTATGTTGTTTTGTTGGAACAGAAAACTTCAAGGTTGGTGAACTGATAGCGAAAACATTTTAATTTTTATCACTGAGCTATTTTTGTCTCTTTATCACTCTCTCCCTCTTTGTTTCGTGGACACACAAACGTGCGCACGCAGTATGTTTTAGACTCTCGGTCCAAGAAAGTGCCTTAATTTACATAACGCATATTTTTTTATGAACAAGTTCAAATCGACTTTCTTTTCTCATCATTTATTATAATGGTTATGGCCGAACATGGCCGAAAATTGTTCGCCGACAATTTTTCATCGGCAATATATGTTTCTTTAATCGCTCGTTGAACATATCATTATAAATGTTCCATAACACTGTTCCGGCCATAAAAAAGTCTGTTTTGATTCAGTAATTTTTGTCGCTCGTTCAGAAAAAACAGTCAAGAAAAATTAGATCTGAAATTTGCGAACCATAAACAGCGCGGACGTCACTTTTCGGGCATACGAATTCGCAAATTCCGACACATGTTCGAAAGCACTTGTGCCGGTGAATAAGTTGTGTGCGGTCGGTGAATTTCGACGTTTATGTTGACTGAACATTGCCCTATTACTATTTAGTACGGTTTCAATCGTCACTGATTAACCATTCAATTCTTAAATCAGATGAAACTCTAAACACAATCAATTTTTCATATTTACATTGAAAATGTGACGTTCCAAATATTCCGTAAGCCACTTGAAGTGCTACGCATAATCCGATTTAAATGCTTGATATTCTAACTGAATATGGCTTTGTGGATTCCAATGGTGCTCAAA
Source organism: Obolodiplosis robiniae (assembly GCA_028476595.1). Taxonomy (NCBI): domain Eukaryota; kingdom Metazoa; phylum Arthropoda; class Insecta; order Diptera; family Cecidomyiidae; genus Obolodiplosis; species Obolodiplosis robiniae. The sequence goes on along the minus strand of CM052015.1, from coordinate 10,912,807 downwards.
AACATGAAAAATAGCCTACGCCGCGAAAAAAATGAACATAAATTTTGTCAACGAAACAGACCAAGATAAATATGAGAAAAGAAGCTCAAATGAGCATTTCATTGTGCCATTTCATTATTCTGAGGTCATTCAAATAATAATTTTATTCATAAAAAAAATGTTTGAAAATTCGAATGTAAAGAGAACCAGTGATCAAGACAAAAACTGAACAAAAGAGCGATAGCAATGTAGAAATGAGACGACAGGTTCCATTCGTTCGATTCTGAATGCATTCCCGACTTTTCGGTGAGTTTAGCGTGGTCGATGTTTCAATAAGAATAGCAGATAAACAAGGGGGAATTTCGCAATGAACTGAACAAAATTACAACACACAAACATACATACAGAGAGAGAGAGAGAGGGGGAAAAAGAAAGATACAATAATTTACGGAACGCTATTTTAACTCTATGAATTTTTCGATGCGCATTAAAGCAAGTCACATTTCTCAGGCCGAACATTTTATGGACAAATTGGATTGTTTAACCGGTATTCTGAAATGCCGTAATTCATGCCGTGTATTTCTTTCATTCGACGGAAAGTAATTCGAATGACCGCGTAGCGGTGCATAAACAGCAAACAACGATTATTTTTTTTCAATTCAAGTTTCGAATAGAAAACTATCATTCCATGGCAACCGCTGCTCTTATATAACTTCTCCCTTTGCTCTGTTCTTCATTTGCAAATTGCATTTTGCTATGAAGAACCGATTTGGGTGAATTGCAATCTTACACAGCTGTAATTTAGAGCTTAAACTGAATGCCCCAATTACTGCATCGTTTAGTGCAACAACAAAGATGGAGGTTGATGGCAAATTGACCAATGACTTGAAGTACCAAACAAATCATCAACGTGCTAACTTATCGAAGTGCATCACGAATTGATTTATTTTCCATTGTAATTGACTTCTTTTTTCGCGCAATGATTGAGTTCCGTAATTCCGGGTTCATACGAATTCTCCATGGAAATGCTCTTGCTGGTGAGTTTGAATGAAACCCAAATTGTTATTTTCGACCACAACCTTTTTTTTATTATTCAATACTTTTTTTGTGGAAAAATGCACAATGGGTGAAATTAAATCGCCGCATTGAGCGATTAAAATGACGTTGAATTATGAAAGTGTTCACGGGACGGGTGTTTTGGAGTTTACAATTAAAAAATGAACATATAAGTTGGAATCAGGTAACATTTACGCTTTGGGGAGCTCATTTTTTTCGCATTTCTTTCGCATTTCTTTCGCTTTTTTCGGTCACGAGACATCTAAACATTGCTCGATCAAATTTAACAACAACAGCAAATTATTAATTCAACAATGTGTTGTTTTTTACTGTTCATAAATCCAAATCATTAAGTACCCGATCGGATTTCTATTCACCAGCTTGAAATCATCGGCAAATGAATTCAATGCTTACAATGAAAGTATTTTCTTGTTTTTATATGGTGAAAATGGTTTATCGATTAAACATCAATTGCACGCGACTAGGAAGCTAACATTTCAATGGGCCGAATTGGCGAGAGATCACGAATCATCAGCGTCAAATTAATGGAAAGTAAAATATAGCATTCTCCAAAACACGAGAATGTGAGTTGGAATTTGAAAATGAAACCATTTTTTGTCAGTTTTGACAAGCAGTGAAAAAAATATCGCTGTTTAAAATGAGTGTGGCGCAAAAAATGTGACACAGGTAATGTAAAAAGTATCTTTTATTATTCAATAAAATCAATCACGATTTAATGGGCAAAAACATCGTTAAATGGGCACGCAAACCGAAATTGCGTAAAAAGCATATTTCATCGAAATCGGTTGCGTTTACCTGAAAAAAGTTTCGCATGAAACGAGATCAATATCAAAGCATAGCTCAGCTTGACAATCACATCGAGTTAGTACATTCAGGGCAGCGATATAAACCAAATCCAAGCATTTATCTCGACGTCAGGTGGAAACGTATTGAATTAGGCTTCGACTTGAAAACGTATCTTACGAAATCGTTGCCATTTTATTGCTTTATTAGTTTTTCGATATGCATGAAATGTGCTAGACCTGTTCGGGGTTCTTTGGCTTGATACAATACGCCTCAATTCGCCTGCAAAATGGCCGTTGAGCTAAATATCAGTGATTTTCTATGCACAAATCTAGTCGGCAATTTCAGAAATGTACCCAATTGCAAATGAACAGAAAATAAATGGATAATGCACTTGCAGCTTAATTAAATGGTAATAATATTAATAATTCAACAACACTTCGCGCTTCGACAATTCCACATTGCGTCCAAAATTTATTTGATTAACAAACACACACAGATGTGAACGAGTGAGAGATTTTGTATAATTCACCGCGGTAGACAATAATATACATTTCGTTTTAATTGCATGGCATAAAAATGGTTGATTACACCAATTATTTGTGTATTCATTCCGCCTAATCTTCGGTTGAAATTTCCGTTTCGGTGCAACTACAAATGTTGTTTGATTTTATGTTTTGCATGGCACTCGCGTTGTCTGATTTCAGTATGTGCACAATTTGAATTGAAATCCTTTCATTCTCAAGTCGACTATTCACCCGCTCAATTGATCACCATATATAATTTTCAACAATTAATGTTGCGCATTTTTGTTTCTTTTGAACCAGAAGTAGTTCGGATCTTTTGAATTCGAAAAACGACATTTTGAAGTGGAATGATTGCAAAGTAGCATTTTGCAAGTCAAGGTGGTTTCTTTTCTACGCTCAAATCATCGGGATGGAAAGACGAAAGTCGATGGGAGGAAAACATTTCGAAATCAGTTTCAATTGAACTTGGTTTCGGTGAATATCAAAGGCGGCAATCCACATGTCAAAGTTTAAGAGGTGATAACATCGTGTGGCTGCCAATTTCTGAGTTTCTTCCTCTTCTTTTTCCCGTATTTTTGACGTCGCTGTCAACATATATCAACGTAATATTCAGAATGAGTGCGTTTAATAACGTGATTTGATTTAAATATCGGGGTATCCATGCATGTATTTATATATAGGCTTAAATTACGGAAGTCATCATTTGAGATGTTTGATATATGATGTCAATGACAATATCTATATTGTGAGGGAACCAAATGAAAACTAAAAGTCATCACATGAAATTTCTTCTCAAACGGCTATTCGGAATGAAACGCACTCAATTCAGATTGTGTTGACATTGATTCCTAGTTCGACAAAGAAATCTGATGGGGGCGCTGACAGTCTTCAGCGAGAAATTTAATACATATACTTATATATCATAAAGCCGCACGATGGGTGATAATGATTGACATGAAAGCAGCGGCATTGTATGCTTAACTGTAAAATGGTCGTTGCTCTACATTTATGGAATGTGCGATGGCTCAAACCATAGTCCATATATGCCGAATTCCAACTCCACATGCTACAGAATTTGACAAGAATTTAAACGATTTTTGCGCATCATTATGTGAATAATAGAAGCAATTTGGATCAAATGCCAAATCAATCAATTTTCATAATTATTGAAACGATTCAAATGAAACTCTGATTAAGATGAAATGGTTTTTTTCTTAACATGAAATGAACTCTTATTGTGGCGATGATGAAACGTGACGAATCGCATTCGAGTATAATACCTTTGTAGCGAGAAAGGTGACCTTAAACATTTCGATACATCGAATGATACACATTCTTACTGAAATCCATCAAAATTACTCATAATTTAATTCTCCGGATGCGAGAATTCACGCTAAATTTCTTCGTATGTTAAGTGGATTTAAGTGGTTGTGATGGATAGCTTAATTTGTTTCCACTCCTTTCATTTCGCTTCACGAATTTCACGACTCAAATCTCATTATATTCGTAAGTTCGCAGTAATGTGCGCTCTCAAAATAAAGTAACAGAAATTCGGACCAAACGGTTGGCAACAGATATTCCTCGAAACGAACTATAATTTGCCTTGAACTTCACTCTGAACACTCCCATCTAAAAGTGATTTCGCCAACGAACAATTGGCGAAACATGGTGATTTTTCCCTGTTTCTGGTCCAATAAAACTGAAATTAACAAGAGAAATTGGCGTGCTGCGCAGAAGTAAATGAAGAACATTAAAATACTATTCCTTGCGTAGAATTGCAAAGATGCCAATTTAGCGAATAAACAACGAAAGAATTCTTAAAATAAAAATCAACGCAAACGACTTTGTTGTCACTTTTTGAATGCCATTGTTTGCAACACACTGTGTTTTCAAATCGATTCTAACAAAAACTTGCAAACAACAACAGCACAAACAAAATGTAAAGATATGCTGGACAAGATCAGGCCTATGAGTAATCGCATTATGACAAAATAATGATCGGAATGTTGAAATGAGCGTGAAGCGAAAGAATTGAAATCACCATAATTACGCTTAAAATAATTATACCAGTTTCATTCTGTTGATTTCAATTGATCTTTTTTCTTCTAAACCGCGCTCGAGACCCGCACAACAATCGAAATAGATTTATTTATGTGTGAAACAGCGCATACATTCAAAGCGATAATTATCGCATTTCCGAAAGGAAACATGTTCAAGCAAACAAAAGATTTGTGTTTCTAGCCGCGGCGAAAAAAAGTTAAGGGCGTGGATATTTTGAAAGATTAAATGGCTGTGTCGAAGGCAGCAGTCTAGAATAATTTGCCAAATGTGAAGCGATGCGTGAAATTTGCCAATTACTTTATGCATATTCTTGAATCAAGAACTTTTTAAGCAACTCATTGAAAAGTTAGTCTTGTGAAAATGAACGCAATGTGAATCCTAATTTTTATTTTCTCTTATTTGCCAACTTTTAAACAAATTAGCCTTTCATTTTCAACCGCTTATATCTGGCTCAACAAAGAGTAAGTTTGCAAAGTAGCAGATTGTTCAAAATGTATGACCGCACGCTCTCTGGCATTTTGCATCGACAGTGACACAGTTTTGAGATGTCGACCGTGTTGAACTGCATTTTTCCCCGTTAATATACGAAATTTTTGATTATGAAATGTCGTGTGCAACGCAACTTGAATCACCTTTAGCTGCTGAAAAAAACTTTCAACTCAATTCAAAATGCAACCGATTTCATCCAGATCAAAACACACTGGAATGCTGTTCACAAGCGTCCGCATGCAATCATACGCTACATTTAATGCCAATCTCGTGTATGCATTTAAATCAACATGGTAAATATCTGTATTGATTTTTTCTTGTTAACGTTCAACAAATTTCCTTCCTTATAAATCAAATGTTTCATATTAATCGCTTAATAGAAAATCATTTGTGAATCGTAAACAGTATGGAGCGATCAAACTTTCATCGTTCAGTCGATTACATATCTGCCGTCTGTCAGCTTGAATTAAAGTGCATTTCTATTCGTTTGTGATCGAGTGAAACTTTCCTGCTAATTTGATCGTATGCTTTATGCATATCGTTTCAGTCGGCACGTCTGGGTTTTCTATTCGAACGATACGCCCCGAGATCATTAACAATATTGATTACGCTCATGATTTATCAGACTTACAATTTTCTCCATTTTTTCGCAATTATCAGTTTTAATAAATGATCAAATTCCATTTCCATCGTTTTAGGTCTTCATTGAATTTTTAATTAACACAAATTTAAAATGGTTGCTATCCGAACGCAGAAGAGGAACGAATTGAAAATGCAATTCCAACGGCTGAATTTCCGATGAGCCAAGCCTAGTCTAATCGACGGAAAATGAAAGGGTATGCGGAAATTAATAATAATGACATCGCGAAAGCAAATGCCTTAATCGTATGTGCCGGTCATACTTAAAAATCGAATTGCCACAAAATGAGTATTTTCAGCGAATTTTGAATTGATGTTTTTTTTTTTTCGATGTAATTATGTGTATTTTTATATTGTAACGGAAACAAAAGAATCTTCGGGGAAAAAAAGGAAAAACAAACTGAACGATAAATGATCTCGAATATTTATTTATATTATATTTGACCGATTGAAGTGAATCGACATTCGAAAAGAGAAATCGATGGTACGAAAAACCGCAACTTATACGCGAGAAGTGAAAGAAATGTGTTTGTTTTAAAGTGAATAGTCGTTGTCATTGTTTGCTCCATCGGTAAAGTGCACAAATAAAATACACAATCAACCATAATTATGTGTATTTTTTGAGTCATTCCGGTGGAAAGGTGTTCGTTGATCTAAATGGGATTGGGAAAAAAATGATTTTTGAGATGATCTTTCTTCATCTAAAGCGATCTTACTCGAATTTAAATTGCTTTAAAAAAAATGGCAAACGTTCATTTATTTTAGGTCACGTGCATTTGATCATGCTAATAGTCGAATTTGATCATACTTATCTCGATTCGATAAACCGTTAAGCTTTATATAAAACCGTTTTTGAATATGAATTATTAACTGATTTGACGATGAAGAGCTTTAACAAATACTTTATTCATTCTTAATTTTTGGCTTGTTTTTTATTGTGTATTGTTATTGATTTTCGTTGCCGTTCACCAATATTGATACAAATCACAAGTTGGTCAACCAAGAAACAACTCTAATGTGTTTAAAACACATTCATTTCGATGGATAATGAATCATAATTTGCGTTTGTCAACTGCATCTCTTCGATCGAATGAATCGAATTGGTGAAAATGGTTTTATAACAACAATCTGTCGATGATATAACTATAAATCAAATAAAATTTTGCAATTTTTCATGCATTCACCGAACCATTATCAAGTGTATTCCGTGCATTGAACTTACCATTGAGTAAATGATATTGTGTATAGTTATCCAAATGGTAAGACCCGAATGAATGAAAATGTCAGATGGCTATTAGCTGAAGATTTTAATAATCATGAATTGAATTTCGAAATAACCACTTAATGAACACCTCAATTTCAACCTTTTTTTCAACGCACGTTGATGAAGAATAAAATGCCCATATTAAGTACGCATTCAGCTAAATATCAAGAGTATCTTCCTTTATTGATTGTTCGTTTTGGATATGATCACCGCTAAATGTCAATAATGTTCACCTTCGCAATCGTAAACACATACGATTTCAGCGTTTTAATTGGATGACCGTTGTTAGAATATACCAAAGATATCGAGTATAATGATGAGCTACACGTCCAAAAGCAGAATATTCTTTTGTCACACCGTATCGTTCCGTTCACTCTTCTTCGGGCTCTTTGGATTTGCGCAGCTTTTTTGAGAATTCACTTAATTTAATATTCAATATTCGTTTGTTGAAGGAAAAAAATCGACATTTTAAGCATTCGCCGAGCGTGAACAAATGTTTTTTTTTTCAATTCACCAAATGCCAGAATTGAGCGCTTGTCTTTTCGCACAAATTATAGATAAAACACAACTTTTGTGTGCTTTATTTGAGTATGACATCAAAAATTGGCGTTTTATGCACGATAAACCAACTCATTTGCGTGTATCCATATGACTGCACCTTAAAATTGTTTGCTTATTTTTTGTTCAACGACGTTTTTGTCTTGTGTATATATAATATTTATGCCTCGAGCTATAAACTGTGGCAATATTTCAAAGGCATAAATGTAAACACCGACGACTTGTTTTTTTGCTACTTATTTTCGATGTGTCAATGAATTCAATTAGCGCCTACACATTCATAAGCAACTTTTAAATTAAACAGTCCTTTGCTGCATCCGCTAAAGAGTTTATCATTCACCAAAAATCACAAGCGGTTTAGTTTATATTTTTCAATCACAACAATGTTAATCGATTTTATTAAAAAAATTTCACCGATATCGCACGACAACAATCTCAAATAGCCAGCATTGACCCGCTATCGAAACGTAATTTATTTGTGGCACACTATTTGGCCGAATGATCTTTCCATTGAAGAAAGCAAAACGTGCATAAATGTGAAAGACAGACACTTAAAAAAACAACGAAATATGTTTCTCTTCTCGATTGAAGAAAAAAACGAGGCGCGAGACACACACAATATTTCACGTTACAGCGTCTATCGGTCCGTTCGTCATGAGCATATTTTTATTACTAACTTGTTTTGGTTCGTTCATAAAAGTCGATTGTCGAGTTTGCTGCTCTGTATCTCTCTCTCTCTCTCTCCCAATGCAGCCGCGAACCAACACAATCTCACAATCACTAACACGCACAAATTGTGCTCGTATCAAACTCAATCTGCCTCATACTTTGAATTTCTTGGCATTTTTTGTTGTTGTTTCGCTTTACTTCGCATATCGAACAAATCGACTTGGTACGAAAGATACGATACTTTGGCTATTTTGTACGTAATTTGCTATGCGCGCCGCTTTTTTCCTCTTTTCGTTGTTTATTATTTTTCTTTTTTTGCATGACGCAGCTGCTTCTTCGCTATGCAGCGATTCGTTTTAGCTTATTTTCATAAAATAAAACGAATAACCGATCAAAATGGAAAAAAAGAAAGACATTTACCCGGGCGAAAGACACAAACAACGCATATATGGTCTGTTTATCGAAGAGCCAATGTATAAACAAGTCGCATTATGAGCTGTGCATTTGCTGTAGATAAAATGAAATTTAAATTACACAATTACCAAGTCGGCGAGAATCGGCACATTTACAGCACATTTACAGCGCGCTAAAGGTGTGCACGAGAGAGCACACATTCACTTTATCAATCAAATAAGAAGGTAAAATCATTATGATCTTTTCGGTACTTGTCACGTTCGCCATTTTACTATGATGATGATGGCGAAAACACTTGATAGATACACAGATGCACCGCATCGAGTGCATTGAAACAGGTTTTGTACCTTTGAACACATTCAAATCTAAAATGACGACAAATGCGCGTTTCTTCTTTTGTTTTCTTTGATTAAGGCAACTTGAGCATGACGACCCACAATGAGTGAGTTTCCATCGGCAAAAGAAATCTTCTTTCACCAGCAGAAAAACATGTTTTGGCGGTGTGGCATCTGTTGAAAGTGTAATGTGAACCTTTTCAGCAGCATCACATTACACACACGCGCGCCATCAAATTTCAAATTGATCGATCGCATTTCGAATTTATTAGAAGAACATCTTAAGCACGAAGCAATCAAACGGAAAAAACTTGAAGAATGTTCGCCTACAAATCCGTAAATTTCACCATGATTCAATGATTTAATCTATCGATTTACATATATAACTTTTTTTCTACTTCTGCCGCTCAATCAGCCTCAATTTTTAATGACATAATAAATTCGATATTTAGATAAAAAAAAAATTCCAACGAACCTCAAAGCAATAACCTTGTAAACATCATCGACATCACTAGTGTCGCTCAATGCAAATTCATAAAATCAATCATGAGACTGGGTTCGTCTGTCGTTTATTTAAAAACAAATATGTGAAAGGGCTTGGTTGAGTTTGATTTGATCCAAAATTTAGATATATTCGATGCAAACACCTCAAATGACGAGGTTTCAAACCACACATATAATATCTTTGATTGATTTTGAGCCCATTTTCAGCGACTGTAAGGCTACAGAGTCACAATATATGAAAACGCATATCCGCAACAAAGAACGCAAATACTTTATATATTTGTATATTTAAACCTCACTTATGATGGCTATCAACAAACAATTAAACGCAATGTTTTTCATATGGTTCAAGTGGTTGGCAAAGCAATGCCCGTCGCGTAGTGCCATATTATCAACAGCTTCTTATTTTTTGGTGTGTGCATCAATTTGTAGGCAAATTTTCATCGCATTTGATAATCAAATTCATCACTGATGAAGAGATTGTATGGTGTTGATCCAAGCGGTGGCACGTTGTTGAATTAAACATTGCTGAAGGAATGTTTCCAATCCAACACGATATCTTATGATTTCTTGAAACAAGCATTTTTCGATAGCACTTGACCACTATGTTAAGCAAGTTCCTGCGCGGTCAAGGACTCATTGAGGAAAAAATCAATGCTTGAAATCAACGAATAAAGTTAAAAATATCAAAACCAGACTCACTGGAATGGCTGCTTTTTTTCCTCAATGTGTATCTTAATCGCATAGCGACAATGCTGTCGACTTTGTGGATAAAATTTGTTGGAGTCGATAGTGAATTCATCACTATTGAGACGATCCAGTTTTCAATAATCAATTCATTTCGTACACGCGCTATGTCACATGAGCACATATTTACTCAATACATATTTTACGGTTTGAATATTGATCGTATTGTTGAAACTTGAGGCTTCGCATCATCGGCACTATTGCAAATGCCAGGCGAGAGAAACAAAATTAATAACAAAATCACGTACAGCCAGTTAGTTTATATTAAGTTTGTTCAATGGTGCTACAAATACCAGTGGCCACTCAAACTGATTGTTCACTTCGTTCGCCCTCTCTCTCTCTCTCCCTCTCTCTCTCTCTTTTCTTCGCTCAAATTCAAATGGCTCAGATAAATATTTTTGTTGTAAGAAAAAAAAAAATTGTTTTAAGACAAAAACAAACGTAAAAGGCGATGCATTGAGTCATTGTTTGTTGCGCACGAAAATGCACAGCCGAGCAAATGTTTTCGCCTCGTTTTGTCGCTTTTTTTCGTCTGAAAATCCGTGGCATGTGCACACGTATTCGTATCAACTGGAGATTATCGAAATATTTTGTGCTTAGCATATATGCTTTGTTTATTTTGTTTGTGATGGATAAGTGCGCACAATAATGCCAGTTAGCGATTCGAATTTCTGCATGCGCACATTTGGCCCGAAGAGAAAGTTTGGCCATATTCGGCGATTCGGCAACATTCGTATAAAAATGTGCATGTGTGCGCAAAAACAATCGTACCACACACCGACGTCATGATACCATTTTGACCGGGTACACTTCAAAATAAACTTCGAATTACGGTGTTTTTGAACTCGATCACATATTCAGCTGGCTTTAAAGTAGTCATCATGCCTTATGTGTTATGTGGATTTTCATGGCAGAAAAGGTCAGTCGTACACGAATTCAAAGGAAAGAATTTACCGCATGCAATTGCACTGCATATTTTGTGTTCGGATCGTTCCAAACTCAAACGAAACAGATCATTGAAGCATTCTTGTAATCACTGTGTTCAACGAATTCGGTACAAATGTTATGGTCGCTTTGCGATATATTACTGCGCTACATTAGGCGAATTGAGATCGAGCGATCTGCAACGATTCCGACGAGAAAAGAAGATGTTCGCGTAGGAAAAGCGTTCTCATAGAAATCTTGTGCATTGGATGTAAGTAAAACTGAACCGCATGCATTTATAAATATTCGAAACACACACTCACAGTTTATCGACACCAACGATTTTCTTTTTCTGCGCAATGAGTTCGATATACAATCTCACTTAAATGCCTCCGCAAAGTTCTATTTTAATAATTTTTGTTCATTTTATTGACATTTTTCTATGTATTTTAATTTTTCTGTGCCAATTGCATTCATTCATCACTGAAATACATTACAAATGGAGCCTATCAATTACCATGTAACGGAATTAAATTGTAAAATTTGAATGAATGCATAGCAAATTCGAAATGAATTAAGCAACGTTATGGCATTGATAGATGAATCCATGCATTGTCATGCTTCAATGGCAAGCATTGAAGCGATTTACTATTATACATTATTTTTCTCGTCAGACATGAACTCCAGAATTTTTTATTGCGATCAAAAAAATTAATAAGAAAATGTAGTTAATTAAAGTGCACTTGCCGATCAAATGTGAAATGATTTTATGAGCTTTAAAATTGTAGAAAAATTGTTATTATGCGTGAGAAATTATTTTTCTTCTTAATTTTTTTTAAATTTTTTTTGCTTAAATTTTTTTTTCCCCAACATATTTTTCTTTAATTTTATATTTGGATGAGATGGAAATCCGTACGGATATGAACGGATTGTTGGACGTGATGTCCAAGTGAGCCTCGTTGCGCATTCATTCGTGGCTTGAATTTTCATAATCGTTTGATGGATGTTTAAATATTTCTAATAAATCTGTAGCTAAAATTCATTTTCTCTTTTTTGTAGTGAGCTTATTGCAAACCATGATGCGGTGTTCATTTCAATACCGGATCTCTAGCGATATATAATATTTTAAATGTTATACTCTATTTTCTCATTTTCCAGCGAAATTCACAATTAGAGGGAAACACCATCTACACGCTTTTTGATAATAGTTTGGATGATGTATTGAATGTGGTTGAAATCAAGATTTGATTATAGTTTTTCCATCAATTGATGCGATTTGTTGAATCAGCGGTGCGAGTTTCATTGCGGTCAAAATGAATTTTCACATGCACTCGTTTTCTTTCACGTCGGTTGCTGGAAATGCACGAAAACAATAGCCACCCAGGAATAGTTTCGTCAAAAGCAGTTGATTTGCAAAACAATTATGGCCACCAAATGGTGGAAAGACTAATTATTATCAGTTGCATAGCTATGAATAAAAAAACACAGTTTTCAAGTAGGTGCTTATCCATAAATACTTGTTGCTGGTAATAAAATAAGGTTGGTCGCAATATTTCACTTTTTCATGTGCTTAAAAGCAACTAGAAGCCAATTATTGGTGAGTTTCTCTCCATACTTTGAATGCATTTTTGCGAAAGAAGCGAATGTGACAAGTTGTGAAAAAATATGCAACGAACAAACTCGTCACGTAGATTATATGACAATGGGCACTTCCCATTTACGGATGAACTGATTATACTTTGCGGTGTAGATTCTACGGCGATCGCAACATGTGGATCATTTCAAACTCTCATACTTTCCATGCTATACTTCTCATTTCAACTTGAACTGAAGTCAATAGCGCTCACTGTTCGAGCGAATGTGACTTGGAATCCAAACAGTTGCGTTTGGTGCACGTCGCCAGATTTACTCTCTCTGTAGATTATTCGGAGCGACATTCGTCTCATGCTCTTCACTCCCATTCTGGATTTCTCATAGAAGAAAAAATATTCAATAAACGTTTCACTTTTATCGATTTTGTAGGTCAACGAGTGTAGGTTCCATTATAATCAAACAGCTTTAAATGGTTGGTCAACCATTGTTTAGAACTCAATATCCAGTCTCACGGTGTTTTTTTTCTCATACACTCTTTTCCGATGTGGTCAAACTATTTTTTCCATTTCCATTCAATTGAAACGGGAGAAATTCCGGTGGAATTTACATACAATTGTTTTTGTTTATGATCAAGATCAAGCTGTTGCAATCAAACGCGGGCAATCTTTGAATTTAAAATATTTTCAACCATCATTTTTTTTACACCATCCAATTAATTGAAATATCTCTCTTCTATATACGCAATCAATAAATGAACGCACCCATTTGGCTAACTTCCTTTTTGTGGCAATTTATCGAAGCAATGACCGGATTATTTGAATCTAATACATAAAATGCTGATTCGTGGTGTGCTCATCGGACTTTTGTTTGGAATTCCACTCACTCTCCGACAGTTTCTATTTATCAATTTCTTGAGCTTGTAGTCGAAGTGTCGCAAAAAAATCTTGCCAATGTGTCGCCGATCGTGAAATTTTATTTATTACCAGGCGAATTTCAAAGCAGAATTCGCAAATCGATTCGAATATTTAGCGGTTCTTTTAGATTGGCACTGAAGAAATCACTGAAATATCCGAGAGACGATGCGAAATAATCGAAGACAATTACGGCACCGTGCATCAATGCATATAACCCCATTTGAACGGATCGCGTTGGAACAGCATACAATTGTCAATAGCAAATAGTACCGAATCATTTACTTATTTATTGCATAATTTCAAATGCAATTTGATGCGCGAACACAGTATTCGCGAAATATTGGAATCCGTTGTTTTTATTTTTTATGAAACGTGCTTGCAGCGGCAATCAAATGATAGAGTAGCAATTAACTTGTTCTGCCACACACTCATAGAGAGAGAGAGAGAGAGAGAGAGAGAGAGAGCACAATGACTTTGCGAAACATTAAACTACGCCGTAACAAACAAAGAATGCGAAATCTTTGATCAAATTCGCACGACGAAAAAGCGATCGTAAAATGTTTACCGCATTAAACAAGTTGCGGCATATGTTCGATGTTAAAGATGTAATGTAATGAATAATGTGCTTAAATTTTGCGGTTCCGAGCTCAGTTTGATTGAAATTCGTCACCACAATCAGCATTTGAGCTCGCACGCGTTATAAATCGCTTCAAAGTGAATAAAATGTTTATAAAAATAACACTTCTAAAGTAAAGACGAAATTTCTAGCGCCGTAAAGTGCTACACTCAAGAATAATGAGAGAATTTCAAAGCCACGTTTGGCGCGAATTAAGCGCCACGTTTTTAGTAGCCCTTTCAAATGCTGGCCAATTTAGAAAATTTCTAGTTCCCACATTTAAAATTGAAAATACCTTCCATTTATTCATATTCATTTCTCATTCACTCTCTCCATTGATAAATAATGTAGAGAAGTGTGCAAACAGCTATGCCGCCACAGAATACATCATGACACAAATCAGTTGATCGTCATGTAAACAACACTCGAAGAAAAATGTTTTTCTTTATTTTAAAATGTTCATATACATTTGATAATCATCGGCGTTAATAAACACATCGATAATTATGAATTCTAAACGATCAATGAGCTCGAGGCGAACGTTTTCAGTCGATGCAATTTTATTAATATGCATGCTCAACGGAACCAGCTATTTTTGCATATATGCACGTTTCGCTTTGTTTCTTTTCACAATCATTTTTTTACGCTCTTCAATTGAATCATGTTGAGGTCATTGTGATTGTAAAGAACTGAATTATTATCGATTATTAAACAAGTTTACAGATTATTCGCGTGTAAGCAATAAATATGTGATTTCAATTGAATTTGTCCGGTATTTATTTGAAAATAGCATGCCGACATATTTTTCGGTGGGCTTTTTTGGCATATGTGTGTGTTTTTGTCGAAGGTTTATTCATTTCAAATTATTGAATAGCCTTGCGTCGTTGAAAGGGTGCATAATTCCAAATTTAATTTGCTGTAATTGGCTGATAAACGCAATTTGGATTTGAACAAACAAATAATTGCAAATGAGCGTTCAGTATATCTTGAATAGTTTGAAAGCCTTAGATAAAGTTGGAATTGCTACCGATTGTCGATCAAACAAAATCAATGGGAGCAAAAAGTCGGGCGTGATAAAAAGCCATCGGTTTGTGTTTGAAATAAACATGTCATAATTTCAAGGAACACATTTTTTATCTCTCCTTATTTTGATTTGATTCAAGATACAATTTTTCAATCATTAAAAGTCAAATCGTATACGCTCATACATTTATTAATCGATCTAAAATCTGATTCAATGATATCTTTTCGACGGTGAAATGATATCTTTTTCTTTCCGAAAAAGTTCGTAGCTCATTCTTTTAAATGAAGATGCAAATAGAGTTGGGCATCCGATTTGGTTATGTGGAGTTTTCATAATTTTAATAAAATAAGACGTATTTATATTACAAGCGAAGCCGAATAAAGCATGTACCTAAATATTTATTATCAAACCAAAAATTATAAACAGGTTGAATGAATTCCAAGTTGAATGTGATTTCTTATGAAGCTTAACGCAACAGCCATAGTTTTTTTGCGACTTTATAAACCAACACATTCTGTTCCATCATTGGCACTTTCAATGCGGCCAAAAACTTATTCGAGCTGGGTATAAAAAGGCCTTGATTCGACATTTAACGATAAATATCAATGTTCAAATGAATTCACAACCAATATTAAAGTATTAAACTTCAGATTTTATTATGAAGTGCGCTCGTTTTGTAACATTTCAGTTCAATGATGTGTAATTAGTGAATAATTTTAAATAAACATTTCCTGGCTATTCCTAAAAATTTGGAAATTATTCTATTTTTCATTCGAAAATAGCATAAACTAAAGCTAACACTTGTTCCCGTGAAGTATTCATAATGAAGAATGGCTTTTGTAATTGTGTTTTGGAAATTACTTATTCATTCATGTATTTTAGAGAAAGGGCTCATAAATATGACACTCAACAATCGATTCAGATATCCTAGGGCGATGAAGGTTTAATTTGAACTAGGTCGAGTTGAATCGAGAATATAGAAGCATTTCAAATGTCATTAATCATTTCAATCAACAATGATATACAATTATTTGCGTCGTCAATGTTTGGTCGTTGAGTTCGTCCAAAATATATTTCAACCGAATGTTCAAAGACCATCAACAAGTTCAAAATATTCATAAAAAAGTCAACATATGCTGAAAATGGGGACGCCGTACATAATTCCATTGAAAATCAACAGCTTAAAGCATCAGAGCCATCTCTGGTCAAATAGTTGGACGGAAAACAGCGCACGATCGATGAAAATTGTTTAATGCAAATTGATGAGCATTGAACAGAAACGAACTTCAATGTAAAATCAAATAAAAGCCATAAATTGAAGCTTTCTCCGATTGGAATATGTAAAACGTCACAAATATATAGGATTTTTTTTATTTTTATGTTAGCATCCCGAAGAACATATAGTGGCAGCAGCATTAATGTGCTCGTGAAATCGTTCATAAAACGAGTGTGAATTGCATCGATGCGTGCACCCACATGTTTTAGTGGAATTTCGATTGATGCTTTCCAATGAAAGTGTGGCAGAGTGCGCAGAAGCAAGCATAGGAAAACGATGCAATCCAAATAAAAATAGAAAATAAAATTGAAATGCGAATACTTTTGTATACTCATGATGATGATGATGGTGATGATGATGAGTCGACCGCATCGCTTGATACTCATTGAACATACGAACAGCAAAGAAAAGCAGAACCGAGAAAAATGAGAAAAAAAAACTATTCGGCACAGAGAAAATGTACTCGTGTATTTACAACATACATATGATATGAATCTAGCAATTGTGTATGTGTGTTGTGCTGTCATGCGTATTGCATTTTATTTCATTACGTTTATGTTTTGTATACTCGAGCGCGTTCGAATGCAATGCGAGTGCTGTGTGTATACACGGGCACATCAGCGTGTTCGTTCGGTGATACACACAATTCCATACACCAATACCACGCCATTGGAACTGACAGCAACAGTTTATCTCATTTGCGTGCATTTATCGAAGCTACCAAAACATTTACACTTCTCTGTTGCGCACGTAGCCCGCATATGGCCAAGCACAATGAACTTTTCTGTGTATTGAATTTTGTTCAATGGTACATTCTGTACACGGTACTGTATACAATCATTCAATTCCACATACACAACTGTGCATGCTGTCATTTTTCCATTCCACTGTTTGACTCTCGTAACTCGATTTTTTTCATTGAATCCGAACAACACAGCAGTCAAATGAGAATCGAAAAAATCGTAGGGCGCGCCATCACCATTTTTTCGATTGTGTTTGATATTTTTGCCATAATCATTTCATTATTGGCATCAAAATTCAAGTTGAATTGTGTTAAAATTGCGAGAAATTCTCTGGGATTGCAATGAAAGTCGAATAAAATCGCAGTACCTGTGTGCTGGCTGTTGTGAACGGAATATGGTGAAATTCTGATAAGAAAACGTCGATGACGACGGTGTGTGTTGTGAGTGAAAAGTGCGAGTCGCTATTGATGGTATGTTGAAATAGTGCGTGCATACGTACCTCTCTTGCTGTATATGTACAGCATGTTTGATAACGTTTAACCGTTTCGCCCATGCAAATCCGAACAGCAGCACAAGAACCGATTGTTTATTATGCCAATAGAATGTAATAAACGATTCGGAAATAGCCAACGGCCAGAGTGTGAAAATTACAATAGCTAAAATTCATATCTCATAAGCTAGTGAAAATTGCTGCGATTTGCACAAAGTTTTGCAATAATTCAGCATTGATTTTTACGAGATTTGTCTTGGAAAGTGCGATTTAAAAAGCGGCCAGACGGTTGTAAGTGAAATCATCTGATAAATTGCAGCGCGTTTTCTGCGTATGGTTATTATCCTTTTGTCGGCAATATTCAGCGCATCAACGGCGATTTATAGCGATAACGTCTTTCAAGCTCATTATCCAGCAATTTTATCAACCGAGCGAGAGAAGAAGCGTGCATCAAGTTCCTCTAAGAAGCTCAGAACTCAGCGAAAGAACATCGATACGCATGTTCGGTTCGACGGCATGTTCAACAAAATCAATGTAAGAAACAGCGTTTCGCTTCATCGCTTACGAACTTTCATTGTGAGTTTGGTTGTTGATATGCAAGCAACTTGATTTTTTCTGTGCTTCAAATATCTCGTGCAAATTTTCCAAATCATATGCAAGTACTGATAGAGCATCAAGCTCGGCAAAAACTACACTAAAACAAATAAAATTGTGTGTATTTGTGGGTAAATTTGGTGCTTTCCTGAAAAGATTTGAATAATTTATCTGCAGTGATACAGAAGAAACTTTCAAAAAGTGTGCGGGTTGTAAATTGTTGAACACTTGAACATTGCACGTTGCAAACTTTATTGTTTACTAAACATCTTATTGAATGATGGTTTTGTGAATGAATTTAAAGTGAATAATTCAGTGTGTGTTGAAACTTGAACATTGTGTGCGTACGTGAGTTTTTTCGTCAGTGAATGAAAGCAGCCTCAAATAATATTGGTTTGTTTGGTGGAGAGGCGGCTTTTGAATTCGCACATACCCTATTCGGGAATGTTCACGAAATTATAGACAATGTTGGCCACCAACATCAACAGCGTAGTGTTTATAATCAACTGAAGGAATTCATTTATAAGTACAAAGTAAGAATCAACACTTTGATATTCCAATTTAACTAAATCAACGAAAATTTTAGAACATTGCCCTCGAACCTATGTCATTCATATATAAAGCCGAAGCAGCAGCAGCACAATATGTGTCTGTGTACATAATTTAGTCCAGTCGTCGACTACATTTGTTTTTAGTATTTTGGCATTCATTATTCGGGGCATTGTGAAATAAACATGAAGTAGCTGTGAACAGTTACGACGCATGGTTTTGCATATGTGTGCGAGACGCAAAACAAAAGTGTTAACAACAATGAATTCAATGTATGTGTAAATGTCGAACAAATATATGGGCATCTTTGTATCGCAATGTTTCAGAGGAAACGAACAGCACATGAAATGAGCATTAAAACACAATTCAGACGCCACGTAAATTTCTTACGAACATGTTCGCCATAAAAACGAATTGTGTAATGTTTTGTTTGCTTGCGGTAGTGATGCGTAAAATAACACTTATTCGGTGTGCTCTTACCGATCTTTACAAAGCCATTCACGTCACATCTAAACTATCTCGTGTTCGCAAGTTCGGCTTTGTCAACAATGTTATGCCCATTTTTTTGAATTCCATTGTTTTTGCACCTTTGGATAGCTCGAGAAAAAATGATGGAGCCATAAGGCTAGGCAAAGGTTTGGCGAGTGAAAGAGAGACAGATCAAATGGGATTGATCTCTCGAACTTGACAGTATTTGTGGATGACATCATGTTAAAATTTACTATCAACAAATCTGTTCCGCACCGTATAAAAAACGTTCCTACATATGATGTTTTGACAAGTTTTGACTAGTAGTCACCAGAGCGTCCGACAATTGCTACTATCGAATCACAAGCTCGCTTCCGTATCTTACAAGTTTAAAATAGCATTTTTTTCTCTCGCCAAAAAAATCAAACAAAATTTTCGCTACTAAAAATATACACTGTTTCCTATGCGCTCTCGCTCTGCTCTTGATCTTGACAAGAGTGTGCAAAATATGTGTACGACATATTGACATGAGCGCTGTGAGTACCATGTTCAAGTGGCTATACTTACAGTACATCGTGTTACTGCCACTTTGTTCGTCGCCGTGACATGCAATCGTCAACAAGATTTCACAAGTAGCGAGGGTTGAGACTACATATTCAATCCCATTCTACGCCATGCCTTTAAACATCGATTTATTTCATCAAAACGTATCCTTCTCTTTTTCTCCATCTCTCTTTCTCCCCTCCCCCTCTCTCCCTATCTGCGTGTCTGTCTGCCTCCTAACACCATTTTTGCCAATAAAAAGCATATTGTTATCATCAGAACCAGAATGCTCGCATCAAATTAGATTCTCAAACACAGATGTCATATAAAATGTCTTTGTAGTACAAAGTTTGTACTGCAACTCATAGTAATTTTTCTACAAATTCCATTCTTTGTCTATTTTAAATTATGCTTCACACTCGATTAAAAAGAAAGCAGAAAGTAATGCGATGTAATGGAGAATAATCCATAAGTTAAAACTTCTAGCTACGGAAAATATAGTTGAAAAAGTTCCAAAAGAATTTCGTGGCAAGCAAACCAAACAACTGTTAAACACTAACCATTTCTAAAACCATTCAACTATTTTGCACTTTTATTCCTTGTTTATATCAAATGTTCATGTCAGCTTCGATTCAATTTGGAGTGAATGTGCGTAGACATGCCAAAAAGGAATGCCATTTGCCGATGGCAATGAAAGAACCTACGACGCTTCCGGCCTTATCTGAAGTGCGAGTCACAAATTGCGACTTTTTCGCCACTATTTATTACATTACGAACGACGCATATTTGCGTGAAGATAAAAATATACGAAATGTGTTGAGCTAATGAGTGATAATGTTTTTGATCAACTATCACTTATTATCACTTATAATAATGAAAAT
This sequence comes from Obolodiplosis robiniae, assembly GCA_028476595.1. NCBI lineage: Eukaryota > Metazoa > Arthropoda > Insecta > Diptera > Cecidomyiidae > Obolodiplosis > Obolodiplosis robiniae. Next base: position 10,892,146 of record CM052015.1, on the reverse strand, counting down.
GATAACGTCTTTCGGCAGATCTCTACAATTCATTACCGAAACAGAGTGGAATGGCAAACGCTCGATGACATACTTATGCGAACAGTAACAAATATTCACAAAAAATCGGCTCCGCATTCGAATGGCATTCAACAAAACGTGTTTGTCTGTCTGACGATATTTTGATGGCTAAATTCAACATGAAGTAAAACTGTCAATACAAATCAAACTTTTATTTGTTCCTACTTTATCGACTCCATAACGTTGCCGAGATACTGAAAATGACAACCGTTCCCCAAGTTTGCCGTGCTTTTATCAAAAATATGTCATCCGCTTTCAACAAATGTTTCAATTTGAAGCAACTCTTTTGAAGTGCACTTTTTCGAAATATTTGGTTGATGCAGATTAAATTATATTTCATGCAAACATTGGCTGAAGTGTGAATGACTGATAGCGATTGACACAAGCGCAACTACCTTGATCCAGATATTTCAATTAACCCAAATTTCCAATGAGTATAAACAGTTCAT